>JADLZK010011468.1:0-316543 GCA_015847255.1 Hyparrhenia diplandra
CCTCGATGGCCGAGTGAGGCTAGATGGCACTGAGCAAAGGTACCAAGCAGCCAAGTCGCCACCTAGGGTTGGCCTCGTGAAAAAGAAAAAGAAAGGCGGGCGACTCCGCCGCCGCCGTAGTCACGGCCCCGCTCCCCGCCTCGGCCGCCGCCGCGGTGGTGACGAGGAGCGGGGGTCCGTCTCTTCAACGACCCTATCTCCGTAGGGTCTTGGTCGTGTCCTAGGTCTAGGGTTTGCCGCCGTCGATGTTCGCCCGGTGGAGTTAGGTTTTTGCCGGAGGAGCGTGTCTCCTCTGCGGTTTTTTTTTCCGACGGCGCCCGGCGACGCGCGGAAGCGATGGCGGCCTTGGCCGGAATAAATTCTCCCCGGCTTCTTCCGTTCTCCGATGGCGATCTTCTTCGGCGTCAACGAGAGAGGCTAGGGAGACCTGTCCGAGAGTCGAGGGCCGGCACATCGTCGTCTTCTTCGGTGATGATCTTTGTTGACCTGTTAATCTTGAGGAAGATGATCTATGGTGAAAATCGAGCTTTGCTCGGGTTGCCGCGGTGGGAATCGATGGATGCGTCGTGGGTGCGGGGAGTTGGCGTCGCTGGGAGGCCGTGTATTGGTGATTCGCCTCGAAGTAAGCCCTCCTCTGCGGCCTCCACCTTGTGGAGTTTGGCTGCGGTGCTTTCGACGGCGATTGGGAAGCGGCCGGCGGTGACAAACGGATCTCCGAAGGCTTCGAGGAAGATGAAGAAGTTTTGGACTTTTTTTTATAATTTTCTTTTTCTTAGGATTTACATTTTGTAAAAGGGTCGGTGTAATGCACCAAGATTAATACATTTTTCTTTAAAACAAAAGGTACCAAGCAGCCTCTAAAACAACGATTTAAACAAATAACACGTTGTGATTAGAGATTTAGTAAAATCGCCTAATAGTGGCACATTCATCACTGATTTTGTCGTCGGTCCAACAAACAAAGAAGAGAATCAGTTAGGCCATTCCTACACGAATAATGAGTGTCAACTGTAAAAAACAAACGGGATCGACTGTCCTGGGTTTCATCAATACGCGCAAATGGAGTTTAGAATAATTAATTACTTCCTCCAACCTAAATTATGAGTCATGTGACTTTTTTTGATATCAAGTTTGACTACTCGCGTTTTATTCTTCAAAAAAATTGTGTAAAATAGGACTTCTTTTGTCGTGGCTTACTTTTTTATTAATAAAAAGTTTTACAAGAATGACTTAAGTTTGAGTATGTTTGCATATTTTTTTTGAATAAGACAAACGGTCAAACTTGAGTCAAAAAAGTCAAATAACTTATGATTTGAGATTCATGGAGTAGTTGGCAATGGCATTGCTCACTTATAAATTTCTCAATAAAACACGATAACTGACTTATCACACCATGGGCGATGAGTAAATATGAAAAAGGTAAAGGAAGAAAATCCAAAATTAAATGCATGGGTCACAATACCCAACGAACTACTACTAATGTATCGTCATCGTCGTCGTAGCAGGGTGCACACTGTTATGTTATTATTACAATGAACGAACGAACGAACGAACTAATGATCCAGCTGGCCGCCATACGTCTCGAGGATGAGAAGCGAGCAAGCCGGCCAAGAATCTTGCTTGTGTCGTACCGTACGTAGATAGCCAGGTGGTCTCTGGAACTCGAGCGTCGGTTATGCGTCGGAACTCGACGACGACGGTGCTTCAAGGAGGAGTCCGAGGACGAGGCGGCGTCGGGCCCCGGAGCGCGCGCGTCGGCGGACGAGAGTTCCCTGCCCTCGTCAGCGGCGACGTCGCGCGCCGCACCCGCGAACGGTGCCACTGCGACGGCGGCCAGGAGGAGCGCGGCGATGCCGTGCTGCCGCGTGGTTGCGGCGGCCAGCTGGACTCCTGTTGCCTCTATGGGGGTCCGAGGGAGACGTGGTCGTGGCTTTTCGTGGCACGCTGCTCGTGCCCCTGCCTGCCCGGCTAGGAAGTTGGAATGGCCGCGCGGCCGGGGCATAGGCATCTTCACTCTTCAGGTTAGCCGGGACTGGTTTTTCCCCCTTCTTCAGAGTTCAGACATATATGCCCACAAACACTCTGCAGATGTCGTTGCTTGCTGCTTGGTTGATTGCTTAGGCCAGGGGCTCGATGGGGGTTTCATGAGTATTTAAATACACATTAAATGCATGCGCCACATCAGCAAAATTTTACTTTTGCATAAAAACCCCTAGGAGAGAAAAGGAAAGAGTTTCACCATGGTGAAACCTTTGGAGACCTGATTTCACATGCGTTGGAAAGCGTGTGAAACCTCCATTGAGACACAAATAGAGTTTCACCATGCAACTATGCAATTAAACCATGCAATGAGAGAAAGGTTGTGGGACCCTTAAGCCTATGAAACTGTGCAATGAAACTATACATTGAGGGAAACGTCTATTTCATGCCAAAGTTTCACATCTTGGAAATCGGGAGGTGAAACTCTCCATTGAGCACTCACAATGCAGACTCTACCCATGGTTTTTCTATCCTCATTTATTTACCTCTATTTATTGTTTTTCTTTGATGTGGCGCTATATTTATTGAAGAGAGAGGAAAAACACAAGAAACCAAGTCTAACTAAGAAACCAGGTCTTCACGTAAACTAAGATAATTTATGAGAGTGACAAGTGGGCCATGTGACATCATGATAGAAAATTGCATCGTGGGAGATAGTTTCTTGACACAATGTCCAAGACTAACTAAGATAATTTATGAGAGTGACAAGTGGGCCATGTGACATCATGATAGAAAGAAAAATCGTGGGAGATAGTTTCTTGACACAACGCCCAAGCACTATGTAAAACCATGATAGTTTCTAGCATTGTGAGTGCCCTTATATCGCCACGTATCTTATCTCAGCCTGAAGACTGCTTCCAAACTTCCAAGTATAATCGAGGCCAGCCAAACTGCTCCACAAATCCACCTTGCAATATTAGTATATCCTGTAAGTTCATAAATCTCCGTTTACTTTTCTTTTACTGATGTAAAAGGAAGAAACTTTAATTATTAGAACTCCCAAAAACAATACTATATTGAGTTGATAGAGTCTTGTATAGACTTTAGAAAGAGCTCCCGGCCTCTGCCTAAGAAGCACAGTCAAAATTGCGAAAGAAATCACACGCTCTTGTGATTATCGATCCTTAGACCTTTTTTTTACAAGAAAAACTGCGGGGGAGATCCCCCCGGTACCAGCCATTTTCATTAATTTTTAAAACAAGAGAGAGAGTTCATACTTACAACATCTAGCTGAAAGCATCTAACCAGACACAAAAGGTTGTCATAAGATCAACCCTGAACCTAGCAGATTGCAGCAAACATTGGTTTTTAAAATTACTCATCCACCTGTTAATTGTTGGGTCGTGCCTGTTGAATACTTTGTCATTGTCACCTCAGTAAAACATGGAATGGGTTGTGCTAGTATTGGGTGCATCAATCTTTCATGCAACTGCAGAGATGAATCCCAAGTGACTCCTAGTCTGTTCCAGCAGGCCTGGGCAAATGGACACTCGAAGAAGAGGTGCTCAAGTGATTCTTCTTCATCAATACTGCACAGCACACATGCTATGCCTCCCTGAATACTCATGTTTCTTCGCTGTAACATGGCCTTGGTGTTTAACCTGTCCACAAGCACTAGCTAGGCGAAAAATTTAACTCTTGGAGTGCATCTAGACTTCCACATCTTCTTGAAAATTGGGTTTGCTTGGACAGCACTGAAAACATGCTTGTAGTATTTTCGAGAGGTGTATCTGTGCCCCAAATTGGTATCCATCGATCATGTGCATCATCTTCGTAGGCCAGGTTCTGCAGCTCTTCTTGCAATGAGTTGAGCTCATCACATGCTTCAATAGACAGGGGGTAGTACAAATAAGGTGTCAAGATCTGCTGCTTCCATCACTTCTTTCACTGATACCTCCTCATTTCGGGCATAGGACACCAGTCTAGGATATTTGAGTGCCAATACATCTTCTGTCCAGAGATCCCACAAAAGCTAACTGTTTTTTTAGAAGGGCGGCAAAAAATTTGCCGGATTTTTATTAGACGAGAAAAACAAAAAACAACATACAAACGACTTCCACTCTACTCTACTAAATATACAGACTCTACTCACAAGTAACAAACACAAACTATGCGAACTACTGTTTTGCGCCCTAGGAAAACGAAAAGGAAAAAGTCCACATTCCCTCCCCCAACTATCACAAAAGTTCACTTTTCCTTCCTCAACTTCAAAACCGGACAAATCGCCTCCCTCAACTTTTCAAACCATGCATTTTTCCTCCCTTGAGCGGTTTTTGGGGCGGTTGCTACAGTAACCATGGTTTGCTACAGTACCAGCACCTTTGCCTTTTCTTTTTTTAAAAAATTCTGGTTGAATCTTTGAAAAAATATAGTAAATCATAGAAAAATCATAAAATAAAAAATCCGGTTTTTTGGACTCCACATGAGTAGATCTACACAGTGAATATATAATATGATATGCTTTAGTACAAAAAGTTTTTGCTATGAAAGTTTTGTCTTTTTCTTTTTCATTTATTTGGTGAATCTTTGAAAAATCATAGAAAATCATAAAAAAATCATAAAATAGAAAATCCAATTTTGTTAGACTCCACATGAGTAGATCTACACAGTGAATATTTAATATGATATGCTTTAGTACAAAGTTCTACACGGTGAATATATAATTAATTAAAATAATTCGTAGTCGCTGCAGCTTCTATAATTATTTTGTCGAACTAAAAGTATACCATATTATATGTTCATTATGTAGATCTACTCATGTGAAGTCTAACAAAATTAGATTTTCTATTTTTAATTTTTCTGTGATTTACTATGATTTTTAAAGATTCAGTCGGATTTTTAAAAAAAAAAGAAAAGGCAAAGGTGATGGTACTGTAGCATGCCATGGTTTACTGTACCAAACCCGCGGTTACTGTAGTAAAACCGCCGTCAAAACCGCTCGAGGGAGGAAAAAATGCATGGTTTGAAAAGTTGAGGGAGGCGATTTGTCCGGTTTTGGAGTTGAGGGAGGAAAAGTGAACGATACGTGATAGTTGGGGAGGAATGTGGACTTTTTTTCAAACGAAAAAGCCAACTGAGATTTGGATTCTTGAAGGAAAAAATGCCTTGGCCCAGCAAAGCATCTGTTGGGTTGTTGCCACCTGGGCCGGCCTGTCCTGAGAATCCCGCTGTGGAAAGAAGCTAGGCCCAAGCTCAAAACTGAAAACTGCTTCTGGATCTCTCTGTTTCTCCTCTTCTGTCCTTAAAGACCGACTCCCACCTACCAAACTCCACCATTCTAGGTGGAAGTTAGATGTCCATGGATGTCCAATGGATACCCTCTAGTTCAAAAAAATAAACTAGGAAGAGATGGTCCCCCACCAAAATTTGAATTTCTAGGTCATTTGTCAAAATCCATGGATGTCCAAATTAGATTGGTCTTCCACCTATATCGACCATCGTCACAGTTCCTTCGTCTTCTCCGCTCCTTTGATAGCTCCACCGCCGCCGCTTCGCTTGTGCCCGCAATGAGCGACCATCCATCCCGTCGTGGGGTCCCCTGTCGGCCAACCTCGGTCGCCTCGTATTTGTAATGGCGCTCCTGGTTGTCCCTGCATGTCATCCAGCTCGGTCTCCAACTCTGACTCGTCGTCCATGGAGGCCAGCCGGACCCGTAGCGACGGCGACGCCGTCGACGAGGATTCCAAAAAGCTAAAAAAAAAAGCTAACTGTTGAGCCTGCTCCAATCTGACATGTTGCTATCTGTCTGAATAAAGCATTGAGACGAAAGACATCTTTCCACCAGAAAGATCCAATCTCACGGGAGGCATGAGAAACTCGGTTTGCATAATATTCGAACCAGATAAGTTGTACCCAAGGAATATCATCTTTATTGTAAAACTTACTCAGGTGTTTCATGACGAGGGCATCATTTTGAAGTCTGAGGTTGATAATTTCTGCACCACCTTTTTCTTTTGGTTGCATGACCACTGGCCAGGCCACTAGGTTACCACCCCTTTTTTTTTTTCCTCAGAGTTCCCACGCCATAAGCATTGCTTTTGGCCTCTATCGACGTTATCAATAACCCATATTGGCAGCTTTAACCTTACTTTTGCATTTGTTAGCTGTTTTTTTTCTATTTTGTTTTTTCCGAAATGACGGTGCATGATTACTTGTCAGTAATCACTAGACATCGGCCTCCTATATAATGGATGGATCATCTCTGCAGCAGATTCAGCAGAGATCTTTTGGAATGTGCACACGATTGGTGACGGCAAAAGGCCGTGGGAACTGATTATATACGGCCAAAAAAGGTAATGTGAAGACCTCGGACTTCATTTTCTTGAGTATTATGTATTCATGATTCACTTGCATTATTCAGTTTTAACATTACTCCGATCTAAACAAACAGAAAACGAAGAAAAAAATAAGTTGTATTGACCATTAATTTGTTTGGTCCGTTTGTTGTTCCATTGTTTTCCATTAAAGTATCTCAACATTTTGTGAAGTAATGTTCCTTTTTGTAACAAGTTGCAATTCATGGTTCAAATTTTTATTCTTTGTGTTCCCTAACCCTTACCAACTCAATGAGGAATTAACTATTTATAAACTAAAAGATGTTTTAGTTATCATTATTCCCAAGCGGTTAAAGTGCATTATTGAGCCCTGAACTTGCACGGAGGTTTGATTTTCAACCTTAAACTACCAAACCGTCTACCTTGCGCCATCCAACTATCCAAACTGAACAATTTTGGTCCTCAGGTTTCAAAGGTGGTTTTCTATTATATAAAATAAAAAATCATGTTTAACATCTAAAATCATAACCAATCTATTTTGAAATCAGAAAAATATGAAACTAATACAGTTTTTTTTTCGAGAAATGTTATCTGACAATTGGTAATCTCTTTTAAAGTTATTCGAACTTAATTATTTCTATTCCTATTGTTTTGTTGCACACGATCTGGTTTATTAGAATCATGAACATATAAGACTCAAATAACTCTAAATAGGGCACCAATAGATAGATAACATTTTTAGAAATATGGTATTAACTTTATTTTTAAATTTAAATAAACAAGTTATCAATGTTTTTCTAAACCCACAGAAATAAACTATGAATTTTTTGAAATTCACCATTTTTTTTTATTATTTTTTTGAAAACAGAAAACAGTCTTTGAAACTAGTTAACGGACCAAAAAAATTTTGGTCTGGACAGTTGGAGAGCCTTCAGTACCCGGTTTCATAGTTAAGGGGTGAATATCAGATTCCCATGCATGTTGGAAGTTTGGAAAATGCACTTTTGGTGTTGAAAACACTGCAAACTTTCTCTTAAACTATGATTCAGCGTTGATTGGCATGTTTCTAGGGAAGAAATATTTGCTGCATCAAAATGTGATCCCAGGATATACATTTCTAATGTTCAATATATCTACTGTTTTTTTTCTGCACAGAAGACTGCAAAATCTTCAGAGTCAATTCAGTATGATCATAAGCAACACAGGAACGGTTGTCACGGCCATTAGTGCCTTCAATGAGTTTGTCACTTTTGGCCAATGGTTTAAATCCCTGTGGTCCCACTGGAATAAAACAGAAAATCAAGAAGAAGGTGATGTACCGAAGTTGCATAGTTCTCTGGGTTCCCATTCGAGTGGAACAGAGAAACAAGAACTTAAAGAAGATGGTGTACTGAAGTTGCAGAGCTCTTTTCAATGCCTTCAGGATACTCTACCTGACCAAGCAGAGTGGAGGAGATGTGAGAAGTGTGTGGCACAGGTCCTTCCAGGATTTAAGTCTGCTTTGTGTTACATGGAAGACCTTGTGAACAATTTCCAATGTTACCAGCAGAAGGTGAAAATTGAGGGCAGTGTGACCTCAGCGGAACCAGGCACTAAATTCTTTCACGATTTCATTCAAGGTAACTACAGCAAATTGATTCACATCCAGCAGAGGCTTTGTAATCAATATAGGCTACTCGAGGGAATGAGCTTACATCAAGCAAGTCCATGGTTGACAGATTAGTCAGACTTGAGACAGTGAGGCAAAAATATTCGGTGGTGATGATGAAATAGATGAGCTGACAATAACAAAGTGTTCCAGTTTTCATAGTATGTTTTTGGTGCCAAGAGGGAAAAGAAGTGCAATATGAACAAGCAACCAAGTTTTTGGTGCCCCTGACAATAACAAAGTGTTCCAGTTTTCGGTGCCCCTGACAAAAAACTATGTATTATGCATGCCCTGCATATGGAGAACTGCAAGATCTTCGTCCTCGTCTTCAGCACCGTAGCAGCATCACCAGTATGGCCAGAGCTATGCTCCAGGTGGTGACTATGGATATGGCTTTGATGAAAAAGGGGAGGAAGAAAGGAACATTAATAAAGCTTAAAGTTCACAACACTCAGCAAACTTAAAGTTCATATCTTTAGTTGTGCTGGTCTGGGATTTGTTTTATCTTGTAATTTGGGAGATACTTTTAATCTTGTAATAATTCTCTACTTAGCTTTGTGAATTTGAGACATTCATGTAATTAGTGCCACTGTGTCATGAACTCATTTATGCACCAAGTAACCTTATTCTGTTGTGATATGCATGTTTGTGTGGTGGGATACATACATTTTCTGATATGCATGCTTGTGTGGTGTGATACGACCACTTTAATTTGTTGTCACGCACGGATATTCTACAAAGTTGGCCTGCAGCTAAAGAAACTAATGAAGCTGCGCTGCGTTGCAAGTAACGTTATCTTCCAGTTAGCCAGAATGCCAGAGGCCACTATAACTAGTCGAGATTTTGGCTGTTCAGGCTTGTCCTTGCGTCCAGATGATGAACTCTGAACCATCTGATTGATTGGTTTTGAGTTAACATAAAATGGGATGCCGCAGCAAGTAGGATGGAACTTTCTTTATGCTCCACTTCATCAGTACGAGGTACAATTTCACTGCTCCCAGTGATTTGAGCAGTCCAATGTTAAAGGAAAAAAAAATGTGTTTAACCGCTTAGACTGCTCCTTAGCATTGAGCCCAGACAAGTTACTCTAAACGAGACTCAAGAAAAGAAATAACAACTTTCAAGAAAACCCTCCAGAAATGACTTTAGAGAAATTAATCTACCACTTCACCATAACATATATTATATGGTTCATACGGAAATAAAAGGTACAGCATGCAACATTCGGACATAGCCGTAGCATACATACAAAAGAAGAATAAAGGGCTGATTTTTCTCTCTCAGAAACACAAGTGCTTCATCAGCAGGCTACAGACCGATCCGAACAAGACTTTCTGTATATAGATGAACGTTGAAACTCTTGATATTCTTCCATGAACGTGTCCTACGACCCTGGTATTTCATGCTATTTAACTGGCACAATGTAGTCATCTTTGCGGTAGCCATGTTGTAGAGGCAAACTTTGGAATCTGTGTCGGAGGAATAAGTGTTGGAATCTGTGTAACTGTACACCAACATTTGACCACCAGGAAGAAAAGCCAGTCGATGTGGACCGTACACACCGGTGAGGCGGACAGTGTAACGCAGCTCCCAGGTCTGCCTCTGGCCCCCATCCTCTTGTACGGGCAAGAACCAGATGGTGGTGGTGTCAATAAACATAGGAGTATGTGCCGACATGCAGAGCTCCCCGTGCAGCACATCCAATTCAAAGTTATCATGATCCAAAGAATCCGGGAGCCTGGTGACACCAAATGTCTCATCAGCCAGGCTGAGACGGAGAAGACCCCGTGGACGTTGCAGGTCACGGTGGTTACGAGCGAGGGGCCAAAACAAAAATCCATTGACTGCCGTACCGGTCTTCCAGGTTACAGCAGGGTACGGAAGATCATCCTTGATCTCCCTCCAAGCACCGCCGCTGCCGTTGCTGTTGCCTGAGACGGTAATCACTTCCATCCCCATGTCTGTCACCATGCTCGTGTAAGTATCTATCGACCCGTAAAAGGCCCGGACTACCTTGTGCTTGCCCGTGCGCGGATCTAGGCCCAGGCCAGCACAACGACTGCATAACTTGTGGTGCAGGTTACTATCTCTATCTGGCAGTGTGATGGTTTCCCTCGTGGCTGGGTTGAAGAGGAAGAGCCTGGTGTCTGTGAGGACGAGCACCAGGCCATCACATTGCACAAACCCATAAATGGATATGAATTCACTGCCAAAGTCCTTGTCGTGCATCAGAGTAGCCATGGAAGCACCTTGCTGCCACTGGTAGAAGTGGATGTAATTGGAGTCGAGGCCGCAGCCGCTGCGGCCTCGGGTGTGCAGGGTGATGAGGAGGCATGGATCCTGCTCACATCTGGACGCGGAGAGCTTGAGGTGTGCACGGACAAAGAAGGGGTCAGTGATGATGGCATGCCAGGCCTTGCAAACTGACTTGCATCGCAGGAGAGACTTGACAGGGAGCCGAACTAGAATATCCAGAACAATCTCGTTGGCCAGGTCTGCTGGTGGTGTGTCTGTGTTCATACGCCTCTTCCTCTTCCCAAACGTCTTCTTCCCCTTCTGGTTCATAGCATCCATGCAGCGAACAAAGAAAGATTGAAGATAAGTGACGAGCCGGTATATGTGCATACAAAACGATAGATCTCAGATCAAACATGATGATATTCCATTTCGAATCGAACATATCGGTCTCAGAGTACACAAGATAAATAGGAGGATATACATTTAAGGGAAAAAAGTTTTTCCCTCCTTCTATTCCTTCAACATAAGAGCTGAAATTAAACTACCAAAGTGTAACAACACAATAAAAGGAATATTCTATTCTACTGCGTGCCTCATTACTGATCTTTTACTTTTATCACTTTTAACAGCCATACTCTGATAGTCTGATGTACCTTAATAAAGTATATACTTCTAGTTATCTTGTATTAATATGCTGATGTAGTATTCTCCTAATATGTTGATTAAACTACCAACTAGTAATAACACAATAAGTGGTAATATGTTGAAGTAATATATTCTAGTAATATGTTGATTAATCTACCAACAAGTAATAACACAATAAAAGTAATAATGCTGAAATTAAACTTTTACTTCAACATAACAGCTGAGATTAAACTACCAAAGAGTACCTGATTAATAGGTGATTCAGAGCACACGGCATCGAGTGGGACGAGAGCGTGCTACACCTACTAACGCCGTCAAAGGACGGCCCGTCCTCCACATCCTCCTTCCTGTAGCCGTTCTCCACCACCACCTCAGCCAGGGTCACATTTGACTCTTGGACTACCCTTGTGTAGCGCAACCAATGAGCCTCGTTGCGCAAGGGCATTAAGACGTAGTGTGCCCTAGTCTTCCCACTATCAAACCTACCCTTCAATGTGAAGCCACCGACAAACTTCTGCTCCACGCGCGACAAGAGGTCACTGAAGCTTGGAGGCTCATCAAACATTTCCATTTCTTCTTCCATATCCTCAAGCACCCCATCTTCTTTTCTAACACTTCCTCCATAACACAAGCGGACTAAGCAATCCATCTACAAAAGCATTTCACCAAACTTGATCAATTCTTTGAAACCGTAGTAGCACATACAAATAAGTATAACCTAGAGAAAACACTAAAACCTGCAATATTTAAACCTGACTAATTATACTGACGCTACTAACTAAACTATAATACTAACTATACTAATTAATGTAACTAATACATCTAACTATAATAAAGTACAGTATCTAACGAACAAACTATAGACTAACCAAACTAACTACACTAATCTAAATAAAATAACTAACCCGAGCAATTTTTCTACTAACCCTAAAGAAATACCTCCTCCAAATATCCCCAGGAAATAAGCAAATCGAGAGGGGAAGTACCTTGCCTAAGAAGAAGGTAGGATTCTGGACTCACCCCAAGCCACAACCACCGACGAGAGGGCCGTCGGCGGCCGCCTGCTGCAAGCGAGGGAGCGAGAGAGGGGCGCATGCTCTGGGGGAGGGAGGGAAAGAGGGGGCGGCGGCGAATCTCGATGCGATTGGCTGGAGGCGGGAGCAAGCAGCGGCGGCGGCGGTACTCGAGTCGAGGCCCCGGCAAGCGGAGAAAGGTTATTAGAGAGAGAAAGAGAGACCCAGCGCGCCTCCTGGTGGGCCGGAGTCGATGGACGTATTCGCCGGGCCTCCCTGGGCTGGGCCGTGGAGCGGCGAGCTGCAACCTTTTCAAGGAATTTGGTTCCTCTCTCTCAAAAAAAAAAAATAAAAGGAATTTGGTTCCAAAAATTGAAGCCGATCGATTTATACAAATTAAGAATAAAGCATTTCAATTTTCGAATATTTAGTTCAGTTCGAAACCAACCAAACTAACAAAAATTTTTAGTCAAGACCATGTAGAGCACCACTTGCTTCACACTCTTCACCTCGTATCTTTCCTTTGCTACGCATTCATATAATAATTTTGTAATTTTTAAACTGTTTTATAGATTAGATTCAATAAATAATTAATTATCCAATTTTCTTTTGTGAAATCCTATTTTGTATTTGAATAAATTTGACAATGTTTATACAAATTGTTTTGACGAGTGGTTAAACTTGAGGTGAGAAAAGTCAAACGAACGATAATTTGGAATGGATTTAGTATATTTTTTTTTTGTTGTTTTAAAAAAGTTGGTTAGTACCGGTTGTTTTAGTTCGTTTGACCACTAAATCCATTCCGGTAGTTTTAAAAAAGTCAAACGAAGCGATAATTTATACAAATTTATGAGCAAGAAGAGTGATCAAACTTTGGGTTGAAAAAAGTCAAACAAATTGTAATTTAAAATGGAGGGAGTAGGGATATTAACATATTGCCATTCTTACGGTTGCAACTTCTCCGTCACCGTTAGAAGTGCTCCTACACATTTATCACTGCATGCAAGTGACCCGCTCTCGGACTTGTCATTATCGCGACATGTCGAGCTAGGTGGAGTTGCCGGTGTTGAAGGAAGCATGGCAGCATGTTTTAGGCACGGCAAATGACCACGGTGCCCCTCGTTCGAGCAGCAGGAGTAGCGTCGCTACCTTCCCGGAAAGCAGCGGGCGGCGCGGCGCCCTCCCGGGCGAGATTGGCGTTTTTTCGTCGACGGCGAAGTTCGCGGGACGACCGGACTTGTTCCTACGCCCTCAGCTCGACCCGAGCCTCACCCCGGTTCTTTGCTCGCGCGCCCGAGCCTCACCCTAAAGTTGCTGCTCGCGCTAACTGGACCGTACACGGGATGAAGCTAGGAGACCGGCGGCATGAACTGATGGCAACGATGACGTTCTGGCGCAACGGGACTTCGGCTGCAAAAACAGTTGAGTTGACCAGCATCAGGACCTCGAGGAGAAGCAGAAACGCTAGGAACATCAAGTCGAAGCTCACCCAATAGAGCTTGCGACGGTGCAAAACCTCACGACGGCGGCTTGCCGGCAGCGAGGAAGAAAGGGGCGGCGAGGGCAATTCCAGCGGAGAAACAGGTTGCGACTGGGCACAAGAGATACATAAGAAAGTTGCAGAGTTGGTGGAGTGGCCAATTTGGGCGGAGGAAGATCGACGACGGCGAATTTTGACGGTGTAGCAACGGGGTATGGCGGTGGCGGAGGGCAGGGACGGAGCCAGCGCCCGGGCGGCCTGACGTCCAACCCCTCCTACGGACTACAGTTAAGTGGAGCCCCTCCTAAGTCTCTCCTTGTATTTTATGTATAATTATATAGATTAAGAGGGGCTAAGCGTAATTAAAGCTTTGTTAGCCCGGCCTAAATTTTTCCTGGCTCCGTCACTGGTGGAGGGAGAAAAGAATGACGACGCCAGCAGATTGGAGCTTGAGTGACAGGCTGAGGACACGTAATTAAGGACTCCCGTTGCCACCACAGCGCGCATGTGCAGGGAGGGGGGAAGCGGATGTTGGCCTGCCTAGGTGACCGGCGTAGTGGCCGCCACCATAAGGACGTTGAGGAGAGGGGCACCACGGTCATTTACCACAGCCAATTAGGGCTCCCAGGATTCCTTCCACACTGGCAGCTCCACCGGGCGCGATAATGGCAAATCCGGAGCAGGTCACTTGCATGCGTGGCAAATGTGTAGGAGCACTTTTAACGATGGTAATTGGAGAAGTTGCAACCGTATGAGTGGCAATAAGTTAAATATCCTAAGGGAGACCTAACTATGTTTTTTACAACAAAGATATTCATATATATTAGCAGCAAGAAGATGCTAGTAACCATACAGAGTGTAGGGTTACAGATGACAGTGCCTGAAACAGAGGGCACTATGACAAGTGAGCTCCATAGGAGCATGCAATCTAGCAAGGCTGATGAAAAATATCAGCTACAGAGAAAGCTTGCCTAGCTAGAGAGTCAGCAGTTACATTGGAAGATCTGCTAATCTTGTACAAACTCAGTCTGAGTGAGTAGTTTATAGTAGCAATTTTGACCATATATATGTTTTATTCTACAAAAAAAATTTAAATACATCAAGTTTTCAACTTATATGTTTCTTTATTGAACATACTTCATTAGTGTTACATACATTGAGTGTTTAATATGGAAGTCCAATTGCAGCTTATTGAAGATAACCCATGAAAAAAATGAAATAAAGAAAAGGGGAAGAAGAAATCTGTCAAATAAAAGGAAAGTATGTCATATGTATAAATCTCTACCTCAATGGAGGTCTCAAAACCAAAGAAAAAATAAACAAGATTCAAGAACGACAAGTTCAAGTAGATGAGCAAACACATGTAATCTTGGCATTGGCTTCTACACAGCGAGAACTCGGATCCATGTGGTGGGCGAACAGGCCCAATGGATGGCTGGGAATTCCATCGTTCCGAGCGGTGGGGCATGGTCTAGTTGTAAGGGTGATGATGAGACAAGGCTTCGAGGAATGGACGTGAGCGGCAAGGGAGGTCCTCATGACGAGTTGCAAGCTCCTTGTCCATCAAATCTAGTGTCGAACTACGGATCCCACTTATAGATCCATGTACCAGTTCCAAACATTGAGAATAATTTAACACATAAAGTTTCACGTATCATTTTTTTTTATTCTCGGCTGTATACGTTCTATACATTGCAGATTCCTTGATCAAAACTAGCCAAAATCATTGAAAAGGTAGATAGCACTGAGCAAAGGTACCAAGCAGTCTCTAGAACAATGACTGAAAAAAAATAACACGCTGTGATCAGAGATATAGTCGCCCATTCCTCGCCGGTCCAACAAACTGAGAAGAGAATCAGTTAGGCCATTGGTACACGAATAATGAGTATCAACGGTCAAGAACACACAAGATGGACTGTCCCGGGGTTTCATCAATACAAGCAAATGGAGTTTAGAATAATTAATTACTTCCTCCATCCTAAATTGTAGGTCATGTGACCTTTTGACACCAAGTTTGACTACTTGTTTATTTTTCAAACATTTGTGTAAAATATGACTTCTTTTATCGTGGCTTGCTTTACTAATAAAAAGTTTTTCAAGAATGACTTAAATTTGACTATGTTTGAAGGAAGGAACGAAGTGATGATCCGAGGAGTATTTTTTTATTAAGACAAACGGTCAAACTTAGAGTAAAAAAAGTCAAACATCTTACAATTTGAGATTCAGGAAGTAGTTGTCAATGGCATTGCTCGCTTATAAATTTCTCAATAATTGGCTTATAATCACACCATGGGCATGCGTCAAGGTACCCAACGAACTATCATTATCGTCGTAGCAGGATGCACACTGTTATGTTAATACTATTACAATGAAGGAAGGAAGGAACTTCGAAGTGATGATCCAGGGAGCACCGGTTATGCGTCGAGGCGGCGTCGGGCCCGGAGCGGGCGCGTCGGCGGACGAGAGTTCCCTGCCCTCGTCGGCAGGACCATGCTGCAGGCGCGGGCCGCCATTGCTACTGCTGCTGGTGCCGTCCGTGTGTCGAGGTGGTGTTGCGGTGCCGGCCGGGGCCATGCGCGTCGATCGGTGGGACTTATGTACGAGACACCGATGGTTCTCGCTGGTGCATACGGAATGCCGTGCTGCCGCGTGGTTGCGGCACCAGGATTAATGCCCAGTTGCTCACCTGCGGATGTCGATCGTCGTCCTTGCTTCCCTGCCGGATTGCCTCAATTCCTCAACCTCTGCTCTGGAAAAAAAAGCCAACCTTGTGGTATTGTAATCATTGTTCTAGAGTCTGCTGGTTTTACCTATGCTCAATGATATCTAACCATCTGATCTGATTGATTGTTTTTTAGTTAAAATAAAATGGGAGGCCGCAGCAAGTAGGATGGAATATGCTCCACTTCATCAGGACAAGGTACAATTTTCACTGCTCCCAGTGATTTGATCAGACCAAAATAATAATAATAATCCCAAGATGTGAGTTGTGATTAACTGCTTAGACAGCTCTTTAGCATTGAGCCCAGACAAGTTAATCTAAACGAGACTCAAGGAAATAACAACTTTCAAGAAAACCCTCCAGAAATGAGTTAAGAGAAATTAATCTACCACTTCATCAAAACATATATAAAAGGTACAGCATGCGACATTCGGACATAGCCGTATCATAAATACAAAAGAAGAATAAAGAGCTGATTTTTCTCTCAGAAACACAAGTGCTCCACCAGCAGGCTACAGACTGATCCGAACAAGACTTTCTGTATATAGATGAATGTTGAATTCCATGACATTCTTCCAAGAACGTGCCCTACGACCCTGGTATTTCATGCTATCTACCTGGCACAATGTAGTCAGCTTTGCAGTAGCCATGTCGTATAGCCAAACTTTGGAATCTTTGTTGGAGGAATAAATGTTAGAATCTCTGTACACCAACATTTGACCACCAGGAAGAAAAGCCAGTGAACGTGGCCGGTACACACCGGTGAGCTGGACAGTGTAACGCTGCTCCCAGGTCTGCCTCTGGCCCCCATCCTCTTGTACGGGCAAGAACCAGATGGTGGTGGTGCCAATACACATAGGAGTATGTGCCGACATGCAGAGCTCCCCGTGCAGCACATCCAATTCAAAGTCATCATGACCCAAAGAATCCGGGAGCCTGGTGACACCAAATGTCTCATCAGCCAGGCCGAGACGGAGAAGACCCCGTGGACGTTGCAGGTCACCGTAGTTAGCAGCGAGGGGCCAGAACAAAAATCCATTGACTGCCGTACCGGTCTTCCAGGTTGGGGGGTACGGAAGATCATCCTTGATCTCCCTCCAAGCACTGCCGCTGCCGTTGCTGTTGCCTGAGACGGTAATCACTTCCATCCCCATGTCTGTCACCATGCCTGTGTAAGAATCTATCGACCCGTAAAAGGCCCGGACTACCTTGTGCTTGCCGGTGCGCGGATCTAGGCCCAGGCCAGCACAGCGGTAGCATACCTTGGGGTGCAGGTTACTATCGCTATCTGGCAGTGTGATGGTTTCCCTCGTGGCTGGGTTGAAGAGGAAGAGCCTGGTGTTTGTGAGGACGAGCACCATGCCATCGCATTGCACAAACCCATAAATGGATCTGAATTCACTGCCAAAGTCCTTGTCGTGCATCAGAGTAGCCATGGAAGCACCTTGCTGCCACTGGTAGAAGTGGATGTAATTGGAGTCGAGGCCGCAGCCGCTGCGGGCTCGGGTGTGCAGGGTGATGAGGAGGCATGGATCCTGCTCACATCTGGACGCGGAGAGCTTGAGGTGTGCACGGACAAAAAGGGTTAGTGATGATGGCTCGCCAGGCCTTGCAGACAGACTTGCATCGCAGGAGGGACTTGACAGGGAGCCGAACTAGAATATCCAGAACAATGTCGTTGGACAGCTCTGCTGGTGGTGTGTCTGTGTTCATACGCCTTTTCCTCTTCCCACACGTCTTCTTCCCTTTCTGGTTCATAGCATCCATGCAGCAAACAAAGAAAGATTGAAGATAAGTCATGAGTCGGCATATGTGCATACAGAAAGATAGATCTCAGATCAAACATGATGATATTCCATTTTGAATCGAACATATCGGCCTCAGAGTACACAAGATAATTAGAAGGACATAAATTTAAGGGGAAAACAATTTTTTCTGCCTTCTATGCCTTCAACATAATAGCTAAAAATTAAACTACCAAAGTGTAACAACACAATAAAAGGAATATTCTATTCTACTGTGTGCCTCATTACTGATCTTTTTTTTATCACTTTTAACAGCCATACTCTGATAGTCTGATGTACCTTAATAAAGTATATACTTCTAGTTATCTTGTATTAAACATGCTGATGTAGTATTCTCCTAATATGTTGATTAAACTACCAACTAGTAATAACACAATAAGTGGTAATATGTTGAAGTAATATATTCTAGTAATATGTTGATTAATCTACCAACAAGTAATAACACAATAAAATTAATAATGCTGAAATTAAACTTTTACTTCATCATAACAGCTGAGATTAAACTACCAAAGAGTACCTGATTAATAGGTGATTCAGAGCACACGGCACTGAGCGGACGAGAGCGTGCTACACCAACAACGCCGTCAAAGGACAGCCCGTCCTCCACATCCTCCTTCCTGTAGCCGTTCTCCACCACCACCTCAGCCAGGGTCACATTTGACTCTTGGATTACCCTTGTGTAGCGCAACCAATGACCCTCGTTGCGCAAGGGGCATTAAGACGTAGTGTGCCCTAGTCTTCCCACTATCAAACCTACCCTTCAATGTGAAACCACCGACAAACTTCTGCTCCACGCGCAACAAGAGGTCACTGAAGCTTGGAGGCTCATCGAACATTTCCAATTCTTCTTCCATATCCTCAAGCACCCCATCTTCTTTTCTAACACTTCCTCCATAGCACAAGCGGACTAAGCAATCCATCTACAAAAGCATTTCACCAAACTTGATCAATTCTTCGAAATCGTAGTAGCACGTAAAATACAATTAAGTACAAACTAGAGAAAACACTAAACCCTGCAGTATTTAAACCTAACTAACTATACTAATCTAAATAAAATAACTTACCCGAGCAATTTGTTTCTACTAAATAACTCTAAATAGATACCGAACATATCGTTTAAATCACCATGGAAATAAGCAAATCGAGAGGGGAGTACCTTGTCCAAGAAAAAGGGAGGCTTCTGGGGTCACCCCAGCCCGGAACCACCGACGAGAGTGCTGCGAGCGAGGGAGCGAGAGAAGGGGACGGCGGAGAACCTCGGTGGCGAACTCCAGCCGGACAGGTCCACCAGATCCGGCCGGCCCCGGCAAGGGCCTACGGCTGCGGACTCACCGTGGGGCGGCGCATTCTAACTTTCGTCCAACGCGGCCGTGCACTCTAATCTAATAATAACCTAGATATATATATGAAGAGCGCGAGGAGGGCCTGGCCTGTCAGGGGCCCAATCGGCATCTGGGAAGCCCATATCGGAATCCTGTCGGGTAGGTTCTGCTGCTGGTAGTATGTGTGTTCTGGGAGATATAATTTTTATCATAATGTTCACTCTCTATTTAGCATCTTATCGGTTGCCGCTATTTTTTAAGACCGTGTTGTTGCAAACCAATAC
The DNA here is from genome assembly GCA_015847255.1 of Hyparrhenia diplandra. Taxonomy (NCBI): domain Eukaryota; kingdom Viridiplantae; phylum Streptophyta; class Magnoliopsida; order Poales; family Poaceae; genus Hyparrhenia; species Hyparrhenia diplandra. The sequence goes on from JADLZK010011468.1 coordinate 19,472, forward strand.
ATTTTTAGCATTTTGATCTGGCAAGCCACCTCACCTCTCCATGTTGGATTAGGAACGCTAACAAGGTTGTTGGTATTTATTTTAACAATCCATAGCCCGGATACCGATGTAGCTTTCACCGGGAGTATTCCAGAGTATCGATTTCCACGGGGAACGTGAAGTGTACTAGAAAGGTTTAGAACGCCCTAAGATAATAATGGTAATGATGTGGGAAGAGAGGGTTAAGTTTTCTAAGTATTCTAATGAGATCTATATGATCAAAGGCTCACTCTACTTTACTTACGTCGAACAACGGTACCGTCCCCGATCCTCAAAAAAAGACGGGAAAGGGTGATCGGGGGAAGGCCGCCAAAAAGCTCCCGAATCACCAACCCGAGCGTGGTGGATTACAAAGACCGACCATTTTGTCACCCACAGGGGCTACCACAACTAACCGTGGGATTGGGCGCAAAACTTCGGGTAAACTCTAGTCTAGACACCACGTCTACACTATCGATTACTACTCTAGCCACGCCACGATAACTAGAGCACTCAATACGGCGGAGATGAATAATATAGTAAAGTAAGAACTGAAAGTAATTAAATAGAATAAATAGAAATAATAAATGAAGAACACGGAGATTGTCAAGACGAACTTGTTTGCGAAGTACAATGATGATGAAGATCCACAGTCCGGATCTCCGACTTTCTCCTCGCCTCTCTTCTTGATCTTACAACTAGATGAACTAGAAGAACTAGAACTAGAACTAGAACTAGATGAACTAGACAACTAGAGGGACCCTCTCTCTTCTAATATGAAACCCTAACTCTGTCGATAGCTAATGAGGAGATGATGTCTCTTGGGGCGCTTCAACCCGCTTATATAGTCCAAAAGGAGGTGCAGTGTTGGACTTAGATACATCTCGTACTCCATCGTCTATTCGGATCAAACCGACATTAAACGAGCGGATTAGATTGCGTCTTAGGCGGTTGGAGGCCCGGAGGCATCTGGACGTGGCATAGGGGAATCCGCTCGGCCCCTAGGTTCTGCTGCTGGTATGGGTGTGGCCCACCATCAGGTCTCGTCGTGTCTTCTTCGGAGTCTTCTAGATGATGGTTTCTTGGGTGCTAAGTCTCGAAAGATCGGGATTAGTGACGAGCCTTCGGGGTCTTTGCGCAGTTGGATCGATCTACTATGTAGTTATTTGGACGCCGGTGTTTTCAGTTTAGGTGCAATTCACAACTTTACCAAAATAAATGGAAATATGTTAGTTTTTTTTCTAGGTTGTTTATTTGATTTATACCCCTTTCTCATGTTTATTTAATTAATAAATTTATATGATAACAAGTGGTCAGAGTTCCGTTTAAACCTACCCCAACCCATATTTTAAAAATCCTAACTACCATAGGCAGGACAATTATTGCCCAATGCCCCAACCCACCCTAATAGGCGTCATGATGGAAGATGATATATGACTTATGCGACGATCTATGACTATAGAGAAACGCTCCCAAACCCGTTTGCTCGTCAACCCAAAAGGATAAGTTTCGGATGCACCCGTTTCCATTCCGACACACACCCGCATTAAAACCCACTCCAAAATACCCGTTCAACCCCGCCCCATTAGCAGGCCTACGCTGGATCCGGGGTGTCAAAAGACATGCCCTGCCTTAACATTCCGTTTCTTTCCATCAGTCTTATCAGTTTCTACCCGTGCTATATATGGGATCCATAATTCCACAACCCAAGGATGCCACACTGTGACACTACAGACCTCTCTCTCTGTGTGTGTTTTTATAGCAAGATATGTAGAAATACTTATATGAATAAACCGAGAAGGAATATGAAAATGCAAAGCTAATCACAGGGACCGCCTGACCGTTGTCTTCATAAGAATACTACTGCCTTGTATAGCTTGGTTAGGGGTTGCATAAAAACCCAATAATAATATGGGTAACAGAGCCACAACTGCTAATATATATATATATATATATATAATTACAAACTAGCTAGTTTGGTCAGGTGAACATCCTCTAGCATCAGAATCGAAGCACAACCGTGGTCCATGGAGCCATCTCGTTCTTCCACTCAAATCATCTACAGACACTTGTAATGGTAGCTGAAAACAGTAACTTGGTAGCTGAGTTCATTTCCTACAATCCTACGGCCTGTAGCCTCTGACACAGTGAGTAGGATTTCTCCAATGACCATGGGGTGTTTGTTCTTCGTATTGCAATGGCAGGTAGCCCTGATTTGTTGCGATGGCACGTGGAGAGTGCACAAACCTTGAGCCAGCATATGGGGAGTTTAGCAGACCTGGGTCTGCCCCCTGTTGTTGTAGTAACTGCTGTGCACAAACCTTGAGCCAGCATATGGGGAGTTTAGCAGACCTGGGTCTGCCCCCTCACTGTTGTAGTAATAACTGCTCCTGTACCGTGGCGCTCTGTCACCTGAAATAACCTCCTGCAGCAATCACAATGAGCAGTGTGTTCATCATCACACATTACAGTAACTGGGCATTTCATCTCTACAAGATAACTTTTTGTCTGTGGTACTCATGCTTTTGCGACTAGCCTCTATTTGATCACAATGTCATAGACACAGTCAAAAACAATTCAATTGTGCATGTTCTCCACTTTCATGCTAATCTATTAGTGTGTTTTCCAGTTTCATGGTAATCTACCGGTTGTCTGTGTTAAGATTCGAGCTAAGGGAGGATGGAATTCTGAGGTTTCATTACTTGACATCAGATTAAAACCATCACCAACTGTAAAAACAGACTTAGACAGGAAAAACAGATTTATCTAATCACTTTTAGGATGAAATTAACTAGTATAGTCTAACAAATCGTATTTGTCTTCCTTGCAATAGATAAATAAATCAAATGCAATAAACGCCTGCAATCTTTAATTTTTTTTACTATAATCTTAATCCAGCAACTTACTAGATAACCTTAGTTCTTGGACTCTAATGGTGCTACATTATCATCCATATAGCATCCTGGTTTTAACTCAACAACCAAGTACAAGACCAGAATGCAAGAGGGTAATACAGGTTGGAGATAACCTGTACAAGTTGATGTGCAGTTTGAACTTGTGAAGGAGTGCCTTCAATCATAACTTGAACCTCTTGATAATCTCTAATTTCCTCAAGAACCACAACTGCTCCACTAACAGAACGAATGAATTCAATGTTTTCTCCCCTGACACCAATTATCTCTTCAGCATATGCCATTGGAACTTGCATTGTCCGTGTAATCTGAAAGCCAAAATGCTGTGTAAGTCAGCACAAGTGTCATTGTTGCAAAAGATTATTCCTGCAGCTAGAGCTTAAATTTATTAAAATAAAAGAAAATGTCAAGGAAAAAAAATAAATTCAAACGAAATCTGGATATGATAGGTCATAACTTCAACCAAACTAGACAAACATGACGAAAAACTATTTCAACTATAGCTATGGGGTACAGCACAAGACCTTTGTTATTAATGAATTGGTAGGTTGGCTGTGATCTTGAGAGTATGGCTCATGAAAAGATGGATCACGTCCATACAAGAATATACTGCCTTTTGGGTTATGCAAAGAAAAATGGATATAACATTTGTATTTTGATCAAACAACAAAAAAAACATGGAAAAATCAGATGCAAAGAAAAAATGGATATAACATTTGTATTTTGAATGAAAACAACATGGAAAAACTAACAAAACATCTGGCTGCAGCTAACTAGCTATAGCACACACCTGTATCATTAAGGAATCAGTTGCATGGCGGATATCCGGAGAGTGTGGACGGCAACAAGATGGATCATCTCCATACAGAAGTCTACTACTGCCTTTTTGGGTTACCATGACTCTGCTGATCAAACAACAAAAGACATGGAAAAATCAGATGCAAAGAAAAAATGGATATAACATTTGTAATATGAATGAAACCAGCAGGAAACTAACAAAACATCTGGGCTGCAGGCTGCAGCTACTAGCTATAGGCTACAACACACACCTGTATCATTAAGGAATCAGTTGCATGGCGGATATCCGGAGAGTGTGGACAGCAACAAGATGGATCATGTGCATACAGAAGCCGACTGCTTATTGGGTTACCATGATTGCGCTGATCAGGCAATGAAAAATCCTGGTTCACGGCAAGAGGATAATTATTAGAAGTATCCTGTGGTTGACCTACATCTTGGTTCTGCAAATAAGAACAACAACATCAATGCATTAGAATACCAATGCTACAACCTTTAGCCATAAGAGCAGGAGAAATAAAACTAGGATTACCTTCCTTTCAAAAAGACGAAGCACACCATGATCAACTAGGAACTTCCGGAGAAGTTCAAGCACTGATTTTAGTGCATTCAGAACCTTGAGGGGAAGCACCACATATCTCCACAATTCTTTCATCCACTGTCTCATGACTCAAAAGCTCATCTAGAAGAAACAGATGCAATTGGAAATGTCACATGTGGACTATGGAAATGGAACTCTATATATTAACATAAAATTTGAAATAAGCAAGAAGACATTCAAGTGCATGGAGTTCATGATTTTAGCCCTATATTAGAAGACTTTAAATTAAGAGAACAATAAAAAGCACTCGGATTCGAAACTAGCATTTTATTCTATGGTTTGCTTTTTTTTTTTTGACCTATTAGTCACTACTAATCAAACTAATTAAGAGAAGAGTAACAATCTTTTCTTGAAATAGGAGACATTCAGGTAAATAGGGCTAGTGCAAGTTCGAGAGAAGGAGGGGTACTGGTTTTCCTGTGAAAAAGTCAGGTCCAGATCAACTCTGTCGACAGCAAACTGTATAAGTCTTAACAACGTATAATAAACCCTTACTTATGGGTGAGTGTAATTTAGGAAAAGTGAAACAAAAAAATGCATCATGCACATTTTTAGTTGGAAGTTCAAAGGACAGATGGTGAAGTATATTTGAGGGAAATAATCCTAAGCGAAAAGACATAGGGCTGCAAGAATGAAGCATAACATTATCACGTCATAGGTAACAAAAAGAAAACAATGAACTGAAATTAATTGGACTAACCTAGCTAAGCAGCCACTAATGAATGCAGCCTTTTAATTGACGGTTTGGATGGAGTTGCTTAACATACCTTCATCTATAATCCTTATGGTAGCACCTGTACTTTCTTGAATTGCCTTAATCGTGACTCCTCGCTTACCAATTAAGTGGGCAGATTGTGCAAAAGGAACTAATAATCTAGCAGAACAAATTCCTGGTGTAGAAGCAGATAAAGTTCCATCATAATTGATCTCTGCTATCTCATTTATATGCTTGAAGATCCTAATTGCAGCATTCATCGCAGGTGACACCTCTGCTTCAATTTCTTCTTTTGCAGACACTAAAATCTAAATAAAGGCACAAAAACAAAGAAAGGAGTGTTACTGCAACCTTTTTCTGGGCACAAAACCATGTGTAGTGACCTTATTTGAAATTATGACACGCACCGTACCATCTGTACATGGTAGTATGTTACATTAGCTAGGTGCCTACATATACCACGCTTTCTACCCTTTAATACATTACATGGTTAAGATATTGTGTTCCAATGCTTGCAACAGAGAATGTGAATGAAACAGCAATTCAAAGCAAAGCATGAACCATGATTTCTACTGACAACAATATACCTTTGTAAAGTAGCTAAACGAAAAGTCTAAAATTAACATTAGTGTGTACAATAAGGTTGATACCATAAAATAGCATGCATAAAACAATTCCATAGTTATGAATTGAGGCTTGAACCACATAAAGATTGATAAACAAAACAAGCAAAATGCAACAGTAACATAACTGATTATGCACTTACAACATAACTGATTATGCACTTACAGCATGCAGTCTAGCAAACACATTGCAGAACACAGCAGGTATGCCCTTTAGTTTATATCTCCACTCTCCAGAGCAAACTGCAATGACCCAATTTATTTACAATTGGCAGGCACAACTCCCAGAGCAATCAATTTTCTTATTAACGTAACGAAGTGAGACCGTATCAAGCAAGGCATGCTTCACGTGGGCATAAATATAAAAACAACAACAACCTGTAGCTGAAACCAAACATAAATATTTGCGGAGCGAAGGAAGGAGGGGAGTCTCACAATCTGGAAGGCGGCGCCGGGCGGGGCGTTGAGGACGCTGACGCGGGCGCGGGTCTCGTCGCAGAGGCGCTTGATAGCCTCGCCGCGGCGGCCAATGACGCCACGGACCTTGTCCGCAGGCACCACCAGCCGGAACACGCTCGTGCCGGGCCACCCGGGCCACCGTGGCCTCGCATCCCTGGATTCCTCCCCACCAACCTTCTTCTCCGCCGCTGCCGTGGTCGGATCCGGCGGCTCGGCCCTGGCGAGGGCGGGGGTGGGGTCGGCGCCGGCGTCGGCGTCGGTTCGAGCTTCGGGCGCTTCGGCTCCTGCTCTGGCTCCGGCTCCGAGTCGGAGGAGGATGTGGACCACGGCTCCAACAACTCCGGGTCCTCCTCCTCCTCGTCGTCGTCGATCTCGGCCTCCTCCTCACGCGGGCGCGGCGGCGAGCTTGACTCCATGGCGCGGGTTTTGAGGACGCGGCGCAGCGAGGCGTCAGCCGACTGCGTGCGAGCAAACGCTTTTGGGGTTTCCCGGCCGGCCGTCCGTGGCTATTCTCGTGCAGCAGAACACGGGCCACGCCGTCAGCCCGTTGGGCTACACCCAACCCAACCCGCACAAGCCCAACGGCGCCGCTGAACCCGTCACGGGCGAGGCGACCATCTCCTGCTGCTGTTGCTGGTTCATCACGAGACACGAGCCGACGAGTCTACTTGGATGGTTTGTCTTTGTCCTCTTGTTCCTGTACCAGAGTTTCCCTTGCCAACAAGTCGAGAGGCACAACAAACCAGAGGTGGAGCTCAAGTAAAGTCATGCTCGAAGCAAGCAATAATGATTTGATTCCAAAGTGACCATCATGAAAGGCCCCGTTCATTTGGTTGGTTGACCTACCGATCTTGTGAGAGAAAGTATTGTTGGCCGACATCGTGACAAAAAAGTACCGGCCGCTCATGTTGTGTGCTTGTTGATTTGGCTGCGAACAAGCTCAAAGTCATGCTTGCTCTGGTTCTTCGGTTGCACTACTACATAACGTAACTTGCATGGCGGGCAAAATGGATTTTCCGTGGCGGTTTTTATGCCCGCCACGGTGGTAGGGTCACGTAAAAATGAAGAACTTCCGTGGCGGTTATTTTGCCCGCCACGGTTAATGAAATAAAAAATTAAAAAAACCCGAGCCCGCACGGAGCCCATCCAGGCCCGGGACCGGATCCGCCGCCGTCGGGATGCGCTTGGAGAGGGACGCCCGCCGGATCCGGCCGTCCTTGATCGATCCCGCCGCCGCCGCCGGGATCCGGCCGCCGCCGCTTCCACTGCCACCGCCGGGCTCCACTCGCCCGCGATCCGGGATCCGCTGGAGAGGGACGCCGCCGTCCGGATCGGGCCGCCCTTGATCGGATCCGCCACCGCCGCCTCCATTCGCCGCCGCCGTCGGGATTCGGTTGGAGAGGGCCGCCGCCGCCGCCTCGATCCGGCCGCCGTCGGGAACCGCTTGAGAGGGGGGAGGGGGCGCCCCTTGGCCGCCGCCATCGAGGAAGGAAGGGGCCGGGGAGGAGGAGCGACAGGAAGGGAGGGGAAGGGGAGCCGGGTGCGCCGCGGGAAGGGAGGGAAGGGGTGCCGGCCGGGTGAGAGTGGTGAGAGAGTGGATGAGAGATGGATGTCGAACCCCAGCTCGCCAATATATATGAGCCCTGAAGATGGGTGGATATGGGCTTAAAAGTCGGATACTAGCTCGGCCGGCCGGCTCGATCTAGCTCGTTAGGATAACGAGCTAGCTCGGCTCGGCTCGTTATCTTAACGAGCTAGAATCTTCGGCTCGGCTCGGCTCATTAAGCTCGCGAGCCGGCTCGTTAAGCTCCGCGAGCCGTATAACAAATGCACAAAATATAATATTTACATTTATATAAAGCTTGAAAATGATAATACTATAAAATAATACATCCAACAACTTTAAATTGAACAAAATACTTATATGTGCTAACATATCAACAATTTATAGAGTGCAAAATGTGAAGTAACATAAAACTAATATAAATTATGATAATTTTTCCCTCGAAACCATGGCTCGTTTGGTTTGCGAGCGGCTCACGAAGCCGCTCGAAGTTGGCTCGTTATCGCTAACGAAGCTAAAATCTTGGGCCTCGGCTTGGCTCATTATCGTAACGAGCCGAGCCGAGCTTGCCACGAGCCGAGCGAGCTAACGAGCTTCGAAGTTTTTCGTCCAGCTTTATATGGGCTTTTGGAAGTTGATTTTGGGCCTCGGGATTTGGGACGATCTGGACCTAATTAACCATGGCGGGTTTTTTATAAAAACCGCCACGGTTAATCGATTTACCATGGCGGTCATAATAACCGGCCACGCAAAATAGAAAATAACCGCCACGGTTAATCATGATATTAACCGTGGCGGTTTTTCAAATGCCCGCCACGAAAAATGAAATCCGGATACCATGTAAAATCAATTACGTACTAGTGTTGGACTGAGCTTCATATATTCACCTTTCATGTTCTACTAGTAATCTTGGCGCGCCCCGCGCTGGGTATTGGCCGTGGTTTTATTAGGGAAGAGGATGGATAGGAAACCCGATTTCCTTAAAGTCAGGTTCATATGTGTAGCAAGAACCGAAGGAAGTGAACGCATGTTTGTGGGTAATGGTGGCCGCGGCATGCATGAGGAATAGCAGATTGACATAAACCGAACAGAAAAAGCTTTAAGGGTGCACATTCAAGAACCGAAATCCGTAAGCGTGTCTTATGTAGAGTACTGAGGATGGTACATAAATATACAACAACATAGCTGTAAGCACCTTACAAATGGACTAACTACAATGGAAGATAAGCGGCGGTTACTGATAGTGTAACAATGGCCAGGAAGTGTGTAGCAATTCCTGCAACGATGGTAAGGTGGATGGGTAGCTAGGTGCGGGCAAGGCCGTCAATAGTGACCGCTCCTGCCGGGGACTCAATCTCGGGTGAGTATTCACGCCTCCAAAGTTTGCCCTCTAATCATAGTCCTTGTCCGAGGTGCCCCGGGTGCGAGGGGACGGTGTCAAGCCCCATTCTCACTGGAGAAGAAAGGAATAATGTGAGAGATGTGTTCATTGGAAATTGAATCTATTTATGTGTGTAGGTTATAGTACATCGCATCTGGTCTTCTTCGGCCTCCTTGATCATATCCCTGTCACACCCAAATAGTTCGGTTGTCACAGATGAAGAAAAGGTTAGTTCAGCGATCAATGCCGTGGTAGGAGTCAGGTCGTTTGATATGGAAAGAGCCGGCAAAGACCGTGTGTCTATGGAAACTAAACCGCTGCCTTCAGAGAATGGTGGCTCATCTAGGGAAGGTTCCTCGTCGAGTGGTGGTGCTTGTAAGTAGAGATAGGTTCTCATCGTCACTGGGAAGGTGACGTTTTCTATGTCGTTTTCTTTTTCATACTGCAGCGCTATGGTTCCATAGGTTGGAATAGAGTTTTTGCTCTGGGCATAGGCATGAACGCGGCACACCCCTCTTGAGTGGACTAATCGACAGGTTTGGATTCTGCAGTATGGACTGAGCAATGGTTCCAGCGCGGACTTGTTGAAGGCGTGTGCTGGAAAGCCAGAAATGTCGATGGTCACTATAGTGTCCCAGTGCACGGTTGTACCACCATATAGGTTGTTCCATGTCCCTAGAAGTGCATCGAAGTTGGGTGGTCTGCAGTCGTAGGGGCTCTCGCGACCATGTCCCCTCTCGCAAGGGAGCCAAACTCAACGACAAAGTCCTGCTCGAACCTTGTTATGGTTAGAGGGATGGCCCCGATAAGCAAATTGGGTGTGTATAGCTGGGGCGGATGTGGCCGGTTGTGATGGTGCCATCGTTCGGGCGCACATCGGTCCACGATGACCGAAGTTTGCAAAGTGCTGTTCTATCATGTCCGTGGTCGGCGTTGGTCTTTATGATTGCTAGGGTTTGAGGTGCACGGGGAGCCCGGGTATCACGTAATCAATGTAATGTTAATCGAGCTCAGATTTTAGGGACTGAAATATGGAATTCGATTTGCTTGAATATGTTATGCAATATACATAAATTTGCAGCTTTTCTATATGAAGTTATTCAGAGTCAACTTATTTTTTTATCAATATAATATGTATAGGTTGCCCACCTGTTTATTTTTTAAGATGAAGAAGTATTGAAACTATGGACAGACCTAAACTTCTAATTGAAACCTAATATTTAAAAGCTCCAACCACTTAGCACATGTGCAGTTTATTTACAGGTAAGCACAAAAAAATATTCATGAACTTATATAATGCATATACAATGAACACAGAGAAAAATGATCAGAGTGTTGGTAGAAGAAATGTAAGCATACCATTTCAAGATGACTATGAGCTTCAAGATTCACATGAGCTTCAAAATTCCAGCAGCAGCTAACAAACCTTTAAAGCATGCATCCTGCACTGCAACAAATGATAATAAGGAACTATGTAAAGTGACAATCCAGCAAGGCAACTCCTGAAGAGCGAGCAACAAAAAAGCAAGCTGCAATTCAGTAATGCAAGCTAGCAGGTGTGGGAATACGCTCTAACACATGAACTCTATATGTTCTGAGTCTTCTGACACAAACAAACTGATATAGAGGGGATGAAACTCAGCCATGGAAATACTCCTGAGCCAAACTCTGGTCCACACGAGACCGTTTCTTTACAAGAGCAATGTCCTTGTCAGGCACAACACTGCACAAACAAAGATGATGAGCATCGCAGTTGAAAATAGTAGCACAATCGTATGAGAGATGGCGTGTTCAGAGTGGTGTCAGCTGTCTGACTGCAGGCTGTTGTTTGTAGTAGCTCTGTTGTGTTAGAGCGATGGCGAAAATTAAACCAAATGCCCCCAAAGAAACGAAACCCAAAAATGTTTGTCAGAAACACTGAAACTATATGGGCAAAACGATGTTTTAATATCGATCTGAGGGACCTATTTGTTCCTTGTAAATAGCAGGAAAGGTTGCGTGATTTGACGTTGAAAGAAATAATCAGCCTAATCATAGATTTTCGTTGAGCAGGGATATACCATTTCCAAAGAGGCGTCTGCGGATCTGCTGAGCCGACAGAGTTGAGACGCGTCGCTCCGCCTGTGAGCGAAAAAAAGGAACCAATGAATCGGATGTTGAGAAACGGAAAAGCTCGAGGCGAGAAAGGAAAAGGGTTGCGCCGCAAGCTGTTTCAACGAGCTGAGTGTGAGGTACCTGCTGGATCTCCCGGAGATTGCCTGCGTCGGATTCACGGGCTAGGGTTGTTGGGGTCATGGAGGCCGTATATATACCAGCGCGCAGAACCACGCGACTCGCTTCTCCGAACCCGACAAAGCGCCCCACCGGCGTCGCCGCCTCCTCTCCGGACGATCGCACACGGTGCCGCGAAAGCGGCGGCCCTGGGCCCGATGCGGAATTTATTGTGGCCGTCTGGGGAAAACACGCGAAGACCGGGAGGCGGAGTCGAGCGGCGCGCCAGAATAAGCAATGCGTTAGAATCTGGCGAAGCGGCGGCGGACGATGGGAGGAGGAGGAGGCTAGGCGGAGACGGCGGCGGGGGAAGAGAAAGGAACTCACCAAGCAGCGAAGTGACGGGCGGGCGGCCGGGAACGGAGGGAGGGGAGCTGATTTTATCACCAAAAAGCAGTTATAGGACCGAAAGCACGAGCAACCCAACAGACACCGGTGAGCGGGCCCACATATCACGGAATGATGGTGTCCCCACGAGCGTAGGAACGACGCATCGAGCCATTCGGCCATGGGGCCGTTGGCGTGGCGACCGTGGGTCCGCAGACCGCCACACGCAGCGGGCCCCGCGGGCGACCCGGACCCCAAGCGAACGACGGGCGACAACGGCAAAAGGCAGGCGGGACGGAAGCCATGCCGCGGGCCCTACGCCCCACGACGCCGACCAAACGGCGGGCTTCGCAGGTGCGACCGACATGCGGGCCCGCCACGCCAGCCAATCGGGCGACGACAAATGGCGGGGTCACAGCCATTCCACCCGCTACGACCTCTGGCGGGACACGGGGCGCCCGGCCAATAGCTGGACGACAGCGCACTTTGACACGGTCAATCAAACAACGCTGATGACCAAACGCGCCGGTCCGCCGTGGGACATCTCGGCAGCAAAGTACGGTGACGGAGTCAACGCCGCTGATCCCTTGATGCAGACCTGACGACGACGACAAGAAAAAGACGACGCGGACGCTGGGCTGCAGATGCTCCACAACCAATTTACTCTTTAAATACAGCTTGCTATACAGCCGTGCAAAAGTGAGCAGAGCTGAATAGTTTCGTCCATGGGTGAACTGTGCATCAGATGCACATGCACAGCTTGTTGTCGATAGCTGAAAATATAATTTTGCCCATAGAAATTAAATAGATTGGTTTAATTACGCCTCACGGCATCCTGGTGGATTGCTTAGGCTGATGGCTATAGCTCCTATTAATTTTCGGACAAACTTTAGAGGCCTGGACCGCATGATGGAGTAGCAGCACATTTTTCCTCTTTTCTTTTGTTTCTACGATGATGCAGGTACAAATTTGTAGATGGACAGTGGGTCGTGTCCGTGGAATGAGATGACGGTGTAGTCGTTGTGACAGATTTCGGAGATGGCTTCTGGCCCACGCGAATTTGGGCCTGAACTGCATGGAAGCCACCGGCATTATTTATTTTTTCTGCTGTGCTGTCGTCGGCACCTCCGGTGGCCGCCATGGCTTGCCAGAGTGGTGGCTCCGCCACTACTGATGGTCGAGAGTAGCTGGAACACGATCGAAGCGAGCGTGAAGAGGTCCAGCGCGTTCATCTCATCTGCCATGACGTTTAGGGAGAGCCGTCGGATGCAGTGAACGGCGGATCGGATGGATACCGGCGAAACCCCCGATATACCACCCACCCCGCCGCCAAGCCCAGCAGCGGCGATCCCCACCTCCGCGTTGGTCGATGCACCGCCTAGCCTCCTCTATCTCTCAACCTCTCCTCTCTTTCATGGCACCACCTCGCTGGTGGCCATCATCGCTTGCACCACACGGTTCCCGGTGAGTTTTTCTTCTTCCTTCCAGATTGGGATCTGGATTTTCAAGACAGATTAATTTCAGGTGTTTTTATATAATCTCTTATATATGTCTGTCAAAGCTGAGTCATGAATCGATTTCAGGCTTATTATTAATGTATATGTATGATGCTGAAATTGGCTTCTTTGTGATTGTGATAGATTCCCTCGCTACATGGCCAGCAGCACTGGAGTCAAAAGCCAGGGTTTGGGTAAAGCAGACACGCGACAGCTCAACCCTTCTTCCACCAATGATTTTACTGTCCCCCCTGGGCAAGGGCTCTGTTATCACCCAGGACATGAACAATACCGACACAACCAATAATCCCTTTACTCGTTCTAGCCATTTCCTTCATGCCAATAGTGCACAAGATGATGCCATTTCTGCTGATGAAGATGCTTTGAGGACAGCCATGGAGGCCAAACCTGATGCAGAAACAAAGCTGACGAGTAGTAATGATAAACAGTGCTTGGCTGCAGAGATGCCTGATGACCCCATGGACGACGACGATGGTGTATACCCTATGGATATATTTCCGTATAGCAGCCACCGTGACAGTTCTATATACGGGCCCATTGGTAATAGCTGGAAAAGAAGCTTTCGTATTGCTGACCGTAGTGAGAGTAAGTGATCAATCTCTTCTCCTATTTTTTTTTATTTGTTAGTAGAGAATTTTTAAAGGTACAGATGCATTCTCTCCTGAATGAAATCTTGATGCATTACTTTGTTTAATTGATGATGGTGATGGTGTTTGCACAAGTAGGACCATCGTGCCTTTAGCAAATTGCATCTTGCGCAATTTTCCCTTGTCAGTCTTCCCACCTCACCTGGGTGTTCTGCACGATTTGCACAAGCAAGCAAAACCAGGATTGACTTGACCTTGCCTTAAGCCTCCCGAGTATCCCTAAAGATTGCAGGTAGTAGTGTAGAAAAAGAAGAAAGTTCTGATGTGGTGTAGCAAACCCTCAAATGACCCACTACAACTGTCCAACCCAGAGCACTTTCAAACCCCACCCCCCCCACATTCCAGCTCATCCTCCTTACATTGCTTTGATTCTTCAGGTTTCTCGTTTCTCTCCTGCGAGCAGCAATTGACATAAAGGTTCTTCAACAGGATGCACCACTCACAAAAGAACATTCAAGGGAACGAAATTCCTACTCAAAAGAACATACATAGTTTCCACTTCGATGAGGGAAAATTTCCAAGAGGACCAATTGAATTCTTTTTTTTTTTTTGAGAACACGCCGTTGCGCGTTTTCATTGCGAGAATAAAGTTCAAACAACAAAGGTGCCACGATAACCAAATAGTTACCGAGGCGGAACCTAACAACTCTGCGGATACAAGCAGCGGGGCTTACATTTGGACTAGTTTGCGACAAAACGACCGCCCGAAGACATGGCTAGGCGACCTTTCGGCGAGGCCGTCGGTGTTGAGGTCCAAGCCGGGAGAGGTCAAGCTGCCCCTCCGAAGCATCTCGAAACGGGCGCCGCTTAGCCGGCGGCATACCACCCCCCGAAGGCGGCCTTGACCCTCTCCTCTACGCAATCGAAGCCTCCCCTTCGGGCACTTCCTCGCCCAATTTCCGAAGCAAGAGCCTCGGGCCCTGCAGGGTCACATTAGCGACCCTTGGCCGCGACTTGATACGGTCACTACGACGCAGCGTATGCGTGGAGGTCGGAGTGTGCGACCGACGAAGACGCGGTCCCTGTCTTGATAAGGGGCGATGCAAGTGGCACGCATACCAAAGCCTCGATCTCTTGCCGCCCGAGACGCCAAAGTCGCCGAGGCGGTGGGAGCATCGTCTTCTGAAGACCCCGGGAGGTGGTTCCGTGGGAGCAACAAGCACATCATCGCACCAATGGGCTTCCTCGAAAGCCGACGACAGCGGAAGGGACCGACTGCCGCCACAAGATCGCCCCACCGGTCCGCTTTGGGAGGTGCAGACGCCGAAGGCGGACTTCGGGCAAGAGGCACGACAGCGAGTGTCCGGCCACAAGCTCATCGGCATCGGGTCCCCCGAGCCGGGAGGGCACAACACGGGAGCACCAGGTTGGCCACCGCGGAGACGAGGCTTGATGAGCTCATCGAGCATAGGGTCAACCCGGCACGGGGCCCGTGCCCTCCCACATCGCGGCCGCAGCGGGTCGTGTGAAACGGGCGGGCGTTGTCACACCGATCCTCCTCTCCAACTTTGTGCCGGCGACGGACGCCGGCGCGACTTTGTTCGAACCACTAGGTGGCGCGCGCGGGCGGCCGAGGGCCGGCCACCCGCATCACAGTCCCCTGGCGATCCCGGTTCCTCAGGAACGGTTGGGCGGCGCACCTTGCCACCCTCAACGGGGTGCCGCACCACCGATGTCAAGGGCGTGTGCGCCGATGAACGACCCCAAGAGCATCTCGTTGCCCGATGGCCGGTATCCCAGCAACGGAGGCAGCGTGACGGAGATCGACACCGAGCGGCGACGTGGTCACATGCGAAGCAGTTGAAGCAACGACCGACAAGCTCTGGTGGCACCGGGCGGCAACGCTTGTGTGTCACATTCCTTGTCCCGTGCTGGCGGTGACGGCGCACAACAGTCTGAAAGCCCTCGGCATCGACGTGCCTCTGACGAGGCCGTGGGTCAGGACCCGACGCTCGCGACCGCGGACCAAGCCGCTGGAGCACCGGGGTCCTTGCCGACTGTTGTGGGCCTAGACGATGATGCGCGGGCAAACGCGCAGGCCGCGCCGGCGGTGGTGCACCGGACTTGCGCCGCCGACGCCGCCTTCCCCCAGCAGGCCTCCGGTTGACACCCTCCACGACATCGACACTCTGCGACGTCGACACAGGCTTGGTCGATGGCGGAGGCATAACCCGCACGGCCCTGCGAGCAACGTCCAGGTAGGACGGCCGTGATGCAGCAAGAGCGGGCTCATCATCGGAGCTGCCCGCCCCAAGGTCCCCGTCCGCCCATCGTGTAGCCTTCGACCGCCCCACCGAGCTGCCCCCAGGATGGAAGGGGGCAGCGTGGGGGGAGAGGGACGGCGACGACGACGGAGATGTGCCGCGAGCCTGCCGCGGCGTCGACGGCGCGCACATGAAAGGGGCGACGACGGTGGACGCCAGGGAGGCAAGCACAACAACTTCATGTCCGTCTTCGTCTTCTTCGTCGTCGTCGGAGTCATCCCCGAGGACGACCACAGCGTCGGAGCCGTCCTCTATCTCGCCGTCTTCCAATGGCAGCTCCACTGTCGTGGCCGCCCCGGCGGGCCCTGCCGGACCGCCGCACCGAGATTCGACGCAGTGGTAGACGGGACCGGCGCGGGTGCTCCTCCGGCAGCCGGAGGTGGCGGCGATGGAGGCCGAGGTACGCCCCCACCGGCAGCCTCCGCAACGCCCGCCTGGAAAGGGCCCGATGGAGATGCCACCGAGGGAGCAGCCTCCACCGAATCGACGTCGGTGGCTGCAGCAGCGGGGGGACGCAGCTGTGCCAGTCGCCGGACCTCTGCAGCAGCAACGACGATGGCCGCGTCACAGCCATGGCCGGCGACCGCGAGAGGGGAGGCGCCCTCGTCACTGCAGCCAAGGCCGGAGGGGAAAAGCCCACCAATCGACGGCGCATCAAGAGGAGGGAGCGGATCTGTAGCAGGAGGAAGGATTTGGTGGGGATTGAGGGTGGATTTTGGAGATTTTTGGGGATTCTGGGGAGGGGCAGGACGAGCTCCAGAGGGGGAGGGGGGAGCTCTAACGGCTCCATTGGATCATTCCGTCCGAGGGAGGGCCAAATCATTTTCGGACCAATTGAATTCTCAAGTGCCATGTTTACTTTTCCTATAGAATACTTTTTGTATTGTCTTAATTTTTGATTCTAATGATTCTTATGTTTTTCTATGTAGCTCGGTTGGAGGCAATGAGGTTTTCACATCCGACAGACTGCTTCTTCTATAATGGAATTTGCATTCAGCATAATGTTTCGCACATGCTGCAAATTTTCTCATTGAGGTTGGCTAGAATTCCTGTGGAGCATGGCTCAGTGGAGCTTTATGGATACATTGCATCAAGGGATGGCCTGGATCCATTACTCAATTATATCGTCAATGTTAGCAGGGATGACCCCATCACAGTGAAGCAGGTGTGAACATATACACATATGCAATTATATTTCAGTAAGTCTTAATATTGCATCATGAGAGCAGCTGCTGGCATGACCCCATCTGCCTACGGCATGTTGATAGTAGTGGGCTTGACTCATTTATTTGAGCCCATGGGTTCTTGTTGGAGCATGATGTCCATGGCAACAAGCCACTACTATATTGTAAAATAGTTATTTACCATTAAAATAAAACCTATCTAATTTTGAAACAATCATGTCGTCCAAACAAAATCAGATAAATAACGGGCCGGGGGCATGATTTTCCTCTCTGATACCTTGTGTATGTTGTAACCATTCGGTTTGATACATGACAAAACATCTTGGCTATCAATTACAAACATGTCTTTAGAACTATCTAAAGTTTATAGATGTTTCTTACTTTAATTTTTATTTGATTCTGTAGGGTTCCCTCATCAGCATGTCTGGCCCTAAGCATGGGACCGTACTTATCGACACTACTCTATTTGAATATGATATGAAGATCAAGACAGGCAAAAACGAAAATGAAGATCTACAGCTGATCGATGGTGTATCAGCTGTAGATACCGTAGACACATGGAACTGTAGGCCGTTCACAGAACGCATCCATGGTGATTGTGGCGCAATTGACCTAACAGCAGCATGTCTTTACTCTGCAGTCGAGGCGACTGTAGAAGTTGCCATATCACAAGTGCAAGGCAGTTTCAATATGCGCCTCAGTTGTTTTACCAGCAGGATACATGAAGAAATCCGGCTCTTCGATGGTGCTATTGCTGAGCCATGTGGCTTAAAGAGGTTTGTGGTTGCTGTAGTTGAGGATTCTGAGATAGATTTGAGGTTCAAGGTAGCCAAAGGGTGGTCATGCCTCCATTGCTGTTCCTTCAAGGCAAACAGGCACGGGCATGCTAATGAGGAGATAAAGACTGATCGTGCATTATTCGCAGTGAAGGTGACTTGGTCTACTCTAGACTAGAGCGGCCTAACAGCCTCAGACTGGACTAAAAACAAAGTTAAGGTTTAGAGCTGTGTGAGCTTGTGGCAGCAACCAAACTTTTCTAGCAAATATTGCAGTTGCCTAGTCGACCAACTTTGGGTTGTAATTAAACTGGTGTAATAATAAATAAAAAGAAAGTAGGTTTCTGCATCTACATACACATATGTACGATTCAGCGGTCATGCAAGCTCTGATTATATATTCTTTAAAAAGGTTTGATGTTGAGCCCCATAAGGCATCTACATACACATATGGTGGTGCACAGGACATAGGAGATTATGAGCGCCATAAGGCATAAGCTCCAGCCCCACCGCGTGCTGATTGGAAACATGAAAGTGGGGCTAGAGAGGTGTGCCTGCTGGCTCGATTTTTTTTTTTTTTTTTTTTTTTTTTGGGAAACAATATATAGCTCGTGGCTAACATCGACAAAACTTATGTTTTATTCAAGGTAACTTGTCATATCACAAAGCATCAAAGTGAAACGAACCTTTGACATGCATATCACCGCTGTGATTTTTTTTTTATATCCAATTCGTTTCTTATTATTTTAAGAAAAAAAAAAATTGAAAACCACTTTTCAAAACTAGTCAGAGAGGATCAAGTATATCCGGTTTTGATAATAGGACATACGAGGTAACATGCAAGTTAAAGGTTGAAAGACATCTAGGCCCATCCAAAGAGCCCACCGAGAGAAAGGCATTGCTAGTAGGGTCGACTAATGTGTGCGTGCCGCACCACCGGCTAGCTTGGCTCAGACCCACCTTTCTCTATGAGGCGGGGAGGTGATTGCATGTGGTCCTTACCTAAAATATAGGCAAACCAACCTCTTCCTCACTATATAAGAAGACCCACTCTACACATCCATGGACATCATACACGTTTTGTAGAAGAAGGGCCACATTCCACTAGCTTGTAGCTAGACTTGAGTAGGGAGTGAGAGAGCGAAAGTGTTAGAGAAAATAGTGGACTAGCGGTAGCTCTACCTCCAGGTGCTTCGCAAGTTTTGTACCTCGAGTGGATGGAGTGCCATATTTGTCAGCTCCCTCTACACTTATACCTCTATGATCATCTCGCTAAACACCAAGCGGAGCTACGGGTGCTGGCTAGCGCAAAGCACCTAGGGCGTTTAGTCCATCGAGTAATAGGATAACAACGAGACTTATCTTGATGTCAATGCTCGCACCAACTCATTTTCTCTTAATACAAAGACGAACATAAATGTGTTTGGACTAAAAAAAGATACTCGTATGTATACCGGCCGGTGAACAATTTACGAGGAACACGAAAAAAAGTGAGAGAAGTGTATTGCTCATACCCGAGGACATGTAATAACTGCATCTATCTGTCAACAGATCTGCGGTCACGAAAAGTCACGGCGGGCCGGGTGCACGGACACACCGATCGACATGAATGTACAACATGATCGAGTAGCTAGAACACGGTTTAACGCACTAGCTACTCGATCGTATCGATCGATCTACACGATAAGAAGCGATTTCATTTTTGAACACAAAGATCGATTTACAAATATGTGTAAATAAAGATTTCAAAAAAAAAATGAAAGAATCATCGTGTCATTGACGCGTGTGTCCTCCCCACGTACGCCGTGCTTCTTAATCGTTATTGGGCGGTCGTCATGATCTGTACCACCACCGTCCCCGATGGCAGCGGCGACTATGGGCGGCGGCACGACGGCGGTGGTTGCGTCACCCTTGTCCACCTTAGTCTTCACTGCCCCAACGACGTCGTCTTCGGCGACGGTGGGACGTCATGAGCGGCGGCAGTAGCGGCGCCGTAGCGGGGTCGTCGGCCATGACACCTTGTAGCGGGCGCAGTATCGGGCGAAGGTGTCCGGGTGGACGTTGAGACGGAAGCGGAGCGCGAAGAGGAGGCGCAGCTCCAACGCGTTCATCTCCGACACCTCCACGCCACCCACACGCGCGAAGTAGGCGTTGTTGTAGTGCCTGCAAGATATTAATGGAGAGCATGCAAAATGAGTACATTATAATTTATAATTTATAATAATTAAGAAACAACAAGAAGACAATGCGTGTGCCATTTTGTTTTTGTTGACGAAAATTAAAGGCAGGAAAGGAAGAGGGATCGTCGATCTGCATTTGTACTACGTTTTGATTTGAAATTTCCCTCTCGTTTCTCTCTAGTTGGTAGGTGAGCGATCGAGTATGCAATTGAGTGTGTGCGCGCGCATTGAGATAGGGATCCGGACATAATACGGGTGAATGACCCGCTCGGAAAAAAAAAAAAGATAGGGATCCGGACGAAGGACGGTGAGCGAGAGCAACGAGCCAAGGACACCACAGCCAGGTTGGGTGGCGAGCGATCGAGCTGGACGTCCCAACTGACGACACCTACCGCTACCAGCTGCCCTGTTGTTTAGTTATAGGCAGCAGGTGAGGATGCAGAAATAATGCATGGCTGTGTGCTGCTACCTGCACTGCAGCTCATCAGATGGAGGCCGGAGGTAGATATATAGGAATGATCAATTCAATAGGACCATTTGTATATATACTACACATACGTTTTCCATGCATCTGACCGTCCCAGATGAATACAGTTGGAACTGGAATTTTTCTGCTCTATTTATTTAGTATATCATCACGACGGCAGCCAACCATGCAATGTAAACCTACTGGTTTGGTTGAAAAGGCAGGTGAAGAATGGTGATCCGTATGATTGAGTCTATGCATGGCTCGCATTGCTCTGTCATCGACTCTGCTTCTCTCTATTTTTTTGGCGGGAAATGTAATGTTTATCCAAGGTAATCGTAGGTGTGCAGCTCTTAGTCAACTCTGGCAAATAAGCAAGCAGCATATATACAAACATGTGCAGGTGTTGAGATCCAGCGTCAACTAACTCTTCCCCCCTCTACACATCTGCATATATAGCTAGGTGGATTTATTTATTTATAGAAATTTTTTATAATAATTGGGGGAAAATTGGATGGCTCACATCGATCGAGAGTGGCCGATCCGACGGCTACGAAGGCTGTAGGCAATGGGAGGCAAAGCCGGGAGGCAAAAATTGCCTCTGTTGTGTCTATGACGATGGGCCATAGAAGTAAAATTGCCTCCCGTTGCCTTCACAAAATGGAGGGAGTAAGAATGGGCGGTAATTGCAAACTTGTAATTCTTTTTTTTTGTAAAGGGTAAAATGGTAACTTCGAAATACCAATTATTGTTTTTAGTAGTATAGTTAGTGTGGCAAACACAAAATGAATACGAGTGTGTTGGTTACTTCTAGGTTTTCCACGCCCGGCGTCCTGCGCGAGCCGCCGTCGCCGCCCGAGGATGGGTAGGTTTCCACGGCCGACGTCGTGCGAGCCGCCGCCGCCGCCGATGGGGGAGTCGGACGCCAGGCAATGGGCCACCCCTTGCCCCTCGTTCCTCCTCGCCGTCATCCACCCCCTCTCCCCGTCCTCGCGTGCCGCTCGGGCGTCGCCCTCGGCGTTCGTCCATGGTGGAGCAAGATGAGCGAGAAGAAGATGGGGGCATCAAACCTAGATCCAAGCGCGCCATGAGGAGGCATCGGAGCCGGCACCGACGCTAGCGTTGCACATGACCAGGGGTAGGTTCGCCGCCGCCAGCCGCTGTTATTCGCGAGGTGGGTTCGGCGTCATGCGCGCTTGCGCCGCGCCGCCGCCATCGTCGCGCCGCCGAGGAAGCGACGCTGGCCGGGCGGGCGGTGGGCTTCTTCTTCTGCGGCGCGCCCCTCTCGGCAGAACCTCATTGTGGGGCGTAGGCGTTACCCAAAGTTGGTTTCTCACATTTGCAAGTTCATGTCTTTTGATTCTTAGTTCGAGAGATTATTGTAACTACTAGAGTAGTTCATACAAAACACTTACAATTGCAGTGTTGATCATAGCATACAGTGATTGCTTTCCGATTGGCAAAAAGGGGTATGGTCTTACGAGACTATTTTAGTATCGGTGCTTGTTTCCAATAGTGTGTTTCCGATTGACTAATTTAAGCTATATGATTCGGTGTCAATGCATAACGTGATGCTTGTTCTTCCTCGATTGTTTTTGCCCCCGACATTAGACCGAAACTTCAGGGGATTTTTCGTGAGACACTTTGTCCCTTTAGTTAGTCAATTATTTATTGACAAAACTCATTTGCCTGGTTCTTGATAGTTTGATACTAACTGCCCCTCGCTATCTTTGTTGTCGCATTTGCAGCAAGCAATTGAATCCGGCCTCCCGGACAAAAGTGTTTCGACAATGTGCATGAAATTCCCCGAGCTAGAGAGAAGCCTTAGGGAAATTGATCGTTCAAGCGTGCCATCTATGTGCATGCATCCAACTATCTTGATCCAAACAATCGACTTTTGGAAGAAGTGGAATGATTTTGAGATTCACATGGTAACGAAGACACATTTAGGGAGATGCTTCAGTATCAAACGTCAGTGGCTGCTAGCCTTGATCGGGTATGCCACACTTATCGACTTAATTTGCAGTTTGACATGAACACTAATTCTTGTATCACAAATTATACCGACATATAACATTGTGCGCAGACACATTTCATACTACCGAGTACTTATGCGAGATGGATCGGAGGTTAAACACGGACGGCGGTTGACACTGAAGCGTCATTGGCGTCCCTCGAAGATGAGATGGCAGCCTTGGAAAGGCAATGGCTCCCGGACCATCATCCACTGGACCACCACCGGCACCAGCACCGCCCCGGCCGCTAGCGAGAATATGTTTACGACACAACAATTCGGTTGCTGAAATTCAGATCTTAGTCTCGAGTGTGCATGTTTTATGAGAATCGGCTACATTGTATTGGATGTATATGACCTTGTCCAACATGAATTGATGCTCCAATAGTTTGATCTCGAGTTTTAGTTTGCATCATTTAGCTGTAGTGACATCATCGAGAAGAGAGGTGGTCTTAGGACATCAGCCATTCACATTATTAGTTTTTACGTCGCCTCAAGTATTGCAAAAAGAAGAAAAAAAAAAAGAGTACATAAATAAAAGAAAAGGCACCAACAAGGTTCGAGCCTAGGAGCTGCGGGTGAGCAGTGACCAGAGTAAACGAAATTTGCATCTCCTGATGATGAATAATTACATAATTTGCATCTTATGATAGAAAAATTTATGGAGCCTTGGGTCAACTGGGCAAGAAATCCAGAACCCAAAATTTATGGAGCCTGGGTCAACAGCGCAAGAAATTCAAAACCCAAAACCTTCAACTATGGGAGCACGCACAGATGCCTTTTGTGTACTTTATTTTTTTTTTTTGAAAGAGGAAGATTTTCTTCCCATTCCCACGCACAAACTAATTTGAAACCTTATCCACAGGTTGATTCTTACAGACATTAGTTACATAACTGCACTATACATCAACAGGTTGGTGTCCTGAGAACACAGAAGTGTTTGTTGACTGCTGGTAGTGCAAATACTTATACATTGCTTAATTATTGATTATGCAGTGAAGAACAAAACTGAAAATGCTGTACAGCGCAAGACTAGCAGATAAACATGAACCGTCACCACCATATCCTTGCAGCTGCTTTCTCCTTAGTTCAATCATTTCTTTCCCCGCAAAACTGTTACTTCTAACATTGGGCTATAGCCATAGAGAATTTATCAAGATGGTTTTCAGTGCACACTTGAAACATGGAATCACGACATATATGATTTAATTCCCAAACCTCTCTTTTCGCTTTTCCTGCATGTCCCGAGAAGTAGGACAGTGACATGTTGATTAATAGATCAATTGCAGTCATGTCCGCGTCGGCGTTTTCATCGGCTGGCGCAATCGAAGTCGGAGGAAGGCGGCAATACATGCGAGAGCCGCCGGCGGGGGGATGAGCCCGTCAAGCGTCTCCGCGCCGGGCGTTTTGGTGGCGCCGCCGCGATGGAGTCGGGCGGCGTGCGAGGACCGCCGGGCGGATGAGTTCGCCCGCGTCCCGCCAAGACGGACACAGTCCCCGGCGCGCCACCGGAAGGGGCTACGACGAGCAGGAGGTCGAAGGGGGGCTCGGACGAGGGCGAGGGGGGAGGAGGAGGAGCGCGGGTTCGAGATGGCGGCGAAGAGGAGCCGCCGGGATCTCGGGGTGGGCCGCGACGAAGAGGGAGGGGTCGCGAGCCTGGGGGTACCGCGGGGTGCGGGAGGGGTTAGATGTGAACAATTACCGTGTTATCCTTCCACCTAAAAAAATTTTTGGAGAGGCAACAAAGAGGTAATGGTAGGTAAAATCAAGTATTGTAAAAGAGCTCTTATTTATATTATTCCATGGCCTATCGACTGGCCATGTCACACCGTGTCGGCGGCGGCCGGCGTGCCCGGGCTCGGGAACGAAATGCAAGCAAGCTGATTACTACTAGGTAGTATTAGTATTAACAAGATGCTCGATGGACTCACCTGTCGTCCATGAACTTGGCGGCGACCAAAACAGACGTGATGAGTAGTCGATGAACATTATACGAATCAATCCCAACCACCGCCACCGCCGCCGTCTCCTCCTCGCCGCCTTCTCCTTCGTCGCCATCCGCCTCATCCTCTCCCCACCACCGCCGACGCCGTTCCCACGCGCGAGGCGGTCGAGGTAGACGTAGGCGACAACGAAGCACGCCGGGCTGCACCCAGCGTACCGGTAAATCCGCTCCACGTACCGCCGCACGGGGATCCCCGGCACCGCCTTCCCCTGAACGCCGCCGACGCCGACGCGGTGTGCGCCGCGGCGTTGCCGCGCTCCGCCGCGCGCTCTAGTAGACCCGCCAGGACGGACACCACACGGGGCGCGCGCGACGCGGTGGCGGTCTTGTTGAAGATCGGCGGCGACGGTGGCGCCATGGCGTTGCGTGGCGAGGCGCGTGGGCAGGAGGAGGAAGGGAGTGGGGGTGCTGGTGCTGGTGGTGGGTGGTGGTGGTCGCGGCCAGGCGAAGGGAGTAGAAGTGGAGGAGGATGCCTGGTGCTGGTGGTGTGGTGCGCTGGTACTGGCAGAGCGACAGCCGACAGCCGACCGAACGGCTGCGACGTTTGCTCTTGCTCGCGGACAAGGATGGACGGGGGGGAGTTTGGATTTTGTTGGGTTTCCGCTTCAGTATTGTGGAGGCGTAAAGTTGTGGAGGATGTCTTTGGTTTGGTGAACTGATGATGAGGTGGGTGTGTGGTGCGATCATGGATTGGTGATCGTTGGTGTGGCGCGAGCGATCACATCGGCATCGGCCTGTTTATATCCTGGTGAGTCGCGCGTGTTTCAGGCAGGGAACTCGGAATCCCAACGGAGGCAAAGCCGAAAGCCCGAAGCCGAAAGAGACCTGAACGCGAGCAGAGCCAGGCGCCGACATGTCTTGCCGCTGCAGGCTTTGGCCTGTGTCGGTCCAACTCTATCGCCGGCCGCATTGAGAAAAAAAAAAAAAAAAAAAGAAAGAGGATCCGTGTCATGCGGCGGATTTGGAGGATTATACACGTTACGGCAACAGCCAGCCTGGACTGGACATCCGGAATTAGAGATCTCCAGCATTGCTGATTTGCTGTCATTTGGTCAACATCCATGTGATGAGGCAGCCACCGCATTTCATTTCCACCCGTGCACACGACTATGCTCCCTCGGCCTCTACCAGTCGACGACACGACAGTACGGCACAGGTCTCACTCGTTCCCCGCCGCCGTTCCGGCCCCATCCTTGCAGCAACGACAGGCGACACCAGAACGCGTGACAACAATCGGCGTATAACCGTCACAAGAAATGCTATGGAATGAATCATAGGATTGGACTGACTCTGCAATGGCAACATCTTAATTGCATTCCGTTTCATACCATGTACAGAGTTTTTCAGGCTCACCAGACCAAAGGCCAGCCAACACTGGCATGCAAATCCGACTTGTTGCCGCGCTCAACATTATATGCTACGCCACACTTTTACCAGAATCATCTTTCATTCATTCATTCACAGGGGACAACTAACAAACTAATAAGAGAGCAAGAAAACACTTTGGGTTCTGTTCCACCACAAGAACCCACCCAGTTACTCCTCTGTATATGTGGGAGCTTCCATTCATATTATAGTTCTATATTGTAGCAGCAGGCCGCCCGTGCCTTCAGCAGGTGAGGCCGCTCACGACCTCTTCTTCCTCTTCTTGTCCTCCGACTTGTCAGCCGCGTTCTTGAGCTGCATGCATGCGCACCAACAGTTCAGTCAGACAATCAATCAAACATCACCACCAGCAGAGAAATCACCAATCCGACAACAAGCAGAGCTCATCAGTCAGTAGCTCACCATGATGACGAGGATGCGGACAAGGACAGCCACGAAGTCGGTGAAGAGGGTCAGGGCGTGCTTGATGTAGTCCATGTCGCCGTGGTGCGCCCTCTCGATGATCTCCTGCGTGTCGTACACCATGTACCCCAGGAAGATGAGCAGCCCAAAGTAAACCTGCAGAGCAGACCAGTGCATCATCACGGATTGATTAGCTACCTCTTCGTGCATGCCCAATGAAACAGCAGACAGAATAGAAGCATGTCTGAATGAATGATCTCTCACCTCAGCCATGAAGGTGCTAGTGGAGTGGCCAAAGATGGAGGCGGCGAACTGCAGCCAGAGCAGGATGGAGAGCCCAGAAGAGAGCAGCCCACCCAGGTAGAGGTACTCCCTGCGCTTGGCCACCACAGCCGCGCAAGAGAAGCATGCGAACGCAATGGCAGTCCCCACAAATGCTGTCACCAGGATGCTGAGAAAAACAACAAGCAACAGAAGTCAGTGCACCCAAATCTCTGCCCCTATAATAATGCACTCTGATGAATGAACTAGTATGAATATATAGTTATGAGTTTATGAATTCAGCATTAAAAATTAAAAAGCATCAGTTGATCATGCCTAGCTCTGAATTCAGCATAAAGAAAATCAGTTCATCGCGCCAAAATACAAAATAAATAACCAAGATAAAGAGTTTGGACACCATCAAGTGCAAGTAACAGGGCCCAGACATTTCAGGTTACCCAAAACTAGCCCAATAGTATATTCATCCAAAAAGAGGATGCACAAGCTAAATGATATATCTTCAGGAAATTCCTCAATTCTTAAATTTCTATTTCTTCATTCAGTAATATATATATGCCCACCCATGCAAGTTCTTATCAAGCAATTAGGAAGCAAATTCTCCATTTTCCAAATACAAAGTGCTACAACATGCATGTGGAGCACCTTTTGACAACAGGGCTAATAAAGTATGAATAGGCAAAGCAAAACCAAGGGCAAAATCAATTTCTATAGCTAGGTGCGGAAATTTTCAACCTATCCTTGGCATGCAAACTTCCAATTGGCTTTAGCTCCAAAATTGGGATAAAGAAATATAACTAGTGATAACATCATCATACATGTATGTGCCACTTCTACGTAGCTATAACATCATGCATGATGATTCACTGAAAGTGACAGCTCTCAGACAGCAACTTAAAATTCTTATGAGAAGATCGCACTGTAATTTACATGCAAAGAAGGATCTCCAGCTATGACCTCGAAATCCCAGTACTGGCAGGAGAGACAACCCATAGAAGCAGTACAGAAGCAGTACAGTATGTCGCAGTCAATACAGGGCACATTATATTGCAAGTCACCATCATCTAAGCAGACAACTTATCCGCTAATGCATAATCAAACTTGTATAGTGTCTCATTTTATTAATATAATATAATCAGTAGCGCAGAGCGCAGGCAATTTCCGATAGATAAGTGCTAGGTAAGTTCGTTGTTACCTTGGGTCAAATTCCACGGCGAGCTTGATGAGGGGTCCAACCGAAGCCCCTTCCAGGAGGGCAGCCGACATGAGCAGTCCATACCTCTTCCTCTGCACACGCACACGGACAAACAGGGCAACGAACACAGTGAGAATTGAGAAACAAAAAAAAGTCAGCGAACGGCGCAATTTGACATTTGTCAAATTTCTGCACGGGCTCGCAAGGTCAACTGACGAAGGGGAGAGGAACAAACCTCCTCGTAGACGGGCACCGAGAAGAGCCAGGCGATGCTGCCGACGCAGCCGAGCATGGTCAGCATGCCGCCGATGTTCCACACGACGTGTAGGTAAGCGCCCACCGCCGACGAGGCCAGCGCCACGCAGAGGGTAAGGTAAACCTGCAGGCAACCGGAACCAAACAGAGTCAGAATTTGAATAGTCAGCAAGTAATTAACTAATAACCGCCGTCAGAACGACGTTGTCACACGGTTGCAGGATCGCACCAAGCATGTTTAAGGTGCATAAAAACAAGTAACCGAAATGCAACGAATGGAATCAACTTGCTAAAACTTTATATATACTACATCGATCACAGATTTTATAATCGAATCATGTTCTTGTGACGAATCAATCAATCGGTGGCATTCTCGCAAGGAACGCAAGGAATACGACATGCACGAATCAAAAATTCCCGACAGATTATGTGAAGAAATTAAACAGCAAAAGCAACACGCAAGCCACAGGTTGTGATGCGAATTCCATTGCATAGGGAAATCCCCCAGGAAAGCACCCAACTGAAGATTTTAAAAATACTAAATGCTAATTGCGTCAATGACAAATCTAGTCACAGAAATCCCCACGAAACCACCCAATGCAACTGAAGAAAAATAAAAACACTAAAGGCTAATTCCGTGCGTGAATCACAAATTCAGTCACAGATAATATAATAATCTGATTTCAACTGTTTAAACTGCGCTCGTCACATTCGCGTTCCATGGGCACAACAGATCGCCCGCTGTTCACTGTAGCACTAAACTGAACAATTTGAACAGCGAGGTGTGGTGTAATCCAAACCACCCACCGGGCGCAAGCCAGGATGGAAGGAACGTGATGGCAAATTGGCAAAAATTCCATGGAGAAATTAAACGCCCCCAAACTTTCTGAAAACGGTGAGATTAACACCCCCTAGAGACCTAGACCTAGGTATAGATACAGGGAGGCCGATCCAATCGGTTGCCACATTCCACCCCCAATTCCCCAAAACGAAGCCAAATAAACCGGCGATGATGCAGAGAAAACAGCGGCGCATGCAGGGCGCGGACGACGACGAGCGAAAAACGGACGACGAGAGAAGAAGAAACGCGAATACAGTAGTTGGGTGGCGGGGGACGTACGAGCTTGAGGTGGGTCTGGACGGCGGGTGTGATCTGACGGAAGTTCTTGAGCGAGTCGTAGCCCCAGCCGCTGCCGCCGCCGTACGCCGACGCGCCGTAGTACGGCCCCGACGAGGAGGAGGTCGAGTAGAACGTTTCCGCCATCTCTTCCGGCCGGCTCCGGTGGGTGTCGGGGGATGGGATCGGTCGTCGGCCTCGCACCACACGCAAAGAGAGCCTGCCTGTGTCTGGTGGTGTTCGTTCGATCGGATGGATTTGGAATCGAGAGGAGGCGTGTTCTGGATCGTCTGAGTCTGAGATGAGATGAGAATGCAAGGGCTGAGGCGGTTTATATATGGGGGTGGGTTCGGGGTCGGCGGGTGGTGGGATTCGCGAGGAAGGAAGCGCCCTCGCACTGGGCCGGTACTTTTCGCGAAGGACACTACCACCCCGGTAAGCAACCCCCTGTCGCGACCGCCCCAGAAGTTTCCTCAGGTCACGTACCGGTCCGGACCTAGTTGTAGTTGTACCAATGCGCTGCGCACGCACGCAGCCCCTCCTTGCGCACACTGTTTTTGTGGAATTACCGTTCACCGTCGGGAACGAGAATATGACGTCTTTAGTAGGATGGATTATTTCTTCCTCTTTTTTTGGAGCATATATTCAAATTTATAAAAATAATATTATTAATATGTCTAAAAATAATAAATATATATTATTCTTCGTTCTAAATTATAAATCTCTTTATTTTCTTTATTTATCCATTTAGTTATTACTCCCTCTATTCTATTTCTAAATTATAAGTCCGTTTCACTTTTTTCTAGGATGTACTAAAAAGTCAAACCGACTTATAATTTAGGATGAAGAGAGTATGTATCTAGATACAAATATTTATATTCATTGTGTAATGTAATGGAACAAAGGGAGTAGTGTGTATGCCGTCGTCGTTTGTCTATTTGAGCGTTCCATTCTTGCGTGACTAGCTGGTTTTAATTTGGTTACGGTGTAAATATCACAGTGATCTAAAAGGTCAAGATAATGTGTAGATTTTCCAATTTAGTCATAAATTTTTGAAACAATGAATACAAGCCGTGTATATACACCGACGTTTCTTTTCTTTATACGAATGTACAATCATCCATGCACAAATTTAAGCATCTCTGCTTGCCCAAATCCAACAATAGTTTGTGTCCATCACCGTCGTTTCATTCATCTTATTCTTAGTACTAGTATTTTTATTACGGCATCTCGATTGGGAAATATTACCTCTCGTTTCGTTCTTGAATCATCATCTCACTAGAAACAAGATGTTTACTACACATGGGTAAAGCGTAATATATACCTCACGATATATGTCGGCTTCCGTTGCCGGCTGTTTTTTTTTTCTTTTTGGCATTTTTAATTGTGAAAAGTGAAAAGTAAAAAAAGAAGTCAAACGCGGGACGCCACTTCGGCGGCCGGCAGCGTGCCCCCCGCGTCTCGTCTCGACGAGCGGCAACGATGACGCAAACTGACGTGGACGAACCAATGCCGCGCCTCCACATGGCGGGCAAGGATCCCGGGACCCAGACCCGGCAAGAAGCTTCGGGCCGCGTCGCGCAGGCGCGCCGACGGCCCGTACGCGGAGAAGGCGGCTGCCAGGCGGGCCCCGAGAACCTTCGGGGAGCGGCGCGGCGCCTCGCGGTTTGCACGCGCTTCGAGAAGCTGGTCTCGCTGGCACGTGGGCCCGGCTGTGCATGGCCACTGCATGCAGATGCGCGCTTTTGGGCCACGGTCCACGACGGTCAGCCTCCCTGTCGGGTTTGAATTTTTCCGTTTTCGGGCCACATCCACATGCATGTTTTCTTTTTGTCAAGTGGTGAAAAGGCACACGACGTACGTACGTATTTGAAATATTCCGCCGCGGCGTATTCAAATCTAGACTTGTTCTTCAAGTATAATTCAGGGAAACTTATGCGCTCCTGCCTAGGATCTTCTATTGTATGTACACTCCTCTCAATATTCAAACAGAAGATGAAAAATTAAGAGAGAGGCAGATTAGTAGGAAAAAAGGAAGAATAATCCTCATCGAACCCGGCCCTAAATTGCCTGCAGCGGACCTCAAACTCAAAGCATGGCTTCATAATAATATAATTAATATGTAATCCACTGTTTGCTACATTTGTTTCTTGATTAATTATCAATATGTTCCTACTCCCTCCATATCACTATTAGAAAAGACACGGTCTTCCAAAACATAACTTTGACTTCTTTTTTCTATAAAAATGTTTAATGGATTTATATATGTATATTTTTATGAAAGTAATTTTTAGGATCAATCTATTAATATGATTTTCACATTTCTAAACTCAACAACTTAAAAGTTATTCATAATTTATGTTTCTAATTTTTGACCAAAACTTTTTCCAAAACGTCGTCTAATAGTGATATGGAGGGAGTACAATAGTTGGCTACTAGAACATAGTACTATACTTCATCATTCATGACCCACTCTCTCCTCACAAAGTTTTAATTTAGTTCTTGCACTATCAGCTGCATGTCAAATTAGACCGCTTGTTTCAGCTTATTGTTCTCTATCGCAGAATACTATTGAAACAACCAAAACCAACCCGACTTATTGATCAACATAAAAGCTTCTCAAGAAATAAAGTAGGATCACCTCTTCATGAATAAAGTAGGACACTTTAGAGGATAGATTCATGTTCGGTCGTTGATTGACAAAAATTGGAGGGTGCATGGTGGCTACCCGAGGAAAAGGCTAAACTT
Source organism: Hyparrhenia diplandra (assembly GCA_015847255.1). Classification (NCBI taxonomy): domain Eukaryota; kingdom Viridiplantae; phylum Streptophyta; class Magnoliopsida; order Poales; family Poaceae; genus Hyparrhenia; species Hyparrhenia diplandra. The sequence continues at coordinate 51,576 of JADLZK010011468.1, forward strand.
CTCTCATATTTTGGCCGAGAGACCTTGGTTAAAGTTGTCATCACCTCCGATCCAAACCAATTTACCATTTGACATTATTCAAAACTCCAATCTATATAGTTACTTAGTCATTAGTTTTTGAGAAGGATTCACGACGAGGCCTCTGAGAGTACACTATCAGTTTTTTCTTACAGGCAGTGCGTACAAAACACACAAGATACATGCATTGAAATTACCCCTATGCTGCTTGTCTGAAGTGCAGCAGAAACTTTGGCGAACCTGCTGCGAACCTGTGGAAGAAAGCGCGAAAGTTTTCCAAAATTGTGCGCAGGAAAGCTGCATGCAACAACAACTCGACGTCGACTTTTGGCCTCAATTCCATTGGAGTGTGGAGGAGTTGAAAATTTCCATGTTTGGACAAGACACGAGAGCGGTGTACGGTGTCAGCAGGATAGCTAATTTCGGTCATCTTGTTGTCTCTGAATCCTTTTTTTGTTGTTGTGACAAGAGGGATTCATTCACCGTAAAGTTCCGGGATTACAATCACGAGTGATGACCACACATGCAAGACTAGATGCTACCACCCACTTTGTGTCTCGACTAGAAACCTGTTTAGCAATAGTAGTATGAGCTACCATATTACATTTTCTGTTAATGAAAGAAAAATTGAAGTTTCAAAAAATAAACTCAGATCCCAGATTTCCCTCAAAATAGAAAATAGCACTTTATCATTGAGTGATGCCTATTCCGAGGGACATCTGAGATCTGAGTTTGTAAACATTATCGCTGCACACTTTTAGGCATCATTGAGCGTGAACACCATGCACACTCTTAGGTCTCTTTTGGCACTGTTTTTCTAACAACTCCAAGTTGTTTGGAGACGTTTTGTGTCAAATGGGTTATCTCACCTACGGGGTCTACCAAGACCCAGGATAGCCATGAACTGAACTTGAGAATCTGAAGAATGTGGATGGATATATGGATCTGGCGCAATAGGTCGGGTTTCTGTCCATCCCAAATTTTTAGTCCCAAGTTTGCAGTTAATCGATCGGGCAGGCACCAGGATGATGCTTGGATGGATATGCCAATAGGTTTAATTTAGTCCCAAGTTAGTCTCAAAAGGACCACATGATATGCCCTGTGGCAGCTCCAATATTCGAGTGTGGCATGCGTGCATGACTATGTGCAGTAGCTATCCACAGATTCATCGATCTACCTTTTTTTTTCTTTCTGAAAGACCCAGAAGCATGTATTTACGTGTGTATTAGAAGCATATATGGAGGAAAATTACCTGCAGAACGCCAAATAGGACAAAAAAAAAAGTTAAAAAAGGCGGGACTACTCGCTATGCATATTAACAGTTCGATCCAACAAGAAACGGACATGCTTTATATTGCTGAGAGTGGAGACTCTGCGCCATGTATCTCTCTGAAAGTTTTCCAGGAGTTGCACATCAACAGCACACAGGTTAACTGTCGTCTCATCTGCATGGTAGCTTTACCCTGGTCTATTTCAAGGATATTTATATTTATATAAAATATATATGATTCAATCAATCAATTCATCGGCCGGCGATGGTAGCTAGCTCTAGCAGCTTAAATCTCCCCTCTTTTTCCACAAGCTGATGGAGGAAAATTACCTGCAGCAATAAGCTCTAGTTACGTACCCTCGAACGGAAGTTACCTGCAGATGTCCGCTAGTCGTTGTAAAAGCGTTGCAATATATGGTCCATAGATGGTTGCTTGGAAAAACATGTATATGGTCGTCCATGCAGCGGCGGCTACGAGCTGTACATGTCAGCGTTATTGAGAACTCCTTCTATGTGTCCTAAAAAAATGTGATTCTAACTTTTGAAGAAGTCAATAAATCTTAATATATAAGCTTGCCCCAACAATATATATTAGATGAATCATCAACAAGTGAAATTAGTTTATAAATTTTAATATAAATGTTGACCATATTTTCTATAATTTTATTTATTTATTTATTTAAAAAATGACATATAGTTTAGGAAATATAGTTCTTTTTTTTTTTGATACATCAAGAAGGGAATTTCCTGTCCTAGTTTTTTTATATAACTGGGGTCTCCCCATTCCCATTCATTAAAAGGGAAATAGAACGTCATACAAGAGTTTGTAAGAAACCAAAGACAACATCCTTTAACAGATAATACTTTTCTTGGATGGCCAGAGGTTAGTTGTACTACGTACTACATTCTAACTGAATTTCCTATCCTAGTTGACAGGGATCTTCATTCCAGCCTCGACATCATCATCCGTGAACGCTTTCGACGAGCCTAGTTGACACTGCCATTATTGGTTAGCATTCGATGATGGTCCGATGACAGCAATTAATGCCAGATTTTTCCCCAGCTTTCAGCACCAGGGCTTCGACTAATTGTGTTAATACCAATCCTTCAACCTCGTACCTAAGGTCAGTGGCGGAGACGCTGGAAGGGGCCACGCCGCTGGAGCAGTACCCTTATGCTTTGTTCTTCAGGAGGATACAGATTAGCCCAAAAAATTATTAGTGCATCTAGTGATGATAGATAAATCTTAATTAACTCGATGAGTTTAAGTACGACGCTGCCATTATTGTAATTAGCATATCGATGATGGTGATGGCAAGCAATGTTATTAAATTTTTCATAAAACATGTTGCATAATTTTGAACGAGGGCGTTCTTTAATTGTGTTAATACCAATGCAATGCAACCTCGTACCTAAGGTCAGACACAGTTTCAGAGTTTTCAGACTTTACTACTCCCCTAAGGTCCACACATTTCATACTAGTTCTGCACTGGGAACTTCTCCTTTTTTTCTTTCTTTTTTTTGTGAAATGGAACTTCTCTGAACAAACATCATCGGTCGATGAGCATTTGTCAATAAAAAATCATAAGAAAAAAATCTTTTTTTCTAAAACAATAAAGAAGAAAATCTTTTTTCTTTACTTTTTTTTCTAAAACAATATAAAAATAAGTCGACGTGACTATATAAGAAGTGACAGGAATACCAAAACAAACTATAGGGCACTGTCAACACAGGGCTCAGACAACAACAACACAGAGGAAACCAAACAACAGAGGAAGCATAAAAAATTATACTAAATCTGTTTTAAATTAACTACTTTTTCACTCGTCTTATTCAAAATTTTATGTAAAATATCACTTCTTTTGTTGTGGATTGCTTTATTAACAAATGCTCTTTAAAAATTAAATACTAAAATTTTTTTTAGTGGTTTATCTGCAAATTTGAGGTTTATCTGCATTTTTTTTTGTTGGTTCCACCATCACAACATCGATCATTATTAGAGCTTCCTCTATGACGTTTGCCATTGGAATTGACCTTTCAATGGTGACTTAGTTCGATCGCCTAGCTTATACTACCTGTTATTTGTGCATAATAAGCCATAAACAACAATACAACATGATATGCATGTTGGTTCCAGATGAACATGTAAAATTGCTGCTACTACTGCTTTGAGAAAGCGACTATATATCTATGGCATGAGAGTTGAGACTTCTTTGTAAGATGACATCTATTCAGAGGAGACGATGCTTAGCAGCCATGAGTAGTTATGTTAGCAGCCCATGACAATGATGGTGGAGATGTGGAAATCCTCAATCGTCTTCCTTTTCCTTGGAGTTGATGCATCTTCATCCACAATTTCGTCACAAAATCCTTCCATTGGCAGTGTACATGCTATGCATATATACTTGTTATGATTCATAACAAGTGACATTAGATGAATCATAGAGTATATATATAGTTTATAACATTTTTCGAGATGTAAATGTTGACCATATTTTCTATAAATTTATTTATTTATTTAAAATGATATATATTTAAATATAGGATGATATTGTTCTTGAATGGCTCGGAGGTGTAGTACTACATTCTGACTGAATTTCCTGCCCTAGTTACAGTGAACTTCTTGGACGTACCATCATCATCATCATCGGTCGATATATTCTAATTAGCTAGGAGTCTACGACCCTGCCATTACTGAATTTTTCAACGAGTTGCATTGAGCGTGAGGGCGTCGACTTAATTGTGTTAATACCAATGCAGTGTAACCTACCGTACCCAAGGTCACACGCAATCAGTTTCAGAGTTTTCAGATTTTCACTATTCTGTAAAACAATGAACTGAACATTCATACTAGTTCTGCATTGGGAACTTCTCGGAACAAACAGATCGATCGATGATCATTTGTCAATAAAAATCATAAGTTTAAAAAGTTACTTTGTCCAATTTTTCTAAAACAATACAGAACTGACTATATAAGAAGTGACAGGCATACTAAAAGAACTCCCATGGTGAAAACTATAGGGCACTGTCAACACAGGGCCCAAACAAACAACCAGCACAGAGCAATAGCACAAACAAACTACTCACTGCGGACACTATATTCAATACACCATTTCTTTTATTGCTAAGCCAAAAATTGACCAATATAGAAGCATACCAACTAAAAATATCTGTTTACTAAAATACAAGGTATTTAGAGGACATGGGATGACCAGCCCTCCTCTTCCAATGGACCACAAATTTGAATTAAATAAGAATCATGTAAATTTTTCTGAAAGTACAATATTATTGTTACCTGCCATTTATCAAGCAATCCCTTTTTAATCATGCAGATGAACATCTTTATATTACAAAATAAAGTGAAGGTTATGCATGTGTTTTTTTTGTATTATGTACTTTAAGTACGTGTGTCTTCTTCAAAAATAATAGTCATATAAGTGCATAATTTACAATTGTGTGTGGTAATTTATGGTTATTTTTTTCATAGTAGTTCATTTTGGTGACTAATAAAGATGGAGATTTGCATGGATATTTTTGTTATTTTATATGCCAAAAGGTGGGTAATTTAGATGCTTTACTTCTTTCGTAATACCATGGATACTTTAGATGGAATAGTGTTTTAATTTCAAATTATATTTGATTGTAGGAGGTGAAAAATTTAGACGAGTTAAAATTTAGCAGGTTGCTTTATGATATTTTTCGTAATGATAAAAGTGGTTATGTTAGATAGACCTTCAGTTAGTAATAGTAAGACCATGCAGCCATGACAGAGACTTTGACAAAGCAACGATATATCATAAGTCTTAATCTTCGTCTTCTTGTCATTATCCTCGGTGGTGCCACTTGTAAGGTGACAACAAATGAGGACGTTCCCTCTATCCGTGGATCATCTAGGGTTTTAAGGCATTCACCTTAGATTGGCCTCAACATTAGATTTTGTGGATGTTGGTGAAGATGGGGTTTAATTATTATCTACAATTTGAGGTATTTTTTTGTTGGTTCCACCATCACAACATCATTTTTAGAGCTTCCTCTATGATGTTTGCCTTCGCCATTGGAACTAACCTTTCCATGGCGACTTAGTTCGATCACCTTATACAACCTATAATTTGTGCACAAGTCATAAACAACAATACACCATGACATGTATGTTTGTTTCAGATGAACATGGAAATTGCTATTATCCTACTACTTTGACAAAGCGACTATATCTATCTATGACATGAGAGATGAGACTTCTTTTCTTTTTTCTTTTTGACGAAAAGAGATGAGACTTCTTGTAAGATGACATCTATCCAGAGGAGACGATGCTTAGCAGCCATGAATAGTTATGTTCCATGACAATGATGGTGGAGATGTGGAATCCTCAATCGTCTTCCTTTTCCTTGGAGTTGATGCATCTTCATCCACCATTTCGTCACAAAATCCTTCCATTGTTAGTGTGTGTCCAAGCCGGAGCTTCCTGTGAGGCGTTTGCCATTGAAACTAGCTCATTGAACTTTCCATGGCAACTTTTAGAATTCGATCGTGCATAAAAAACAGTACATGCTATGTATATTTGTTTCAGATGAACACACAAAAATTGCTACGACTACTTAATTTTACCACTAACAAGGATACACTGATATTAACCATGGATTATGAAGATCCATACATATAAACCAGAGAAATGTCGACACCTAATTAAATCATACTGACCCACTTTTGTACTAAATTGGCATAATTATAAGGATTGTAAATTACTGAGTTCCCTACAAGCTGCAGGGCCTGATGGTCACCACAGAGCCGGCTATGCAGAGGACCTCAGCCTCATCCTCCGGGAACGGGGACTTTGGCCTCAGACGTTGGCGGCGGCGGCGGCGGCTTCTTCGCCTGATCAGGCGCGGGTGCCGTCCAGTTCTCTACCTTGAACAATGCCGTCGTCGAGCTGCCTTTCGCAGCCACTGACCGTGGCTGCTGGCTGCCGCTGTACACGTCATTCATGTCCCCGCTGGAGATGGTGAACCCGACGGCCGGTGGAGGCGGCGGCACTGTCTTGATCTCTATGACCGGCTTCTTGTTGGCGTTCTGATCCATCTGGTAACTCGGCAGGAAGCTTCCCACCACGACCTGCCACAACAGCAAGCAGGGGCACTTCAGGTTTTTGCAAATTGCAATGAAAAAAAGATTGGATGTGTTACTTATGATAATGGACTAGTGACTACTAGTCAACCGTGTAATTAATTAACCACAATTTTCATTTCTGTGGGTTCAACAATGGCTTCACATATGATACCTGGACAGGGCTAGCAGCCACGAGGAGGCCGGCTACTCCGCCTCCGATGACACGGCCGTCGGCAGCTGCTAAGGAGACGCTCATCCCACCGGAGCGGCTTCTGGTGCCACCACTGTCAGTGGGAGTGAAAGATCCAGACAAAGAGAGCAGCTCGAACCGGCCCTGAATTAACAGGATGTATGTCAGTTAAAAACATCGCTACAGAATATGAAATAGCACTTGCTTTCAGAGATCCAAGGATTCACAATATTTTGTCTAAACAAAAGTTGAAGGTCGTCACATGAGTCCAACATGTGTAATCACTATTCATCTACCATGTAAATGAACACAAAAAGAACTACTAACAAACAACAGGCCAGCTGGGAACATCCTTTTCCTACTCTACACTTACATGTGTAACAACTAACAACACACAACCTGTCCATATTATGTGTATAATTCTACGTGTATATAGTTTCTCTGCAGCTTCTTCATGGCGGGATACTGGGATGTTACTTGTTTCCATGCGTTTACCTTTTTCCACAGAAAGAGTGGAAAGGTCCTGATCCTGATGGCCTAGTCACACAAGTCAACGCACTCTGCTGGCAGCTTTTCTACTAGGCTGCAACTGCAATAGTCACCCTTCATATTCAGAATTTTTCTTCAAGGTGCCTATTCAAACACGAGTTGCTAGACATTCAAAGGATTAATTGTGCTAAATTTAGTTTTGTGAGATGCAATTTGACATTCTGTTAGGGCATGACACAGAGTGAACTAGAAACTTCAGTATATTTCCGCTGCTAGCATTTCTCCTAATAGAAATAGCAAAGCCATGACTGAACTATCTGCATACCATATAACAACACACATACGACTATATACAAGAACATCAAACAACAGCTAGCTAGGCACATCTTTTTCCGTGAGGCTATACGCTAACATGTAACAGCACATGACTGACGATGCACATATATAATTGTATACATGCATATAGTTTCTCTGCAGCTTCTCCTTGGCGAGATGCTACTAATTTCCATCGAGTTTCCATTCATTTACCTTTCATAATAACTAGTGGAAAGGTCCTGATCATGATTTGGTCTAGTCACGCATAAGTCAAAACATATGAGTATTCTATGACATCGAACACATATATGGTGTGATCTGCAATTTGACTTTCATCTTTATTTTGCTCTAAGCTCTCAATATGAGGGCAGAATTTCTGCCGGGCTACGATAGCCAACTTCTTTGAAGAATTGCTATCAGATAGCTTATTCAAACAACAGTTGCTAGACAATCAGAGGATTAATTGCTTATAAATCTAGTTTTGTCATGATATGCAATTTGATATTCCATTGGGGTACAGCACAAGAGTAAATCACAGCCTTTGTACTAAATCTGTTTCAAATTGTAGTTCGTTTGACTTTTTCAACCCCAACTTTGACCACTCGTCTTATTCAAAATTTTGTGTAAAATATCACTTCTTTTGTTGTGGGTTGCTTTATTATCAAATGCTCTTTAAGAATCATTAAATTTGACTAGTTTTGTGCAAATTTTTTTGAATAAGGCAGTGGTCAAGCGAACTATAATTTGAAACGGAGGGAGTAGAATTTTTGCTACTATTAGCATTTCTCCTATTAGCAAACCCATGGTTGAACTTTTTTAAAACTTCATGGCTGAACAATTGATACTACAGGTGACCAATTAAATATTTGAAATCTGCTAAGTCATTATGACACATCTTAATTGGAGAGGACTATGATAAAAATTAAAGAAGAGAAAGCCACAAAGTATGCAGGTCAGAGGTTAAAAACAATTGTTTGTTAAAAAAAACGTCAAAGAACTCTCTTTCAATTTTCAAGGAACAAATGCAAAACCAAAAAAAATGACACGTCACTGTAATAACTAACATGGAAGGTAAGAACTAAGTTTGTCAGCTAGCTTTACTTCTTAAATGAAACGTCGGTGCTTTACTGCTACTGCATATACTAGAATGATCTGACCAAAAACTGTAAACATATATGTATGTATATAACTTCAGAAGTCAATATGGACAAACCTCATAAGTAACTGTGCCACCTAATGAGTCCTGTTGACGGAGTGTAACATTTGCAATAACGCCATTTGCAGATAGAATGCAAATTGCCCTTGGACCTTGTTGGGAGAAAGATATGACCTTCATATTGACATCCTAGTAAATAGAATAAAAGATTGGTAAGAATACTGATAAAATTACAATGAAATGTCTTGTAAAAAGGAAGATGTCTGAATTCTAAAGAATGCTAATTCAAGAGCAAAAGGGCTTCAATAGAAGCAAATGTATGCAGCACATCAAGCTATTAAGTACGAAAGTCCTTTTATCAAGCAGAGGAGACGAATGGTACTTACCTCACCAGCAGCAACATTAATAATATGCGGTGTAAAGTTGGCACCAGAAGCACAAGCTACCAATTCACCTGCCCAGCACCAAAGATCATGTCTCAGAAATGAAATGACACAAAATTTTCAGGAGAATACCACTTTGAATATTCTGTATGCCTTTCATTTTATTGCTTGCAGAGGTGGTACAAAGTGTACTAGATGGCAGCCCTCTGATGCATACAAGAATCTTATTCAACTAGTGCACCAACTAATTTTTCCTCTTGGGCATGTTCTATTTCTTGGGTTGTCATCCAAGGGTTCTGCATAAGTTGTTAGGGCCTGTTTGGAATGGAGGAATAAAGAATGTAGCAATAGGGGGAAAAAATTCAGGAACAAGAAAAGACAGGATTTGAATGAATCGCTAAAACAGAGGATTGGGAAAACACAATAACTGGGGAGAGTCAGGGAGTGTAAACTGTTAAAGTTTTATTCATCACAACTCTGGTTGTTAAAAACAAAGGAAAAGAACAATAATGGGGAGCAATCATAAACTATTACTGTAGTTGTTTCAAAATAAACTATTACTGTAGAACAACCGACAACAAAGTAATTTCATGACACCGTTGTGTAGAATAAGGTGGCAGTTACTTCTGTTGAATCACCTCCGAAGTTTGTGTTTTGTGATTTTAAGAGTCCCCATAATCTTTGTAGAGAAATTTGTAAGCTATTCTATTCCACCAGGCCACCACACTTTATCTGGCTACCCATGCCAAACAGTAGAAACATACAGGTTTCATGGATGAAGGAAACATCGTGAACCACTTTAAAAAAATGCAGATATCACACGTAACCCATGCCCCATCCACCCAAGTAACTTTTTAACTATCTGTTTACCTCCAAAAGGAAGGAATATACTCCCGGCAGACATCAACTAGTTTTACATCGCTATCAGCCGTAGTTATGTGTCCAACTAAATATCAATAATAGGCTTCCAAGTCACTCAACCGGTCATCATCTATGACAAAATACCAATCATATCATACATTAATATGAATATATCGGTGTTTACAGTCGTCAGGTTCCCATTGATCTTTCATATGTACAACATTCAGACAGAATCCCTAATTCCCTGAACAGGCATGACAGATAGTTTCAGTTTCCCTTGTCTTTCTTTCTCTTCCTCGCCTAGTAGGTTCATGTAGTAAAACAACCAAAGACAAGATAGCAATCATCCAGTGGTCAATTTATCAGATAGGGTTGCAGGCATCCTCAAGAATGAAAGCCTGAAATCACTTGCAAAGCACAAGTAGAACACGACATGGATACCCGACAGACCGCCACGTCTTGAGACAGACAAACATGAGCACTACTGAACTGAACTACTGGTCCAAGCAGAAAAACCTGAACTGAAACTAGTTGCATGTCTCTTTCAGAGTTTCAGTTCACCTACCTAGAATAGCAGAACTCTCACCAACTATGCTCCAAGACAAAGCGGAATTTCTTTGACTAAAAAAAACTTTGCAACCTGTCAGTTTCGCCCCCAAACTCCAATCTCGGATCGAAATTGAACGAACTCGTGGTGAAATTTCTCTGAATTATGGAACACAAGGAAGCAGTGCGTGAGGAAGGAAGGATGGAGGACGACGTACCGAGAGGCGCGAGCTGCGAGTGCGGCGGCGGTGCTGGCGCTGGCGCGGGACACGACCACCGCCGGGGTGGGCGCGGCGGCCACCGATATCGGCGGGGCGCGGCTGATGAACCCGACCGGGCGGCCCCTGCCCTCTTCATGACGGCCCCGACGGCCGCCGCGGGGGTGTACTGCCCCACTCCCGCGTCGTCCGGCGCCGACGCCGAGATCGGCGTCGCATTCAGCGGCCGCAGCGGGGTCCCGTCCGGCCCGTACTTCCGCGGCCTCCCCGCTTCCTCTTCCCGTCTCCCCTCCCCGCTACCGCCGCCACTGACGGCGCAGCCGCCGGAGCTGCCGGCTCGGGCTGAGAGCTCGCCGGCGTCGGCGTCGTTGTCTCCGGTGCCGGCGCCGGCGCCGGAGCCGGCTGTGCGGCCGGGGCCGGTGACGGTGTCGCCTCCGTGATCTCCATCGTGGCCATGGGCTCCAGGCTATACGCTACCACCACGTCCCTGGTCGGGCCGTGACCATCAGAGGCTGCTTGCTGCTCTGCTTGTTCACAGACACGAGCCGCGATCACGAACAAATGGTCCTCCGGAATTATTCAGACCCGCCACAACCAACCCCGGAATTCAGCACGAAACTCGGGAAACGGAGCAGCCGTTTTCGGTTCTCCGGCGAGCTTCACGCGTGCTCGCTCGCCCGCCGGCCGTGTTCCGGCGAGAAATTCAAGAAGAGAAGTGACGAGGAGAAAGAGAGGGAGGGAGGGAAGGAAGGAGACGAAAGATATGGAAATACAGCGAGGAAATAAAAGCGATCGATTGGTTTTTAATTAATTAATTTATTTAAAACAAGGACAGAAAGTATTTATTTGAAAATATTTTTTTGCAGGCAAATGGACGGAGGATTTAAAAATTTCGAATTTGTTCGGTTTGGTGATTGGGGCTAAATTAGTGGGAGATTTTTAATGTGGGAAATTAATGGTGGGCTTTATTTTTTTAATTCTTTCCTTGTTTTGTATCGTCTAGAGGGTTGATTTTTAAATCCTTGCTGGTGCTAATTTCGAAATATGCGGTGTGACGCGGAATTAGTTTATGGTTTTTGTGTGTTTTTTTGTGGGTGAGTCCTTATGATTTAATTAATTTGATTTCAAGTCGGAGAACGAAGGAGATTTGAATGGTTCCCTTTCACAATCCTTGTCTGGTTGCACGTACTTCCACGGCGGTACAACACAAGAAAAATTAAAGCATGTTGTTTTCCTTTCTATTTCCTCTTATGCCATAAAAACATGATGTTTTTTTATGCGTGCCTCAGGGGTTAGAATTCAAGTGCTAGAATTTATTATTTGTTTTTACCTCAACATAGATGCTTACTACTCCATCCGTTCTAAATAATCAGTCGTTTTTGAAATTTTGTTCATACATTTAGTTATGTATTTAGACATATCATTGTATCTAAATATATAATTAAATGAATGAACTAAAAAAATCAAAGAGATTTATAACTTAGAACGAACTATTTTAGCGACGATTTACATCTATATCTATATATAATATTAATATGTCTAGAGAAAATCTATTTTTCATGAAATAATTCAAGTAATGCTAGTACATAGTACAAAATATATTCATATGTATATAAAATTTGTATCCATGCCTCATATTCTTAATTTATGTATTTTGGTTGAAGTACTTATTCAGTAATAAATATATGGACCACAAATCCATCATGATAGATTCGAGTCACTTGAAAATGAAGCTGGTGCCTTCGATGGCTTAAAATTGCAGAAAGCCAAGAGTGTTTTCGCAAAACGACATTCTATATTGAAGTTTCTTTTGTTAAAGCTATATTTTATAGCCTAGCTAGCGACGGAAACATTAAGAAATGCATGCAAAAGGGCATATATGTGTAAAGCAAAGTATGACTTTGTCTAAACTAATAAACTATACATATTATTTACACTAAAATTTCTTTGGTGGAGGAGAGCCTCTTGCCCACCACTAATCTACCTCTTATTTGATGATGAATACTTTAGTAAATGAATTTTCTATAAATCAAGAAATATTGTAATATTATAGGTGACTACTTTTGTGCCACCTCACTTGTGTATGTAAATCATGGTGATCAAGAAGGTTAGGATTAATTAACTGTCCTAACTATCATAAATCCTTATCTCACCTAGACTAATTGTGTGGCTTACCTTTTCCCCTCTATATTTTAGTATTTTATATTGGGTTCCCACTTTAGATCGGTGATCTATATAAAAGATAGCATGGACGTAGTTTACACTCAAAGGACACCAATTTAAGATGGTTTTGGCCATAAATAATGAAATCGTTTTGCAAGACAATAGTAATCACATAGTAAAATATCATTTAATTTCCTATCCAATATCGATCATCGGTGATGTTATTTACTTGGCTACTAGAAGATAATATATATACACACACATATAATACTAGAGGCAGTTGGTTATGATGGTATTATATATTGTTATCTTAAGCTTGGATCGATGATAACACCTTTCAAATAATAAATATAGAAATCACATTGCACAAGAAAAGTCGGTACATGCCAAACCACCTTTCGTGCAAGTGGCAATGCATGATTAGATTATCTAACCGATGACCATCTTGCAATTAGCACATCGGCTCAATAGTTTTTAATAAATAGCTAATAGTTTGGTTCATTCCCACAAAGAAAAGTTGAATCTTTTTGGTTAGTATATAAAGAAAAAAAGGAGCTAGCTACCAGTTTTCTCAACATCCGGTTGTACTTTTGTTTTTAACCATGGGTGCACACTCACAAGTAGCCCTTACACGAATGTTGTAGAAGCTTTATTTTTTAAAACAGAAAATATGTTAGATGCTCTCATACAAAATAGTTTTTGCAAAAAGCCACCGCACCGAACAGGTCCTTTGATACATGCCTCAAGTCAATCTAATACTTAGATTTTATTTCATTATATCGCAGTGAAAAATACATAAAACATGGACATATATGAGAATATGTCTCAACTCTCAGCTAAGGAAAGAAATGTAGCAATAATAATCAGGGCACAAAAGAAAATAATCACTTTGCTTTCAACCAAAGCATACATGTAGTAGCATCCTGAAAATCTTCATAATATAAAAAAATAAACAATTCATTATATATTTTTAAAATTTCTTATGTATGATGGCTAAGTTATATTACTAGTTAATTGCGAATTCCAAAGTGTTCACATGCATCCGGGGCCCATATTCCTTGCAGCCGAATATATATATGTTAGAGCATCTTATAAAATAGGATTTATTTATTGAGGCGTAATTTGACTGAATTGTTTTTTTAGTGGGGGACAAATTTTGACCGATTTGATATGATCAATGGGACAAGATTATTATAGTATCTTATTTTACGCGAATTATGGATTTGAGTGATCTAGGTGGTTTAATCAGTGTGACGTGGTAACAAATAATACATTATGCGCCAAAGGAAATGATGTCGATTGGCGTGTTATTGTTGCCTCACTGCCAAAAAATGCTTTTTAAAAAAATCATGGGCACATGACGTGTTCCTGTTTGTCCATTAGTTTACACACCCTTGTACAGATAAGTCCTATCCAACTGCCTTATCTCTTTTTCCAATTTTTAATATCATATGTTAAATTAAATAGTTGATTTTATATTCTTAATATTGAAAGTGGAGAAATTTATTTATTTGTCTATCCTAATGGAATAAAAGAATCTTTCTAGTAACTTTTGATGGTTTTGTATTCTAATTTCGGTCACAAATACAATCATGTGAGCCGCATGGCTATCCTTCTAAATTATGGGAGTTCTTTATATCTCTTTCACACAAAAAAACTATCAAACTTTTCTTGCAACCACTGAAACCTTGGATTCCAATTCAAAGGGTGGGATTTGTTCTTGTACAAACTGTCAGTTCAGCACAGGAATAAGCAGACCCGCCTACAATACTGGTTGGATCCGAAACCCGTTAACCGGTTGGATACGAAACCCGTTAACCGATATGGCTGTGCAGCTCTGCCCGTTTTGTATGTCTGTGCTATTGAGCCATGCTGCAGCCATCTACACCTTCCAGAATACACAGAAATTACATCTCTGCCACTACACCCTCCAGCAAACTCCACACAACCCCTATTAAACCTAGATCTAGAAGAGATTGAGTCCAGAAAACCTGCCACTACACTTTGGGGGTGGAGTATAAAGTACAAACACAGACAAACTGAGTACTGACCTTAATTAGCAGGGCTACTAAAACAATATCTCCATCCTTCTAAAGAATCATGATATACAACCATGCTAGCTTAGCCATTTAAATTCACACTTATTCGTTCAAGCACAAAACATATTCTATATAAGCGATAAAATCAAGACCTAATATATAACTGAATGGCATATCAGGTTCAGTACAAAAATGTGTACATTGGGCCACCTCTTTCTAAATTCCCATATCTTTTTAAATCCTCTGGAGTGCCCACGAGCCATGAGAAACCATCCTCAGTAGGGTTCATTACGCCTATAGAGAGCTGAAACATGCATCCAAAGCGAAAAAGGCATTGTGTTCAGTTTATATAACAGAAGAATAAAAACAAAAATGCAATGGAGAAATGTAAAATAGTTATGTATCAACATCAGCATATTGCATATGCTCAGAACTATAATTGTGGTGCATGATAGTTGTAATTTACATTGTTGGTGATTGCAATTATTTAAATGAGAGAAAAAAGACAGAAAAAGAAGTATTCCAGGATGTACGGAGAAGGAACAAAGGATAGGTTCAAGTTTAAAGGTCGTACATTCCTCTTGCTCATCCTCCAGTGATCCATCTGCAACAACAGTGGAATAAAACCAACATTAGAATCATAAACAAAACTTTCGCCTAATGAGTTATGCCTGGTTTGTGTGCTGCAAGCAACAGAGATGCTATGGAGCAATTGGATGAAGAAGGATTGCCTGCTTGTCGCGCATGTTGGTCTTCCCATTCTGTAGACCTTCTTCAATGGTGAGCAGCTCCTAGACTACAGTGAGTTGAGGTTCTCACCTTTTCAGATGCCTACACATCACAAGTTACGGACATGCTAGCACAATCACAACATAAAAAGACACGAACAACGAGGCAAAAATAGAAGGCACAATACAAGGGGCACAATATAAGGGGCATGACAAGGGGTTATACAGCACAATCAACAAAAATACAATATAAAAATACAAGACAAGTGACAATCAAAACACAATTCGCAGGTCCCCTGTGATGACTTCGCGTCTCGGCCTCGAGGGGCCTAACGCCCACTCGGCCTCGAACCGAAAGTGTTACTTTCAAAAGGCGCCTTCAACGCAAGGTTTATATAGGGAATCAAACGATGTCATTTTTGTACTTTGTTTTCTTGTATCGCAGGGTCCCTGCTTGTTTTTAAACAATTTGTTTTTATTACAAGGGACACTACAGGGAGAAAACATCAGACATAAACAAGGTTACAGAGTACAAAATGAGTTGTTCTCAAAGCCTGGGATTTATTTCCTTTTTAAAGGATTAGGAACACAGTTTCATATGACAGACATGTAATTTCGTAGGTAGAGGACTTGTATATTTTCCTTGCCAAGTTGTCTAGCCAAAACATAGAAGTATCTTTGTCAATTCCCACAATCACACTAGCATATGTGAACTGATAGTGTAGGCTCAGCATGAACCTATATACTACACGGGTTCCACTTGCCAAGCTGATTGGGATAAGCATAATGATGAACTAATGAGGCCCGGAGTGATGAAACCAACAAACATTCAGACATCTCACACAAAGCTAATGAGTCTCTTTATAAAAAGAGCAACCCACATACATATATAAACTAAACAGGCCCTCTACTGCTAGTTCATTCCATTAGAACATCACTAACCTCATGCCATTAGAACCCCAATGCAAGTTTCGCTGATCCACACTAGATTGTTGTCAAGCAGTGGTACGACACAAACTGGTGCTTTTTCCAGCATCAAACTTCAGTTATCACTATATGATCATCATGATCATCTGGCTTGTATTTGGAAAGAATGTCGAATGAAATCATAATTATTTCTTGACTAACTGGATTCCTAGGAGCACTCCATAGAAAACAAACCTTGAACATGCGAGAGGTAAAGGACCTAACAGCAGAGTGATGCAGATGTAGAAACTAGTATCTGGTTGTATGACTTTTTCCCCTAAAAAATGAATTTGAACATATGCAACTACAGAAACTAGGTGTGATCAGTGATCTAGTAAGTGGAAAGATATGAAGATGTCTGAAACCGTTCTTGACCAATTGATTAAGTTGCGCTTACCAAATTGACAAGGACACATAGAATCTGACAACTTGTTGGAAATTAAAAACCAAAAGAGCAGTGCCTGCTGAAGCATGGTCTGTGTTCCTCCTCCCACTTGCTTAATTTTTTAAGCAGGAAATGAAATCTTGCGGGCAATATTTATATAGGCAACTGGGGACTACCACTGGATCACCAGAAGTGAACGAAAACCAACAGATCACACGACAACTCGTGCAAAGAGTGGGGACAAGTAAAACTACTTAACATGTTAAATGGTTGCTTTGTTGATCACACCTGTGACAACAACTTAGCATGTAATTAACTAGAAGAGTTGCCACTAAATGCAAATTGTATTGCTCCCAAGAGGATCCCTTCACACAGTTGTCCTACTGAAAATAAGGAACGTAGTAATCATCATTGCCGGAGCATTTTGTTCAGATCACAACCTGCAAGTACTTTTAAGTTCGAAATGCTATACTGCAAGTTTTAAGATCTTCAAGGCTATAGAAAATAGACAACTATGGATAGTCACTCGATCACCAAAAGAGAATGAAAACCAACAGATCACGTGTGTGCCAAATGGGGATAGAAATTGAACAGAGGATCAATCCAGCAAGCCCTAACCCATTTGGCCCGCCCACTCACCATGCCTACCGTCGGAGCAAGCAACCATGGCAGCGAGGCGACCATCTGAACAGAGCCGATGCGGACACACCCCGAGTAGTCGCCCCTGCCCCAACCAAATCCATAGCCACAACGCGCCCCCAATTCCAATGCAAATCTGACCTAATATTCAATTCCAGACAGAAATGCTCGAATCTCCCGGCTACATCCCAAAATAGCCCAGACAAAAGAATATCAAGGCCCTAAAGCAAGAACAATTGCATCCTATAATTAACTAAAATAGAGTCCCATCCTAAGGCCCTAATGATATATGTCACTCCAGGTTTTACTACAGGCATGCTAGCGTCAATTTCAGGGTAACATGAATGCAGAGTATGTGAAAGACTAAAGTTGTTGGTTCTTCTCTCTACAAAGCATGGTTATATCTTTTCTTTAACCAATGCTGTGCAAATTTAAATTCAAGGGAATTAACCAGTGCTGTGCAGATTTAAATTCAAGAGAAATGATAAGAAGATAATATCTTACAACATGTAGAAGGCATATGATTCAGTAAACCCACAAGGCTCTCCATTAGGTGTATGAACGGGACTGTAGTAGATCCTACGGAGGCACCGCCGGTCGAACCACAAGCAGCTCTTGCTAGGGACCAACATAGCCCTGGTCCTGGACCTACACAAAGGCCATACAACAAACAAAATAGTAGGAAAGTTATAGTGAAAGGTCGGATATTGCACATAACAAATACAATAATTGCAGTAAATTAAGTGTGCAATTTACTACTAATAAATGTGCAATCAATAAGTGTATATAGTTTCTTCAATAACAAACAAAAGCTATCAATGTACTCAAAAAAGAAGTACATTGAGTCTACCTAGCACAGACATCATAATAGAATTCACAATAAGCACAATCACATATGATAGAGACAATTTTTTTACTATGGAATGACAAAGATTTATGTCTCGTTCTGACTCAAAAAGGCTTACACAAGGCTATACACAGCTTGGTGGAGCTTGTCAATCTTGGTATACCGATCCTTCACCGGGTTGAATGAAGTAGTCATTGAGCATGCCGAAGTGCAAATGCAAGCTTCAGGTTGCATTCCTTGATAGCTGGCTGGTTCCTCTTTTCTGAATCCTCTAGAACGCCCACGAGAAACCGTCCTCAGTAGGGTTCATTACGTCTGCAGAGAGCTGAAACATGTATCCAAGCAAAAAAAGGCTCTGCGTTCAATTTTTATATATATTACACAAGAGTAAAAACTAAATGCAATGGTGAAAATATGAAATAGTTGTGTATCAACACCATATTTCATATGCTCAATTATATAATTGCGGTGCTCAATAGTTGCGATTTACATTATTGATGATTATAATTATGTAAATGAGAGAAATAAAGTGATAGAGAACTAGACAGAGATAGCAAATCTATATTGTCAGAAAGATTTCACATATCACGGCTACCAAGCAAACAAGGCAAAGTAGTTGACTCACTATAGACAGGACAGAGTGGCATATTTCCAAGAAAAGAAAATATCAGCACAACACCAAAAGTAATCATAGATGAATTAGACTAGAGCATTCTTTCTAGCTTTACTAAACTTGACATCACTAACCTAAAAAAAGAAAACATATATTTGCGAAAATAGATACTAATAACAGGCTTAGGTATAAAGATTTGTAAGAAAAGTTGATCGCTTAGATATTGATCAAATAGACACACCACAAATTATGAATGTCTACAGTAAATTGAAAAGGACATTGCTTTTTGAGTAAAAAAGGTGGAAACAAATATATCATGTGCAGCAAAATAAGTGTGTAGTGATAAGAAATAGCTTTTACAATCTTGAAGAACAAATATAGAATGGAACAGACAAAACAAAACCTGACTCAATGGGCACTGCAAGGAATTCGGTTGCACGTCTTCATAGAGCACCTTGTAAAACTGAATATGGTATCTTCTTCCCTGTCATCCTAATTCAAGAATTTGCCAATGCATTAGAAGCAGAAGCGTTGAAATGTCATACTACACCAACAAGATTAGAGGGAAAAATGATGATGAACGCTTACAGAATATATAGATCAACTTGGAGCAAAAAGACAAATTGAGGCAAATGATTCAATACAAGCATATTGCATATGCTCAGAACTATAATTGTAGTGCCAAATACTTGCAATTTACATAGTTATTGATTGCAATTATGTAATTGAGTTTTTATTTATTTTTTTGTTATTAACTAGTACTTCAACAACTATGTAGTACAACATTAGGATGACATAGTTTGGTGGTATACCAGGGAGCACTACTGCAGTTTATAGGAGAAACATATTAGTTTACAGAGATTCTAGTTGCATAGTTTGTGGGACTGGATCTAAATAACTCAATTTATCTACTTCTATTAGTTATAGTAACAGGAGAAAAGGAATGCATAGCTGCTCTGCTGGACTATTCTTATAGGAGTTTGTGGGCCTCGATTCTATTGGATACAAGTTTTGGTTTCATGCTAGTAACTTTGACCGAGAACGTTAGGTGTACTGCATACAAGGTTTTTGTGCTGATTTTTTTTCAACAATGCAACAAGATATAAGTAGTGATATACAGTATAGTCATCAAACAACCTTCATCGCTTACCTCAGACAGAGCAAAGGATGATACTTGTCCATTTAAATTCTATGACAGATCTTAAAATAACATGTGAAGTATTAAACCAAGAGCTGCCATACAAGATAAAGCATTTAAATTAAGATTTAGGCTTGAGATGCATTGTCAGCTAGCTGGAGGCTAAAAACTAAAATACAGAATGGCCTTACTCCTGAAAAGCTGAAAAGACCAAGCGGCAACTCCTGCACTTATAGGAGGCAGGAACAGGACACAAGATGCACTCACGAAACAAGCTAAAGTAAATAAATTAATCAAACAACGGATGGCCAATGATGACTTGAATAGTTCATTTACTATTGCTTGAAAATGACACAGCACAAGAGAGATGGAATTTATCCCAAGCTGTTGTCGCTGCGTGTGCTAACTCTGAAGCAACAAAGTCCTGAAATACTGGCAGGAGCTTGGGATAATCAGGTGCAAGATTCATGACAGTGGAATGCTACTCATGACTTTGAAAATGACAGCAGGATGTGAGTACCTTCTAATAATTAGGTGCAATGACAATAGGACAAATGAAGCAATCAACAAGCAACAGCATTCTACTGATGCCGAAGTGCAGCTGCTAAAAATGACACAACGCTGAGTGCTACACTCTCAACCTTGAATGGACTGCCTGTGGAAGCAAATGAAAATGGCAACCAGCTGCTTACCTTCTTACCTGATTACCGAAGTGCGCCTTACTTGCTGCTGTCGACCTGCAATGAAAAATACAAGCTCTTGACAAATAAAAAACTGGAGCCACAAACAAGCACGACTTGCTGCACTTGCCGCTCAAAATGCAAGCTCTTGACACTAGTCTGTTTGCCACAAACGAACTGCAAACCAGAGCACTGGACCAAAACCAAGGTGTTGGACACTGGTGGAGAGCACTGGAGCCCGACACCACAACACAGGAAAGCAGGGCTCTATGGAGGGAACAAACAGGGTCACCCATGGCCCCGGCCGGCGAGATCCAAATTACTCGGTGTGCAGCCAAACGAACAGGAAAAAAGGGCGAGCACAAAACCGCTAAAATCCGACCCAAAACAAAAGGATTCGAAACCAAATCTTGCATAGGTGATCACAACTGAGTTGAGAATCTACTCTTAGGAGATCATCGCTGGAAATCAACTCAAGCCTCAGAAAATTCAGATCGAGTGCAATGAGACACAATTTTCCCCAAAAACGAAATTCAATCATCATTTATCTGTGCTCGTACGGAACTAATCCAATTCATGTATAGGGTAGCATCACCACAAATCCTTTCGCAGATCAAGCCAACAATAACGAGCCAGAACGCTCTGAAATCGACGAATCGAAAATTCTCCAAAAATAGCTACGAAAATCACAGAAATCCCTCCATAAACCCACGAGATGAAGACGAGGGAGAGGGAAAACGACGAAATCAACATCACGCAGACCCGTACCCTAACCCAATCAAGGAGACGCACAAACCCTAAATCACCAAAATCAAACAAAAACTCAACGAATCCTAAACGAACTCATCTTCGGCATCGCTCCGAGTCGAAGACGACACAGATCCACTGCAGGAGACGCCGCTGCCGCCGATAGATGTGCTAGAAACGCACCGGAAGGGAGAGGGGCAGGGGGTGCGGGGTCGCCGACGATGAGGAGCGAGCGACTGGGAGGGAGGAGAAATGAAAGAGCGAGCGACTGGGAGCGAGTGACTAGATAACGGTTTCGGTATCCAATTAGACCCGAAACAACAACGAACCCAACAGCGGCTTCGAACTGCAGCACAAATATCGGACGGAGGAGTGCGTCGTAAGAGAGAGTTGGCAGATTTCTTTCAACAGATACATAGGAAAAGTCTTTAAATTATAAGTTATTCTGACTTTTTTCAATGTTAATTATTGTTTATATATATATATATATATATATATATATATATATATATATATAGACATAGTAAATATATCTAAATTCATACTGAAAAACGATGTATCTAAAATGCCAAAACATCTTATAACTCAGAAGGAAGGGAATATATAATATAGAAGTTGGTTAAAACTCCAAAACTGTTCCACCCAACTAAGATTAGTAGCTAAAATTTCAAAGCTAAACTTTTTAGCCAGATAACTAAAAGTTATCGTAACAAAACTTCAGCTAGAGTGTTTGAATTCTCCGGCTAATAGATTCAACTAAACTTTAGCTAGCTTTTAGCTTGATTGAAGTAGCTAAATTTTTTAGCTTGTCTTTTTAGCTGGATCGTTTGGATCCCAAACTACTATTTTAGTCAGCTAAAGTTTAGTTGGTGGGATGGAAATTCCACAATTCAAAATTAAAATCGTGTTATTTCCATGTGATTTTCAGATAGAATTCAATTGTAGTTGTTTCGTCAAAAGTTGGAAGTAGGCCGCTTAGGCGCTTAGTACTTGTGTAATTTTTAAAAAAGGGAGTTGCTAAATCACGAAGCCTGAATTTTGGTTTCTCTTTTTGTTAGGCAACAAACATCACCACCTATATCTAATCTAAGTTCAATCCCCTCAAAAGAAAAGCATAGGAAACGTGCGCTAATATAGGGTGAGAGATGCAGTGGGCCTCAGAATTGAAGCAAATTGCAAATTAAAACGAGTCCAAATGTCGTCATCATGGGCTCCGGTGTTCCAAAGCAGGCCGTCAAAATCCTTGCTATGTTGCGCTGGGCTTCAGTGGGCTGCAAAACTAGCATGCATGGGGCCCATGGGGCCCGGAGGAGAAGAGAACACGCGTGCATGGACCACGTGCGCGTAGGCTGACAAACAGAACGACTAAGCGGTCAAGTCTACAATCAAATCTTGTTTTGTCCGTGGTGGAAAAAAAAAAAGTAGTTTTTCCTTTGCTGACTTAGTACACAATTGGAGCGAGTAGTGGCCAAGAAACCGCGAGTTCCAAAGATGAACCAGGGCCTTAGTTCTAAACTTTGGAATTTCACATCAAATATTTTTGACTTCATACATTAAGTATCAAAACTAGTTAAAGCGAAATAAGTAATTACATAATTTAGATGTAATTTTGCGGCCCGAATCTTTTGAGCCTGGTTAGATCATGGTAGGACAAACAAAACCATAAACAAACGAAAAGTCTTTATAGTTCACTGCTACGGTGTCAAATTTGGTAATTAAACACAACACAAAAATTAGTTAGCAAAGTAGAAACATGGTTGTTAATAACAATAGTCGAGTAAATTTATTTGCTTTTTAAGATAGATTTTGATGATATTTGGAACAAACTAGCAAACAAGATTATTACGCTATAGGTTGCAAATTATATGCCATTTCATCTTTAATTTGTACAAAAGTCAACCTTCTTCAACTTTAGCCACAGCCCACAGTGTTAAAGAATATATATTAACATAGATCATTTCAAATAAATGTATGAAATGCAAATTTCAATGAAAGTAATTTGATGTTAATTTCCTATAATCTTGGTTAAACTTAAAGAAGTTTGATTGATGATAAAGTTCTCTAATTCAGAACCAAAAGGGTATAAACTACACTTAATAAAAAGTAATAAATTTGGTTTGTCGGTGGTGGAAAAAAAAAGATGAACACAATCAACCATGCATGCATGTAATTTGTCCCTAAATTGATTCCTATTTTTTTTTGTTTGATCTGTTATTCACAAGAACACCTCTCCTCATCTATATATCTTCCTAAATTAATCACCCCCACAAAAAGAAGACGAACAAAGTGAAAACTGGGATCGAATGACCAAAAACTAAATCGACGACGATCGACAAAAACACACACATCCGATCCATGTTGCGGTCGACACAGTCAGGAGAAGATGTTGTCAAATGCGGCGGCGGTGATGGCGCGCGAGAACTCCTGGAAGTTGATCCGGCCATCGCCGTCGGTGTCAGCCTCCTTGATCATCCCCGTGAGCTCCTTGACGGTGAGCGCGTGTCCGAGCCTGGCCATGGAGTGCGCGAGCTCGGCGGCGGTGATGAACCCGTTGCCGTCACGGTCGAAGATGGCGAAGAGCTTGCGGAGCTGGTCTTCGGAGTAAGGGGACCGGTCGGCGAGGAGGTCGGGGCGACGAGGGCCACGAACTCGGAGAACTCGACGAGGCCGTTGGAGTTGGTGTCGGCGCGGGTGATGAGCGCGTCGAGCTGGTCGGCGGACGGCGTCAGGCCCAGCGACCGGAGCAGGGAGCCCAGCCCAGCTGCGTCAGGCTGCCGTCGGCGTTGCGGTCGAAGGACCGGAAGATCTCGCGCAGCTCCGCCAGCTGCTCGTCGTCCAGCCGCGTCTGCTGCTGCTGCTGCGACGCCTGGCTGATGGTCGCCGCCACGGACACGGGAGCTGCCGCCGCCCGCCCGTCGGATGCTCGCCATCGTCGTCTCCAGCGACGACGGTGCCTGCTTGTGCGGGTCGGTGGCGGTGGAGGCCGTGGTCGCGTCGCTCATGTTCAGATCTCGGGGAGCGCGAAGAGGGAGGCGGGGAGGACGACGAATTGGGTGGTGGAGCGGCCGGCCGGAGAAGACGGATCTTCGTGCGTCCCACCACCTTCCTGGAAAGTCGGCATGCCATGCCAACAACCCATCTCCGCAACTGCATGCATGCATGCTTTGGGATTCTCGCTGGTTAAGGGAGCATGTAGTTTATATTTCTGTTTTTCCCTCACGTTGGTTAGAATTTGTTGATACCAACATAGATGCTCTGAGAAAGAATAGTTCCAAACATAAAGTGGAGATATACATAGTATGCTATAGTATATATATGTGAGAAAGAATAGTATTTTTTTTATGAAAATAATTCAAGTAACATAGTACACAATACTTTCACATCCATAGCAATTTGCATCATCTCTCAAATTTTTATGTTAATATGTTGTTATGCAGTAACAACTAAACACAATTCCATTACCATTGATTCGGTCCTCTTAAAAGTGATATATCTCTCACATTTGCATTATCTCCAACAACTCAAAATTGCACAAAAACTAGAGTGTTTTTTCGCAAAACAACATTCTCTATTAAGAAATGTATGTTGGCATATATGTGGAGAGAAAAAAGTAAGATTTTTCTAAACTATACAAAAAACTATACATCTTATCTTACTATTATAATTGGAGGCTATAACGAGGCGCCCACGTTAAGTGTCACCAATTATGCTAGAAAAATAGATAAATCGTAGAAATTCTCACAATAATTAGAAAGTATAAATTTCTTTGGTGGATAGCCCCTATTCTTGCCCACAACTAATCTACTTCTTTTATCTGAGGAGAGCCTCATGTGCGTGTATAAATCAAGGTGCTCAAGTAGGTATTAATTAACCGTCCTATCTATGATCATCTACCCTATTAATCTCTGCAGAAACTTCACTTCGTTCAAATCTATTCAAATTCTATTGAAATCTACGTTAGGATTTGCTTGTCTTCTCTCTCATACTTAAACACGATCTAACGATCGAGGATTAAGTGTAGGCCTTCTCACGACAAATCTGTGCCCGCAGCCTTCCTCCTCCTAGCGCGCTAATTTCTCCCCCATGCACTCGCTCCTTCCTTCTCGGTAGTCCTTCCTTTCCCGAGTTCCTTCGTTTCCTCCTACGGAGATCGCGAGCGCGACGTCCTCACCATCCGCACGACCTTTCCTCCGCACGCCGCCTCTGCTACCTTTCCACCGCAACCGGCGTGTCCCCGCCTCCAAGATTCGCCCCCGCGAACCACCGCCTGCCCCCGTCTCTGCCCCATTCTTCGAGGCCAAGGTCGCCGCCACCGCCGGGCTGAACTGCCTCCCCGCGCGGGTAGGCCGCCCCGCCCCCGCCCCGCTCTCCGCACCAGCAGCGCGGACAAGGGTGCCGCCACCACCGGGTCCTCCACGACGTCGGCCTGCTCTTCTTGCCCCATGGCACGACGGCTTCCAACCACGTCCACCAGAACCCAGCATTGTCGTCGCAGCGTGCCCACCATGCGTCCCTGATCCAGCCATCGCGCGGCATCCGGTATCCGGCGCTCCGTTCCTCCGCAGTACCGTGGCCGGCCGTTGCCTCGTCATCCACGGGCCCTCCAAGGTCCAGCGACAACAAGGTTGAGGGAGGCACGCATGGTGGTGAGGTCCATCCGTTCTATGTCCTGCTGCACATCCAACCGTAAGGTAAATTCCCCTCATCCGAATGCAACTCGATTTTAGGTCTGTCAAAAACACAGATGCAGACCATTCAGACTTTCAGAGTTATATAGCATGTTTGCCATCATGCAAGAATTAACAAAAACTGTACAGTGTAAGTTATGTGAACCGGCAATTTCCATCAATATATATTTGGAATCAGGGCTACGGCAACGCATAAATGTGTTTGAGTTTTTTTTTCTTGAACACTAAATGTGTGAGTTTTGATGTTTGACAGAGGCTCAGGTATCCTAACCTTTGAGGTGCGATTCATGATGTTTGATCTTGGAATCTGCCAACTCAACTGTAATGTTTGGCGTGTTATTTGGCTATATCTACACAAAATCCAGTAGGATTAAGGTACCTGTTAAATTTGGTTGTATCATGACATTTTTCTTGTGTGAAATGACAAAAAACATATTAATGATTGAATATAGAATAGCTGATCATTAGAGTTAGACGGTACATAAATATTTTTCCTTTCATTTGTAGGCTGTCAGAAGTTTTCAGTTTGTACCTTTAGTGAGTTTTGTCTTCAAATAGGTTGTGTTCATTTTGTATCAGGCACCTCAATTTTTGTTGTGTTTCTTGCAGTTCTTCCTTTTTTGAGATCAACAGACTGTTCACCTTGTGCATGTTTTGTTTTTCTTTGCAGGGTTACAAGTGGTCAGGGAAAGTGTCACGAGTTTAATTCCAAGCTTTATCAGAGAAGTTTATATAATTGCATCGTTAGTCTCTTGTGTCAAATATAATTCTCCTGTTGTTTGATGCTGACAACTAATTCAAACCAAGAGAAAAAAAAATACAACTTAAAAATATTTTAGTTGCATTTCCTAGGAATTTTCAGGTGGATATCACCCTAAACTCTGTGATTCAGAGGAATCCCATGTGCTGGTTGCTGAGTATATCAAAGTGGGACCTGGGTCCAGGGCTCAATCTCAGTGAAGCATTTTGAACGTTGTTCTGAGGCACATATCTTGTGTTGCCATTTAGAAAAAAAGCTAGAAGCTTTCATTCCTTTAATCTTAGATTTACTTAGTATTTGCTATATATCTTTTACTCAATATGTATGAGCGTGTTTCTTGTCACTTGTTTTTTCTTGTCACTAGAACTGGAACCTCAATGTATCACTCTTATATTCTTGCTGAATTCCATTGCATCTCATGGAACAGGCAAGTCTCGATAGAGGACAGGAAGGCAAGGCGAATAAATGTGCGTTTAACATTAAGGTATGCTTCAAAAATATAAACTGCTACCAAAAAGATTTATAAGACTGGTGGAAATTTTTTGAGTGACTTTTGTTACTTGTTGGTTATGAAGATGCCTTCTATTGTTTGTCAAATCAACATGAATATTCCAGCAAATAATTTACCAGGCATAGAGCAGATGAATTTACCAGACATAGAGAAAATAATCTATAGGGAGGTGTGGGAGGGGTGCGAGGGCGCGGTGGAGGACACATCGGGCTTCAGGTCCAAGCCACTTGCTCACAGTGTTAGTTTCGTTTCACTTGTGTATCCTTCGGGACATTCCTGGTTTGAGTTTACTATGTGGCTTTTATGGACTTTTCACTTAACTGACGGCTGAGGACTAACTCAACATTCATTTGTGCATTTTATGTTTTTTTTTCACTTCACTAACTGGTTTCCTTTTCGTAAGGAATTATATAGTTTTTCGTTTAACTGGCTTTTATGGATTGCTTGAAAAGCTAAAGACAGGACCCTTGCACATAAGGTATTTGTCTCAAACTTGTCAGGCAGTTTCAGTTCTGTTATGTGTTCAATACTTCCATGGCCTTGGTTGAATTGGTCATCTCCTAGGAGTTGCTCAGCTATATTTGAAAATATATGTCAG
This sequence comes from Hyparrhenia diplandra, assembly GCA_015847255.1. NCBI lineage: Eukaryota > Viridiplantae > Streptophyta > Magnoliopsida > Poales > Poaceae > Hyparrhenia > Hyparrhenia diplandra. The sequence continues at coordinate 79,627 of JADLZK010011468.1, forward strand.
ACGGTGTTCATTTCCTGCTAATCTGTAAACTCATTTTACTATCTTATACAGTTGACCCTGAAGATATTGCATTGGAGAAGGTTCAAGTTAATGGAAACTATGTGAAAGCTGGAATTGTTAGCTTGATCACATGAATATTTTTGAGCTGGCAACGTGTAAACAGAAGAGATTACTGTATATGAATCACATGATATTTTTGGGCAGTTCACTAAAAGGCGTATGATCTTTGGCGATATACACTATGCAATTGAATTGACAACAAGGAGTGCTCAGTGGAAAGAATTTTTGTTTTGCTATTTTTATTTTAAGAATCTGATATCGTCGTTTGGTTTTCTAAATGTGCTTCTCTGAAATAAAACCGTTGCGTTAGCACGGGCATTATACTAGTAAATCCTAAATCCTTAATCCTCCTCTCATGCATCTTTCCTATTTTAGTTGTATTTTTATACTAGGGTTCCCACCTTAGATAGGTGATCTATGTAAAAGATAACATCAACGATGTTCACTTAACAAACATCGATTTAAGATGATTTTAGCCATAAATAATCGTGTTTTGCATGACAGTAAACGGATAGTAAAATATCATTTAATTTCCCTACCCAATATGGAAGTATTCATCATCGATATGTCTGATAGAGGGGGCCCTAACAAGATTGCAAGTGTCCTCTGGAAGTGTAAAAATACCCCTGAAAATAATTCCTTTGGCAAGTTTTTCACGACAAGTTACAGCTGGAAACTTGGTAAAGAGAGGCTGGAAAGGAGAGGCCAACTGTTGCCTCTGTGGAAGCTTAGAATCTATAAACCATCTATTGTTTTGATGTAGGTTGGCGAAATGATGCTGGGGAGTTCTCAGAATAGTCTTTGACCTTGACTCTTTTCCAAATTCTTTAGAGGATTTTTTTTCTAGCTCTTGGCTACAGGGCAAGGGGCCTCTGCAAAAAAAAAAAACGTCTTTTTGTCCATTTTTGCAAGCTTTGCTTGGGCTTTGTGGACTACGCGTAACAAAATGGCCATTGAGCATGTATTTCCAAACACACCGGTTGACATTGTATATACTGCTATTTCATACATGCAGAAATGGTGCTATTGAAGGAGAAGGATAAGGAGCGCATCAGGCGAGTTCTAAAAAGCAATCCGACAATTGCTCAAGAACTTCTACCCTTCCAGGACCTCATCAACTGATATTGTGGATCTATAGACTTTCCTTTATTTTGCAAGTCTTTTACTCTTTTTCTCTGTTTTTTCTATTTAGCGAGCTCCAAATCCCCTCACTTGGGCAATCTGTATTGTCGCTGGTATCCCCCAACAGTTTGTTACCTTGATTTATATAAGCTGAGTTTCTCTCTTGAAAAAAGTGTTCATCATCGATCATGCTAATTACTTGGCTACTAGAACATATATATCACTGAAGCCGTTGGCTATGATATGGTATTATCATCATTATCTTAGGCACATTCCATGTTTGTCCATTAGTTCACACACCCTTGTACAGATATAAGTCATACCCAACTGCCTTATCTCTTTTCCAATTTTTTTATTTTATATTAAATAAAATAGCTGTTTGTAATTTTTAAGTGAAAAATCTATATATTTTATTTATTTGACTACGATGCAGCTTTTTTTTTTTTTTTCTTTCCTAGCAAATTTTGATGGCTGTTATAGTAAAATTCGGTCACAAATACAATATGATGCGAGCCGCCTATTAGTAGTAGCTAGCACAGTATCTTCTGACACCTTTTTTTCTAAAAAGTATCTTCTAACACGAGAATTCCACCAAATCGAAATGAAATCGCGCTGAATTCTTGCAATGTTTGTTCAGGTTCAGTTGAAATTCGATCGGAGTTCTTTGCGTCGGAAGTTCGAACTAGGCCCAGTATAGGGTGAGAGGGGCCTCATAATCGATGCAAATTAAAATTAGCCCAAGTGGCTTCATCTTTTTTCTGAGAGGTCCTAAAGCGGGCCGTTGAAACCCCTGCGTAGTTGGGCTGGGCTGAACTTCAGTGGGCCGCCAAATTAGCGTACGTGGGGTCCGGAGAAGAGAACGCGAGTGCACGGACGGACCACGTGCGCGTTTTCATCCACGGGCTGACAAGCGACGAAGGAGCAAGCGTAGCGGCCAAGTTCGCAAATGCTGTCAGGCACTAGTTTGTTTTTTTTCTCTCCTGTCCTGATATTTGTTGAGGCCTTGTTTCGTCCATGAACAATTAGAGAGTAGTGGCCAAGGAACCCATGTGTTGCAAAAGATGAACCAAACAGTTAGCTAGCAAAAGAGATCGAAACATGATGGGTTTAGCAATAGTTGAGTAGATTTGTTTTTTTTTTTTGGGTAAAAAGGTAGTTCTGATGAAATTTGTGACCACCTAACAAAATTTATTACTCTATTAGCCACATCTTTAAAGAAACATTAGCTACATCTTTAAAGAATATATTAGCCCCATATTTAAAGAATATATATTGGCGACACCTATAAGTTGGGGAAAGAAATGTAGAGCTGATTGGTTTTGAGACTTTTTAGTTCTTGGGACTAAAAAAAGTCGCAAGAAGCAAAACAGAGGGAGGGACTATAAGAGACTTTTCCTCCATTAATTTAAAAGACTTTCTTGAAGTGACTTTTTTTTAATAGTCCTTGGGGATTTAAAAGTTAGGTGACTTTTCTAACCAAACACCCCTTAAGTACTACAACATATATTAGCCACATTTTTTTATATAGACTGATTAATACACTACTATGTAAAGTTTATGATCAACGGTTAATTAAATCATACATTACAAAGTCCATGCCTAGGATTTATATGTTGTTTTGCAACAGTCGATAAATATTAGAATATAAACATTGAATATCAAGCTTCGACCCTTTTTTATTTACAACAAAATGTGCTTTTTGGATCTTGCACAACAAAAATGTTTTTATTTTGGACGGAGGAAAAACTCCTTGTAAAATGCCATTTTATTTTTCCATGTCATAAAGGTAGCTCAATGGGTCATATACCGACATCAAAGCCGTGCTCGTTTTGTAAACCCATCCACGTCACCCCTTTCTGACGCCGTTATATATCGGTCCCACTCGCTCGCAGTCGCAGCTACCACCCACCTCACCCGGTCACGCTCGTGGGCCCACACGACAGCCACTTGACTCCCCAATCACACGCACACGCGTGCCGCGCCGCACCAACCCGCCCCAATCCGATCCCTCCCCGCCGCGCACGCAGGGTGTTCGACGCTTCGCCCGCCCGCCCGCCAGTCCGCGCGCCGCCGCCACGCCATGGCTTCCTCCATCTCCGCCGCCGCCAAGGCGTCCGCGGCGTTCGCCCACAAGGTCCGTCCTCTCCCCACCTTTCCCTCCCTCCCTCTCCTCCTCCGCTCGCGCCCCGTTACTCACTGACCGCCCTCTCCTTCCCTTTCCCGTCGCAGAAGGGCTGACCGCGCCGGCGCTGACGCAGCACCGCGCGGGAACGAGCCGCCGGACCAAGCCATGCCGCGTGCGCGCCGTCGCCTCGCCCGCTCGCGCCCCCCGCGCCCCGTCGTCCACCGGCTCGGTACGCCCCCTCTGAATCCCAAACTACTACTGCTGTTACTCTGCGCGCCGTGTTCGATTTACTCACATACGATTTCGCCCACCCGCCCGCCCGGTCCTCTGCAGGTGAAGAGCGCGATGACGATGACGGAGAAGATCCTAGCGCGAGCGTCGGAGAGGGCGGCGCTGGAGCCCGGGGAGAACGTGTGGGTGGACGTGGACGTGCTCATGACGCACGACGTCTGCGGCCCGGGCACTATCGGGATCTTCAAGAAGGAGTTCGGGGAGGATGCTAAGGTCTGGGACCGTGAGAAGGTCGTCATCATCCCGGACCATTACATCTTTACCAGCGATGAGCGCGCCAACCGCAATGTTGATATACTCAGGGATTTCTGTTTCGAGCAGAATATTAAGTACTTTTATGATATCAAAGATCTCAGCAATTTCAAGGTATGCCATACCACCTCCTTTGCTCACGAGTTCAAATTTTTAGTTCATATATCATGGCTTCTCTCTTCTCTGCCTCCTATAGTACCAAAATTTAGGATCCTTGTAGTTTTCCATTCTTATTTGTGGAACAGTTTACATTTCAGAGTTGTTTGCAGGCTAATCCAGACTACAAAGGTGTCTGCCATGTTGCACTTGCTCAGGAAGGCCACTGCCGACCGGCGAGGTACCTTGCTGAGTCTTCCAAGTACTGGTCACCTGTGATTGTATGACATCAACATGTTAGGAAGCGCTAACCTGCTACAATTGCTGTCTAGGTTCTCCTGGGTACTGATTCTCATACGTGCAATGCTGGATCCTTTGGTCAATTCGCAGAACCGGAATTGGAAACACTGATGCAGGTTTTGTGTTGGGCACTGGAAAAGCTCTTCTCAAGGTGTGCCCATGCTTCTTGTTACTCTTGGAAGGTGAAATTTTAATAAAATCATAAATAAAAGAAAATAAAAAAAGACAGGGGTATATACAAACTGAACTGTACCTCTATTTCATCTGTTGGTCAGGAGAGTGACAATTTTTTTATAAATCAAACTTCAAGATAGATGAGAATCAATAAAATATTATTGTCGTTACACTGACTTGTATTTCATCAAAGGATAACAAAAATAGAAATATAATATATTGCGTATTGTATCCAGTACTTAAGTTAGCACTACTTATACATCAGTAATATTTTCTTTTCAGTCAAACAACACATGAAACTGTTATTTCCGTGGACTAAGGCAGGACTTTTCTCAAATCTGTTATGTGCATCCTCTTATCGCGTTGTCATATATTGTGGATACGCTTCAGTTGACTCCACAAAAGAATACAGTGTTTTGATCTTCTTTAATGTTCGTTTCAGGTGCCCCCTACTATCAGGTTTGTATTAGACGGGGAAATGCCGCCTTATTTACTTGCAAAGGATCTGATTTTGCAAGTAAGCTTACAAAGCCGTGCCAAATTTGTTCATTTTTTAGGACCTACCTGTAATCGGGACTTCTTATTCTTGTTAATTGTTACTTACAGATTATTGGTGAGATTTCAGTATCTGGTGCAACCTACAAATCAATGGAATTTGTTGGATCAACTGTAGAAAGTCTAACTGTGCGTTTCCTGCGCAAGATTATCTTAATTAATTGCCACACTGTGTAACATTGAACTTAATCCTTTCACACATTTACTAGATGGAAGAGCGTATGACACTATGCAACATGGTTATTGAAGCTGGTGGAAAGAACGGTGTTGTGCCGGCTGATGAAACTACATTTAAATACCTTGAGGTACAAAACTAGTCCAATTGAAATGCCCAGACCAATATGCTTTTCTTTCATAACATTCCACTAACTTTGAGATATAGAATGCTCAGAACAATTTGCAATTTAGTTTGTAGGATAGTTCTGACATCATTGTTGTTGTGCTGGTACACTGCAGGGTAAGACATCAGTTGATTATGAACCTGTCTACAGTGATGCTCAGGCCAGGTGACTATAGGCTGTCCTTGCTTTTCTTGACCTTTAGCTCATGTTATGTATGCATCTATGTGCATGTCAAGGGCCTGCAGCCCAAGGGTAGGGGGCCCTTGACTTCTCAGTTCATAGCTGGAGGTAGGAGGTAATGGTGCCAGGGTTTTGCTGGACAACCAAGAATGGGGATGAGATTGAGAGAGAATGGAGATGAGGTTTGGGAGATAACTTTCTTGCTTGATTCATCATAGTTGCGGCATTACATATATATAGGAGGTGGCCAGCCGATTGCCAGGCTCCCTAATCACTCTTTCACACACACGCCTCCTGTTCACAAGGAGTTAATGCCTCAACTCTACACCTTCAGGTCTCCTCGGCCTTTGCTATCCCCTGTTTTAAAGGCGGTAAGGCGAGGCGAGGCGAGCGACCCCCTTCCGGACGCCTAGGCGAATAAGGCAACACCATATAAGCATATTAATATACAAGTTAACCAAAATTTCAGAAGGAAACCAGACATTAATAAAGAACAAAACATGAAAGGAAGTAGCAGTCCACTGCACTCTGCATCTATGAACCAGGGGCCAAAAACAGAGCAGCACCCAGGTTGAAACAGAGCCCCGGAGAACAAAGCAGGCAACCTTCGACCTTGAAGAGAGGAGAGAGGGCACACCCACCCTGAAAAGCAGGGGACAAACAAATTCCTCCAATCCCCTCTTCCCCCCACCATGAAGAGCAGGGGTCAGGGGACCGTGAAGGAAGGTGCGGTGGATTTCCCCTCGTGCTCTCTGCTTCTCCCTTTCTTATCCCTTTTCTTCCCGGCGCACAATTTCTTTCCACTGAGCGCGCAATTTCCTTCCGCTCCCAGCGGGCGATTTCTTTTCGTGTGCGATTTCTTTCCAGCGCAGTAGGAGGGATGTGCACACTTTTCCTTTCAGCGCAGAACACGGGATGTGCTGCACAATTTCTTTTCCGAGGCGGATTTGCCGCACGAATCGGCGCTAGCTTCTAGCGCGCGCAAAGGCGACTTTGCCGCGGCCTCCTTGGCGGCGACCGGGACGCCCTAACGCCAAAAGGCGGACGATAAGACTAGAAGGCGGACGTAAACGGCGAACAACTAGGCGAATCCCCGACGCCTTGACAATTTCGTCGTCTGGGCGCCTTGGCGTCGCCTAGGCGACACCTTTAAAACGGGGTTGCTATCTGAACACGTTTCCTTCTTCTTCTTTGACTTCCGGCTGTAGTGTCGGCCCCGCATGACATCTCTCCCCCCTCGAAGCAGCTCGTCCTCAAGCTGGAAGGAGGGATAGCGGTCTTGAAGTCTTCAACGTCCTCCCAGGTGGCGGAGGCAGCCAGCTCGCCCTGCCAGTGCACCAAGATTTGACGAACGCCTCTAGACAGTCGAGAGCGGGTGACACGCTCAGGAACTGGAAGCGTAGCTCCATGATGAATCGGTGGCAGAGCCGGAGGGTTGGCAGGAGGGGTGCCCACGAAGCGCTTGAGGAGACCGACATGGAAGACATCGTGGAGCCGCGCGCGCTGGGGAAGCTCCAAGCGATAAGCAACTTCATTGATCACCTCTGAAACGCGATAGGGCCCGTAGAAGCATGGCCGCAGCTTGCCCTTGGTCACCCCCTGCAGCGAAGCTGGAGTGCGATGATGGAGACGGAGCCGTTCCAATCGTCCACCTTGAAGCTGATGTCACGGTGGTTCTTGTCATAGAAGTGCTTGTAGACTGCCTGGGCCTGCTCCAGCCGCCCGCGAGCGTCAGCCAGCAACTCATCTCGCTCAGCCATGCCTTTAGCCACTGCTGCCACTCGCGTCTCACCTTGTCAAGGGCCTGCAGCCCAAGGGTAGGGGGCCCTCGACTTCTCAGTTCATAGCTGGAGGTAGGAGGTAATGGTGCCAGGGTTTTGCTGGACAACCAAGAATTGGGGTGAGGTTGAGAGAATGGAGATGAGGTTTGGGAGATAACTTTCTTGCTTGATTCATCATAGGTGTGGCATTACATATATATAGGAGCTGGCCAGCCGATTGCTAGGCTCCCTAATCACTCTTTCACACACACGCCTCCTGTTCACAAGGAGCTAATGCCTCAACTCTACACCTTCAGGCCTCCTCGGCCTTGCTATCTGAACACGTTTCCTTCTTCTTCTTTGACTTCTGGCTGTAGTGCCGGCCCCACATGACAGTGCATGTTTTCAGTTTTAAAGATATTTGGCTTACAAATCACGAGTCCTTGTTAGACAACATCGAACTTCGAAAGTAAATGGATAAAAGATACACTACACAACTAGTTTTCACATGTTCTCTTATCTTTTGTCTTTAAAAGTTGATTATGTTAATATGTTATGGGTTATGCACAGACAAGATATATAATTTCTTGTCCACCTGCACGGATTGTCGTCCGACTAAGCTCGAGGTCAAAGTCGTAAGGCGTGGCGCGAGCGCCTATCGACCTCCTATGCCCCCGTGGCTACTGAGGAATGCCCGCCACTCGCTCCTTTAAAAACACGACCTCGGACTTAGGAACGCGACAAACATGTAGGGGATAAAGGAAACAAAGCGCGACTTAAAAGTTGTTTTACGTCTTGCCCAACTTTACTCTAGCTGTGGCTGATATAGCAGGCACATGATTTATTGCTTATTTTATTTGATTGATTTTTTTCCAGAGTTTTTAGTGACTACCGTTTTGATGTATCAAAACTGGAGCCAGTAGTTGCCAAGGTTTGTTGATGTAGTATTTTGCAATCTTCATCTTTTGTTGATTTTCCTATAAAAAGGAAGCAATAACTGTCTTGAATCTGCAGCCACATTCGCCTGACAACCGTGCTCTAGCAAGAGAATGCAAAGATGTCAAGATTGACCGAGTCTATATTGGTTCTTGCACTGGTGGTAAGACTGAGGACTTCCTTGCTGCTGCAAAGGTGTTCTTAGCCTCGGTAAGAAGCTTGATTCCTATCATGGTTATACTTGTTAGTTGTTATCTTTCAGACCTACCCATGGCTACTTGACTTACTGGAAAAAATTTTACCAGGGAAAGAAGGTTAAAGTTCCCACATTTCTTGTCCCTGCTACACAGAAGGTGATATTTTGAATAAAAAATATTTCAATGTGATCACTGTGTAGAGTGTAGACTTGTTCATAGTTTGGAAATATTGTGAAATCTCTGCAGGTGTGGATGGATGTATATAGCCTCCCTGTACCAGGATCTGGTGGCAAAACTTGCTCCCAGATATTTGAGGAGGCTGGTTGTGACACACCAGCAAGTCCTAGCTGTGGTGCTTGTTTGGGTGGCCCTCGTGATACATATGCACGGATGAATGAACCTATGGTAAGTCTCAAATGCAAATCTAGAAGCATTTCTATATAATAGGCATGGTACTTAGTATATACCTAAGGAGGGTAGCTATGGTTCTAGTGCTCGAATTAGTATGTTACTATGTTATCTTAACTATTGAATGATAAAGCTCTGCCTGTTACCTTAAAAAGCAAAGAACTATCAAATGATAACATATATCTTGTGCACACACAAATTTCACACTCTGATTGTCTAGCTGATGCACAAATTATGCTTACTTGGGTACATAATTGTACCTTCGTCTTAGTTATGTGCTAGATTGCTGTTCTAATGTTTTTACTGATTAGTTATGGCTGGAATCACTAAACAAAAAAAAATGCGTAGCTGTGCAGATTTTAGCACTAGCACCTTCTTAGAAGAGATTACTAGTTTACTACTAGACCCCCTCCCCCCTCCTGTCAGGGGTTGCATATTCTTTTTTTTCCTTTCCTTTCCTTTTTTTTTTCTCTACGTAAGGACGTATAGATGCTATCAATGGTAATTGGAACTAGTAGAACTTTTGTCATTGATTGAAATCCTCGAATCTGAAGGAAAACAGCGAGTGCTCTGAAATTATAGTTTGTTGACATGGGCAGCTTAGTGATGACTGATGAGTTTAACATATGGATTTGGTAACCTGGATGTAGGTCTGCGTGTCCACTACGAACAGGAACTTCCCAGGCAGGATGGGGCACAAGGAAGGGCAGATCTACCTGGCATCCCCTATACCGCCGCCGCCTCGGCCCTGACGGGTGCGTCACGGACCCTAGGGACTTCCTCATGTAACCATCTTGAAACAACAGAGTTCATGATGTAACACAGTGCCTGTACTGCTGTTTTTTTTTTAAAAAAATATAATGTACTGCTGTTTTTTTGTGTTGAACATTAGTTTAGGCATGTCTTTCGTTGAGGAATAAACTGCATGTTGGGAGGTTGTCATGTATGGTTTTTCATTATTACAGTGTACTACCAAGAATATACTTAACTATTACAAGGAAAATACATTCTTGTGGTTCATATACAAAAGGCAGTTCCTATACTCCCTACTTACAAAAGGCCTGTTGAGAGATCTTGTGGTTGATACATTGAATGCTTTTCATACAATGAATATGAGATACAAACTCAACTGATCTTTCATATTCTGCACGTCAATGCTCTACTAGGAGAGAATGTCATATTGTGAGCATTAACTATCAACCACTATAAATGACAGAGTCTATAAACTAGTTGGAAAAGCGAATATACACTTCATACATCGTGTTACTAGCAAACTCTCTTTTTGAGAAGTACCAGTAATCTTTACGGACATTCAGAGATGATATGGAGTCATCTTATGGGTTTCACAACAAGCCTAAATGACACACCTCACACCTTCCCCTCACCAATCCTAATTTATAGTACGTATTTGGCGAAAGTGGTATGCAGGCCCAATCTGCCATCATTGGTAAAGGAAACATATGAACTTAGTTCATAATGTGTTTGATTTAGAGCAAAAGTCACTGACAAAGTAGCAGTTTGTTGGACATTGACAAAATGTGTACTTATCAACCACATGACACCACTTTGACGAGCAATGATCACATAGTAACAAGACCAGTAAATACTAGTAAGACAAGGTGACAAACAAACCTATAGGTTGCACAAGATTACATACACAAAACAACTAACACTTATTTTAATGTGCTAAGGATAGCATAAACCAACTGTATAAGCAGCTACCGTAGAATATACAGTACCACCAAGTTGTCTGTGCATGACATATTGCACCTTCTTTATAGCAATCGGGCACCTTCAAGCCAACATAGAATCCTGAAAATATATGGAACCACCTGCTGATCCAATCCAGTTTCTATAGAGAATAGCTGTTGCAAATCCCACTCCAAAGCCCACACCATCGAAGAGAAACAAAACAACCTATGAGAGGAGCTTTTCAGATGTGCTTCACTTGGAATCTGGCACCTCTTTTATAGCAATCAGGCACCTTCAAGTCAACATAGAATCCTGAAAATATGGAACCACCTGCACATCCAATCTTGTTTCAGTAGAATAGCTATTGAGAATCCCACTCCAAAGCCCACACCAGCAAAGAGAAACAAAACAACATCGACACTATGAGAGGAATTTTTCTGATGTTCTTCACTTGGAGTATCTGGCGGAGTGCCACATGGCTTGGATAGAGGTGGTCCACAGAGTCCTACATTGCCATCAAATGAGCTATTCTGGAATGTTGTGAACTGATGTGATTGTGGTATGCTACCTTCCAACAGGTTGTTGCTCACGTTCAAGATGCTAAGGAAGGTGAGATTTGTTAACTCTTGTGGAATCTCACCTGATAGCATGTTTGAAGATAGGTCTAGGGATTCCAAAGCAGTGATGCTACCAAATTGGGGAGGGATTTCTTCACTGAAGGCATTGTGAGACAAGTTCAGTACATGCAGAGAACAAAGAGTTCCAATCGAAGCAGGAATGCTACCTTTTAAAGCATTATCCGATATGTCAATTGCTGTTAAGGTAGTTAAAATCCTTTCAAATGTCACCATCAACCCTTTGTATGATATTGTGACAGAGTCTTGGTAAAGTCCAGTATTGGTTGTTAGGTTGTTTGGATGGCCCATGATTTGTCCTGTATTGTTATACTTCTTCATTGATTTCAAATTTTCAAACCAATGTGGATGCAATTCGCCAGAGAAATTGTTTGAGGCTAGGTCAATTATTTGCAAACTTGAGAATTGATCTCCTGGTTTCTCATCTTCAGTATAACTAATTGGACCATGGAACTTGTTGGATCTCAAGACAAGGACATGAAGATTTGAAAGCCCCTAGCCAAGATGGAAAGGCATCTATAATTTTGTTTCTTCCAAGGTCAAGAACCTCCAAGTCGGTGCAATTACTGAGTGACCTCGGAAGCTGACCATGAATCTTATTGCCATGCAAATCTATTGTCTGAAAAGAACATGCGCTTGAAATATTGGAAGGTAACATCCCTTTGAATTGATTCCCCTCAAATTTAATACTATCAAAAGTCCATTTTCCATCAGGCATGGTGGTACCACTCCAGTAAAATTGTTATGGGACAGATCAAGGATTACCATGGGTGAATCACAAATTGAATGTTGTAATTGACCACTTATACTATTGTTTGACAACCTAAGATAATTAGTGTATCTAAGGTATAGCGTGAAGTTTGGAAGAAGGGAAGAGAATGCATTGTTTGAGTAGTCCAAGGTTTCAGCTGATGAATCTGGCATAGGAACTTGTCCCTGAAGTTGGTTGCAGCTAAGATCCAAAACATCCAAGGGATTACTGATTGGGATAACAGATGAGTTGAGTTCCACGCCAGTGAACATATTACGTGAAATGTTTAATACTGTGAGGTCGTTGCTCCATCTCTCCCATATCCAGTTTGGTATATCTCCACTTATTTTATTACTTGAAAGGTCCAAACTCTTCACATGGTTAAGATGCTTCAGTAAGTTTGGTATTTTTGTTAAACCACAACTTGCAAGTCCTAGATTCCTGAGCCGAGAGGGATTGACAGATGAATAGTTACTACCTTCCCCTTCCATTACAGTTAGCTTATTATATGAAAGATATAAAGATGTGAGGTTCTCTAACCTCCATAATAAGCCAAGATCCACTAAGCCCATCAAATTGTTCCCAGAAATATCGAGACCTGACAAATTTTGGAGTACTAGTAATGATTGGGGAATCTTCCCGGTTAATTCATTACTTGCTAAGTATACCTGCATCAAGTGTGAAGATGCCCCATTGAATTCATGTATAGGACCACAAAGTTGGTTTTCTGAAAGATCCAAGTGCTCTAGCGCTGGAAGAGTGAATATAGATGTTGAAATTTTCCCTGCAAAAATAATAAGAGAAAAATTTAGGAGTAACTATACCCACTAAATTCCTTTATGATTTAGGAGTACAAATTAGAAAGGATAACGATTTTTGTTGTCTGTAATGGTGGACACAGACAATAATTAAAACTATTGCGCACTGACCCTCCAACCAGGAGATGCTCTTCAGAAAACATTCAATGCCGTGAATATTGAGCATTTATTCCTAAATCTATCTTTTTACAATCAAGCTTACTTCCTCCATCCCATTGAGTTTGTCACCTTGGATTCCGTGCCATCTTATTTGATGATTCGTCTTATTCAAAATTTTTACACAAATATAATTTATTTTGTTATGACTTATTTTATCAATAAAGATACTTAAATATTGATTAATTTATTTTATTATTTATATAAATATTTTAAATAAGACGGAGGGTCAAACATGAAGTTCAAAAGTCAAAACGTCAAACTCCATGGGACGGAGGGAGCACTCAACATAATTTTTTATAACATTTTAAAGAACAAAATCTTTCAGCAATACATTGGTTCCATTAGCGTTGTTTGTAACAAAAAGTAATTTGTACAGGAATACAAACTACAAATATAATGCTACAATTTTTAGGAGTTTTGAGTTGTATATATGGAGTGAGCTTTCAAAGGAGTAACTTTAAGAGAGATGAGTTAACCTTACCTGTGAAGTAATTTCCACGAAGCAGCAGCTCAGTCAGCTGGGTCAAATTAGCAATTGAACTCGGTATTGTGCCAGAAAGTCCGATGAAGGGTAGTACTAGCGATGTCAATTTCTTCAGTGTGCCAACTTCATGTGGTATTGGCCCAGAAAGTCGACAGTACGAGATCTCCAGTGTTTCCATGTTGGTCATATTCCCAATTGCGGATGGCAGTTGCCCCAATATGCAGCCACAACTTTCAATAGTCAAAAATTTCAAATTGCTAATACTGGCTAGTGCTCTTAATGTTTGTGTCGTGAGGTTGCTCCCAGAAATGATTAAACTTGTCAAGTTTTTGAGTTTTCCAATGGATGACGGTATTAATGTCATGGATAAGTCGCAATCGCTAAAACTCAAGCTTCTCAGGTTCTTGATGCCTTCAGACCATGTAAAAAGTGACTCCAATTGTCTTGGTGAACCTAATCGTGTCACATACAGTTTGCGCAAGGATGCAAGCATACCAAACGAAGAGAGGAAATCCGTGGAAATAATATTTCCATCAATACCCAGTTCTGTTAATGCCTTGAAATCACTAAAATAGCTTGATTTAGTGGCGTAGGTAAAGTTTGTCATATCTATGAATAGTGTTTCTAAAGAAGCAGCATTTGAAAAGCTTGGCAAGTGGCCTGAGAGATTTGGATTACCGTACAAGTCGAGCAAATTTAGATTTTCTGATAGAAACATTCCTCGAGGAAACCACCCTTGAAGGTTAATATCAGAAAGTTGGAGCACTCTTAAATTTGGAAAATTCATCACATACTCAGGAAATGGACTGGGGGTGATACCATTATTGTCACTGAGGTTGATCACGGCTAGAGACTTCAACGCTGAGAGAGAGCTGTCAATATGACCTTCGAGGCCGCAGTTCTCCAAGCTAAGAACCCGCAGATGTGGCACAGATTTAGCTAGAGCTTTGAAGCAATCTTCTGCAGAGGAAGATATACGCACAGCATCATCAAGGTAAAGCTCTCTCAAATTGCTGAGATTTGCCACCAGTGTGTAGACACTGGGTACATAGAGGTCAAAATTAGATGCGTCGCTGAAGGTGCAGAGATCATCAGTACATGTATAACGATTGGAGAGATCCAAGGACACAAGGTTTGTGAGTTTGCTAATGCCTATGGGTACCTGACCGCTGATTCCTGAACTGGAGAGGTTGAGGTGGCTGAGCAAACTGAGTCTCTCAAAACCATGCGAGGGCATGTCATAGTGTCTAAAATTGTTCATGCTGAGGTCTAGCAGCCTGAGGGAGGTGAGATTAAACAACACCGGATGAATTCCATTACTGTTCAATAGAAATCCACTGAGGTTGAGAGCAATGACATGGCCCGTGGAGTTGCTGCAGCTGATGCCCTCCCTGAGACAACAGTCTGTGCCATCTTGCCAAGACGGGAGAGTTGTGGTGGGTTCTAAGTCGTCGTAGGTGTATGGGCGGAAGATGAAAGACTGCTTGAGCTTAAGAAGAGTGTTCGCCTGATCTGGACGGCATAGTGACGAAGGAGCAGAGTGCTGAGTGAGGTTGCCATTAGGATGGACGCTGTAAGCAGGGAGTGGGTGGAGCTGTACTAGTAGAGAGAGCACCAATAATGCCCAACCCATGGAAGCCATATGGATGCTACTAAGCTGCTAGTGCTTGGTAACAGAAGGATATATATAGGAGAAAGATGTGATGCTTTGAGGGCTCCAAAGACGTGCGTGCTTGCACTTATATATATAGTAATTCGCAGCGCATATGCGTGCCGTGATGATGACAGATCCTTATTTGAGGCATCATGTCAAATGTATTTCGACCTTAAGCAAGTCTCCCCAAGAAGTCAATCAGAGGTGAAGGTGGTAGTCTTTTCCAAGTCGTCGTCGGTCCTTTTTTTCTAAGAAAAAAGTAGTCGTCGGTCGTCATCGTCATCATGCATACTGCACATTCATGTGTAGTAGGAGGTTTCTTTAGACAAGTCTATATATCAATCTCTGAAAGCGCACGGAAAATGATCGACACAAACGCCGTCTGAATTATTTCAGTGGACATAGCCAAACAGCCCAACACACATCCATACCGATAGGATTTCTCTGTTGTATGGAACCAGGCTATATTGTCCTCAGCTCTTGGTTTTCATTTTGTTTAACACGGCGTTTATCTGACTGTAGGTAACCTAACCTTTCAGCGTTGCCTTACCTTGGCTGCAAATAAAAGTTTGGCCACTTCAAAAGGGACGCTGTCCCAGTTAAACATTCTCTGTATTTACTTTTTTTGTGCCGTGGGTTACAGGTCAGTGCGACTTGGAGGCTTGAGTGCATTGGTATTTGATAGTGACCCGTTGCTACTAGCTGCAATTCCACAGTTTATCAGAGGTTTAATACGTAAGCACTTACGTACAGAGCATCCATGTCGCAAAACCCAAGATACTTTAGTCCCTGCTGCCAGTGTAAGATCCTGTGTTTCCATCACAAAGTGTAACATCCCGTGTTTCCATGTGATGTAAAAATCCCCCAACTTTCAAAATTTTTCGTTGCAATGCGTTTAGTTAACTTAAGTCAACCTTTTTTTCTCCTTCTACTATAAACTCAAAATCTTGACTTAAAAAATATTTACAAATAATCTTTTACATACAAATTAGTATGTTACTATGTTATCTTAACTATTGAATGATAAATCTCTGCATACCTTAAAAAGCAAAGAACTATCGAATGATAAAATATATCTTGTGCACATACAAATTTTACACTCTGACTGGCTAGCTGATGCGCAAATTATATATGCTTAATTACCTCCGTCTCAGTTATGTGCTAGGTTGCTGTTCTAATATTTTTACTGATAGTTAGGTTGCTTAATTTTACTGATATTTTCACTAAACAAAAATGCACGCTGTGCAGATTTTAGCACTAGCACCTTCTTAGAAGACATTACTAGTTTACTACTAGACTTCCCCCCCCCCCATCCCCCACCCCCCATGTCAGAGGTTGCGTATTCTTTTTCCTTTCCTCTTTTTTTCTCTACGTAAGCACACGTATAGATGCTATCAATGGCAATTGAAACTACAAGTATTGTAGATATTTTTTTTGTCATTGATTGAAATCCTTGAGTCTGTGAAGGAAAACAGCACGTGCTCTGAAATTCTAGTTTATTGACAGGGGCAGCTTTGATTAGACTGATGAGTTTAACATATGGATCTGGTAACCTTGATGCAGGTCTGCGTGTCCACTACGAACAGGAACTTCCCAGGCAGGATGGGGCACAAGGAAGGGCAGATCTACCTGGCGTCCCCCTATACTGCCGCCGCCTCGGCCCTGACGGGGTACGTCGCGGACCCTAGGGACTTCCTCATGTAACCATCTTGAAACAAGAAAGTTCATGATGTAACACAGTGCCTGTAGGCTGTACTGCTGTTTTTTTTTAATATACAATGTACTGCTGTTTTTGTGTTGAACATTAGTTTAGGCGTGTCTTTCGTTGAGAATAAACTGCATGCCGGGAAGTTGTCATGTATGGTTTTTCATTATTACAGTGTACTACCAAGAACTTAACTGTTACAAGGAAAATACATTCTTTGTGGTTCATACAAAAGGCAGTTCCTACACTCCCTACTTACAAAAGGCCTGTTGAGAGATCTTGTGGTTCATACACTGAATGCTTTTCTTACAATGAATATGAGAAACAAACTTAACTGATCTTTCATATTCTGCACGTCAATGCTCTGTACTATGAGTGAACGTCATATTGTGAGTAATCTTTACTGACATTCAGAGATGATACCGAGTCATCTCTTCTGGGTTTCGCAACAAGCCTAAATGACACACCTGGGATACTTGAAGGTTTCCCCCTCACTAATCCAAATTATTATAGTATTTGGTGAGTGGTATGCAGGCCCAATCTGCCATCATTGTAAAGGAATATGGGAAAGGAAACAGAGGAACTTAGTTCATAATAGGTTTGATTTCGAGCAAAAGTCACTGACGAAGTAGCAGTTTCTTGGACATTGACAAATGTGTACTTATGATAACACCACTTTGATGAGTAATGATCACTGATAACATGTAGTAACAAGACCAGCAAGTACTAGTAAGCCAAGGTGACAAACTTATAGGTTCCACAAGATTACATACACAAAACAACTACTAGTAACACTTATCTTGATGTGTTAAGGATAGCATAAATCACACTGTATAATTAGCTACCGTAGAATATACAGTACCACCAAGTTGTTTGTGCATGACATATTGCATCTTCTTTATAGCAATCGGGCACCTTCAAGTCAACATAGAATCCTCAAAATATGGAACCACCTCCAAATCCAATCTTGTTTCACTAGAATAGCTATTGAGAATCCCACTCCAAAACCCACACCAGCAAAGAGTGCGAACACATGGTTGATTTAGGTCACATGTGTTTAGTTTTGTGATTGAGTGATTGTCAACAGTCAACATTTTTCTTCTATTTTCTTTTATCTTTTATGCTTCGGCTATGTTCACCGGCACACGTGGAGTGTGTCGAAGACGTATCTTTTGGTTCGTGTTGTACGGGTGTGGAGCTCGGAGATGGTAGCCGACGGCGAGGTGAAGGGGCCAAGGAGGACGTGCCGGGCCGACGGACATGGAGGTGAAGGACGGACGTGAGGCTTGACCGAGGGACCGGAGCGCGGGTGGCTAGCCATGGTGGTCGACATCCGGGACATCGACGGATGCAAGAGGACGTGGCAGGACCGTGTCGACGTCGGGTCAGAGGCGGCGCGTGGCGCAGCGGGGAGCTCGGATGACTTGGCGACTTGAGGCGGTCAAGACGGCGATGACACGTGTCGAGGAGGTTTGGTGGTTTGTCCTCAAAACCATCGGTGCGGGTTTTGTGGTTTGGGCCTCAAAAACCACGGGCGCGGGTTTGGTGGTTTGGGCCTCAAAACCATCGGCGGGTTTACGGGTTTGAGCCTCAAAACCCGGGCGGCGTTCGGTGGATCGGAGGACGGCGGCGTGGCGGCATCCGGGAGATTGCGTGGAGCAAGGCTGCAGATGAGGAGGCGCGGGCGGTCGTCGGATCAAATTATTCGAGTCGGACTAAATTAGCCTTAGGGTTATCGGTTCGGCCTATTTGTATCTAGGGGTAGTTTGGGAAAGAGGGATTTGGACTATATGTGGAGGATGACAGCCTCCTCCCTCTTTGCCTCTTCTATTTTTTTTTTTTTTTTCCCCAATTTTAGGGTTCTTGTTTAGAGGTCCAAGAACACCAAATTGGTGAGATTTTGTGGTGATTTTCGTTGGGGAAGGGCAGCCCCAAATCCCTCGTCTCTCGGGCGTTTTGGATCAAATTCCTTCACTTTGTCTTTGTGATTTTTCTCTGGAATTTTTGGATCCCGTTCGTGTTTGTGTGTTTTCTGTTTGCGGTGGTGTGCGGGGGAAACAAGCAGCATCGGAGGCGAGCTCCACCACGGCCGTGGGCAGGTGCCGAGGCCAAGGGCGACCGGCCTTTCCTTGGGGCTCGAGTGCTCGCCGGCCACGCACGGGAGTGAAGCAGCGGCGGCTCTTGGGGCACGGCAAGACTCGGCTTGGTGCTCGCTCGGGACAAGCAGCGGGACCCGGCCATCTCCTTCCGGGCACGCTGCGGCGTTCCATCCGAACGGCAAACTTTCAGTGCGTTCGGTTCTGGCCAGAGCACGAGCGGCGCCCCAGCGTCCTCCGGGGTTCGCGGCTGCGAGCACGGCCACGATTTGGCGCGCGAAGGCTAGCTGGAGCGACTCCATCGCTGTGTCGAGTTCACCGGCCCGACGGTCGTCGGCACGGCAAATAGCCGCCCCGATCTGCGGTGCCACGGCTGCTCCATCCCGCGGCAGCGGCGGTCAACAAAGCCAGCGGCTTCGGCTCTTCGTAAAAGGTCGATTTTTCTCCTCGACTTGAACCTGGCCATCGAGCCACTAATTTGATTCTTGTGCAGGGCGGTTCTTCGATCTTGTGCCACGAGCTGAATTAGTAGTTTCAGGCAAACCTTTTTTTTCGCGCTCAAGGTGTTTGTTAAATTGACTCGTGAGTCTTTCAAGCTAGTGCCTAGATTAGTTTATTGTTTGTTCTAATTTGCAACTAGCGGCAGCCGTGGTGCATGCACGTTGAGTCCAAAGAACAAATTTGTTTGTCAAAAGAACTAGCTTTGCTTTCACGTTCTTAGTTTCTCGAGTTGACTTCTCAAGCATTAGTTTTTGTTGGTGTCCCTTGCATCCGATGGCGGGTAACCCGCCGGTTCTTTGTGTGTGCAGTCCAGCACCGAGAGCAACTAGCTTAGTCTGTCAAGCTTGAGTAACTAAGTGCAGCGATCCATGCTTAGCAAGGGTTGTCTTGACTTGCAAGCGTAGCTTCCAGTTCATGGTTTGCCGCCGGCGGCTTCTCTAGTTTCTATTTGGCTCAAATTTCCGACTTGATCTTTTATCCATCGTTCGTCCGTTCGAGCTCCGATTTGAGAACCGATTGTTGCGTTGGTTTTCTTGAGCCTAATGCTTCGCGTGTGACATCTTGCTACCGGTTAGCACGTGTGTCACTCGTATCTTTGCGAGTTCGCTTTTGAGGTTGGGGTTGAGCCGATGACCCAAAATTGAAAAGGAAAATCGAGGCTCCCATTCACCCCCCTCCGGTCGCCGTTTCGGTCCTTCAATTGGTATCGGAGCAGGTTAAGGATCATATCCACCTTAATCGGTTCTTGATCCACGAGAGCGACATGGAGAGGTTTGGTCACTTTGGTGGCAAGCCTCCGGGAGTTCGATGGCACCAACTATCCCTATTGGAAGATTAAGATGCAAGCACATCTTATGGGGATAGATTGAGATTGTGGGAGATCGTCGAGGATGAGAACTACCAAGTGCTAGCCTTTCGAGTGGGTGAGGATCAAATAGCCCAACACAAACGCCAACAACCGAGCGAGGAGCGCCTTATTCTCTAGCCTCAAGGATAGTGAGTTTGAGAGAGTTGCCACTTGTGTGACCGCTCGTGAGGTGTGGAAGACACTTTCGAGAGCTACCCACGAGGGACCCCACAAGTCAAGGCCCGCCTTTACGAGACCTACAAGAGAGAGTACAACAACCTCATCCAGCTTGATGGCGAGTCCATCGATTCTCTCTTTGCTAGGTTTCGGGACGATGCGCAACAAGCTTCGGCGAACAAGCCGTCGGAGAGGCTTGGCGAGCATGAGAAGGCAATGCGGCTCTTGTACGCTACGGATCGGAAGGTGTGGGATGTGAAGGTGTCGCGATCATGGAGTCGCCAACCACGACACCCTCACACCCGGCGAGCTCTACAAAGAAGCTCAAGTCTTCCGAGATCGAGGCCCGAGATCGGCGAAGCTCAAGAACCCTTCTCGCGCCCGAGCGTTGCACTTGTCTCCGGTAAGGGTGGTTCGGTTTTTACGCTAACCCATCTGCATTTTTTTCGCCTTGTCTTCCTTGGTGTATGCGTGACGAGAGGAGCAGATGGAGAGCCTTAGGGATGATGAGCTTGCACTAGTCATCGGCCGATTCTCGCGGTTCCACAACAACCGCTGAAGCCGTCGGCGTGGCGGCCCATCCAAGGACGGATGCCGAGTGCGGAGATCCGGATCACTTCGCCGCATGCCCCAAGAAGAACAAGGACAAATACTCCGGCGAGAAGTACTACTCAAGCACGACTCCGACAAGCGCAAGGACAAGCGCGAGCACACCTCGGCAAGTACAAGTCCAAGAAGGGATTCGACAAGGAGGCGATCAAGAAGAAGTACCTCAAGCGTGCCAAGGAGCACAAGCACGCCTTCCTTGCCTCCCTCGGCGACCTCGACAACGACTCTTGGACGGGCAATCTTCCTGCCGCGCGAGGAGTCCGGCGAAAAGTTGAGGACAAGCCGAATGGACTTTGCTTCTTCACCGACTCCAAGCCCGGGGGCTTTTGCACCATGGCCCCGATGGGCGGTGACCGACGACGCCAAGCCAAACGGCAACGACTCTTCCTCCTCCGAGGTACCTCCTACAATCGAATCTCTCTCCGATGAGGTTGAATCTTTGGGCGATGCGCTTGTGTGTCAAGAGAAGTTGCTTAAGCGTGTGCGCTAGGGAGAGAAAGGAGTACAAGGAGAAGTGGAGATGGTCGTGGACGGAGATAGAGCCGCTTAGGAAGCTTCGTCGATGTCTCGATGAGACGGAGTGTGATGCTTGCGTGTGCATATGTCTAGTATCATGTCTTTGCAAGGTCAAGTATTCGGCCTTGCTAGATGAGCACACGTTGATTTGAAGTCTAGGCCGACGCTGTTGAGTGCGTGCAAGTCTTGTCCCGACTTTGCGATCCGAGTTGGCGAGAAGGTCGCCAAGCTTGCTCAGTATTTGAGAAGGCCAACTCAGGTAGCACCGTCTTTGGGATGTGCTAAGTGTGAAGCTTTGGAGTTGGAGCTCATGTCTTGTAGGCATGACAAGGGGAGAGTCGAAGAGGAGATCAAGTATCTTCGCCTGTCTTGAGTTGGGTGTCTTGTGGAGAGCCGCGGCTAGGCATGATGATGAGTCGGATTCAAGAGGGGGACCGACACATCGGGTTTAGGCTTTGCTATAGGTGGGAAGGGAGAAGTCATTTATGGCAAGGTTGGTCAAGGTAGTGGTTTGAGCTCGAGTGAGAAACCAACCAACACTCCCAAATTGACCAAGATCACTCCACCCGAGCCTACCAAGCCTATTGTGCAAGATGGCATTCTCCAAGAGCCAACTAAGACTCCACCTTCCAAACAAGTGTGGCTTCCCAAACCGAACCACCTCAAGAACCCACTTGGCACTTTGCCCGGGATCACTGAGGAAACCCCTTCCTAAGGCCAAGACCACAACAAGAGTGAACCATCCACCCAAGAGAGTGAACCAACCACCACCTAAGAGAGAGGTGAGGTATCCTTTGTGAGTATTGCGGAGAGATGGTCACTTGGTTGAGTTTTGTTTTAGGAGGAAGAGGGATGCTAGGGCGTCGAGTGGAGTTTGAGAACCGTGACATGTATCACCCACCACTTGGCATGTATGAGAGGGGTGTGCGGTCGGTTCGAGAGAGCGGTTTGCTAGGCTCGAAGGTAGGAGGCCTCGAGAGGTTTAGGCCACGTTTTGTGAGACCCTTTGGTGGTCGTGCTCGCGAGTGGATGTAGATCCTCGCTTTGGGAGTTTTGAGGTTGACGGGAGGGAGTGCACCACGCTTTTTGTTGTGCGTGGTGAGCACTTTGGGAAGAAGGGTCATGGGATGTTTTTTCGTGCCTAACATCTATCTTGGGCAAGATGGTCAACACCGGTATTCTTCCAAGTTTACTAACCCCAAGTGTTGTCTCATTTGCTCATCCCATGTTTTTTCAATGATGTAGGTGACTAAGTCTTGGGTTCCCAAGTTTATGCTTGTTAACCTTTTGGGATCCAAGACTTGGATTTCTTTGTCCTCTCATGTGTAGGTATGAGGACATGGGGTGGAGAACATGTGCCTGGTGTAACTTGATTCTTTGTCGTGGTGTGATCAAGGTTTGATGGTTGTCTACACCACTTTGATGGCCTCCAAGAGGCATGTGCTTTATTGTGACACCTACACACGCCTCGTGAGCTATTATATACACTCATGCCTTGTACATTCATGATTTCCCTACTTGTGGTATGAGATATTTGTTCACTTGCTCACTTGTATATTTTTTGGCACATTTTACTTCTATGTCTTGCTTGTGTATATACCATGGTAGGCTAGCCATCTTATTCATGATAGCTTTGTGTTATCTTGTGTATTATATGTCATGCTAGCCTTTGTGCCCTTTTGTTTCCTAGTTTTCTTTTGCTAGGTGTCAATGGTTGAGGGGGAGTTGGGAGTTTGCTATCCTTTTTGAGGGGTAGTTTTGTAGTTGATGTACAATTGTAGCTTTAGGTTTGTTTTTGCTTTGTGCATCATCGTGTATCATATTGCATTCATCATGTACACTATTGCACTTTGAGCTTCTTGTTTATATTGATCACAATGAGACTATGCTACATTTTAGTGTAAGAATTACATGTTGGTGCTTACTGACTTGTGCTCTTTACGCTTAATTGATATATGTTATGAGCAAAGCTGTTTTTCATTTGAAACCGCTTAACAACGAGAATCTTGCAAAAATGTTCACCATTGAGATAGTTCCTAGCATGTTTAAGTTGTTGAGATCCTTTATGCTTATCGTATATGCTAGGTGACTATGTCTCATTCATCGAGTTATACACTTGCTTAGATGACCACATGCTTTTATCCGCTAAAATCTGAAATCTAAGCTAAGTGTATGGAAAAGATCGAGATGGGTCCATACCGTCCCACATCCAAGTCTTGGGACCGCCGCTCTCTCGCACTTGAGTTGAACCCGAGCTTGGTAGTGTTTGACCCGCACTATTGTCTTAAGCTTCCGATTGCTCACACGCATAGGCTTGACATGGTTGATTAGTAAGGTCGACGGTTGTGGATAACCACCGCAACATGCTTTGTCCAATGCTTGTAACCGCTGCAACTCCGATTAATTTAAAATTTGACAAGTGTTGGCTTTGTCTTTTTGCATGATGTATAAACTTTGCTTGGGGTAGTTCACTTGATATACATGTGTAGCACTTGGTAGATTTCACTTACTTGTGCTATGTGCTATTTTTTGTGGTGGACACCTTTTCTAAATTGCTTAAAACTGAATCAAAGTGCTTTCAAGCCATATTTCATATCTCTTGATCAGTTTGAGCACCGTGTTAAGCACTTGATTTTGTTGCCATGACACTACCTAGAGCATCTTCTCATTTGGATTGCTATAAACTTGAAGCTCCCTCATTGCATTTTCATATTGCATTTCATAGCTTGATTAGTGCATTTGCCAACAAGGGGGAGAAAGTTTCAAAGACAAAGTATTGATCGCATTTGTCCGTGGGGGTAGCACTTTGAGCTAGATGTGTTGAGCCTTTTGCCTCTGTCTTGAGGGTCTAGCTGTTTGTGTGTGAAAGTAATTAGTTTGGAGTTGTGCTAGTGGTGTTGAGCCTGTTCTACCCGTTCTTGAGGGCTAGCGGTTGGTTTAGCTTGGTTGTGTCGAGCCTTTTTGCCCATGTCTTTGGGAACCAAGTTTTTGCTCAATGTTTGCTATGGGTGATTTTGTCTTAGCTTTTGTCTAGCTAGTGTTCACTTGGATGTGCTATTTCTACCTTCTTCGTGTTTTGTGTTGAATGTTGACAATGCACTCATCAAGGGGGAGATTGCGAACACATGGTTGATTTAGGTCACATGTGTTTAGTTTTGTGATTGAGTGATTGTCAACAAATAACATTTTTCTTCTATTTTCTTTTATCTTTTATGCTTCGGTTATGTTCACCCAAGCACACGTGGAGTGTGTCGAAGACGTATCTTTTTGGTTCGTGTTGTGCGGGTGTGGAGCTCGGAGATGGTAGCCGACGGCGAGGTGAAGGGGCCAAGGAGGGCGTGCCGCCGGACCGCGGAGGTGAAGGACGGACGTGAGGCTTGGGACCGAGGGACCCGAGCGCCGGGTGGCTAGCCATGGTGGTCGACATCCGGGACATCGACGGATGCAAGAGGGCGTGGCAGGACCGTGTCGATCGGGTCAAGACGGCGGCGTGCAAAGAGCAGGGAGCTCGGATGACTTGGCGACCAGCGGTCAAGACGGGCGATGACACGTGTCGAGGAGGTTTGGTGGTTTGTCCTCAAAACCATCGGTGCGGGTTTTGTGGTTTGGGCCTCAAAACCACGGGCGCTGGTTTTGTGGTTTGGGCCTCAAAACCATCGGCGGGTTTACGGGTTTGAGCCTCAAAAACCCGGGCAGCGCCCGGTGGACGGAAGGATCTGGTGGCGTGGCGGCATCCGGGAGATTCGGCGTGGAGCAAGGCTGCAGATGAGGAGGGCTGGCGGTCGTCGGATCAAATTATTCGAAGTCGGACTAAATTAGCCTTAGGGTTATCGGGTTCGGCCTATTTGTATCTAGGGGTAGTTTGGGAAAGAGGGATTTCAGACTATATGTGGAGGATGACGACCTCCTCCCCTCTTTGCCTCTTCTATTTTCGTTTTTTATTTTTCCCCAATTTTAGGGTTCTTGTTTAGAGGTCCAAGAACACCAAATTGGTGAGATTTTGTGGTGATTTTCGTTGGGGAAGGGCAGCCCCAAATCCCGCCTGCCGTCTCACAGGCGTTTTGGATCAAATTCCTTCACTTTGTCTTTGTGATTTTTCTCCGGAATTTTTGGATCCCGTTCGTGTTTGTGTGTTTCTCTGTTTGCGGTGGTGTGCGTGGAAACAAGCAAAGCATCGGAGGCAGCTCCACCACGGCCGTGGGCGGGTGCCGAGGCCAAGGGCGACCGCCTTTCCTTGGGGGCTCGAGTGCTCGCCCGGCCACGCGACGGAGTGAAGCGGTGGCGGCTCTTGGGGCACGGCAAAGCACTCAGCTTGGTGCTCGTTCGGGGGACAAGCAGCGGGGGACCCGGCCATCTCCTCCCGGGCCCGCACGCTGGCGTTCCATCCGAGCGGCAAAGATCGAGGCCTGCGTTCGGTTCGCCAGAGCACGCAGCAGCAGCGCCAGGCGTCCTCCGGCCGCGGGAGGCCGCAGCAGCACGGCCACGATTTGGCCGCGACCCGCTAGCCGAGCGACTCCATCGCCGTGTCGGGGTTCACCACGCCGACGCTGGTCAGGGCACGGCAAAGAAATGCCGATCTGCAGGTGCCCCGGCCGCTCCATCCGCGGCAAGCGGCGGTCAACAGCAGCAGCTCGGCTCTTCGTAAAAGGTCGATTTTTTTTCCCTCGACTTGAACACGGCCATCGAGCCACTAATTTGATTCTTGTGCAGGGCAGTTCTTCGATCTTGTGCCACGAGCTGAATTAGTAGTTTCGTGCAAACCTTTTTTTTCTCGCGCTCAAGGTGTTTGTTAAATTGACTCAGCAGTCTTTCAAGCTAGTGCCTAGATTAGTTTATTGTTTGTTCTAATTTGCAACTAGCAGCAGCCGTGGTGCATGCACGTTGAGTCCAGCAACAAATTTGTTTGTCAAAAGAACTAGCTTTGCTTTCACGTTCTTAGTTTACTGAGTTGACTTCTCAAGCATTAGTTTTTGTTGGTGTCCCTTGCATCCGATGGCCAGGTAACCCGCTTCGGTTCTTTGTGTGTGCAGTCCAGCACCGAGAGCAACTAGCTTAGTCTGTCAAGCTTGAGTAACTAAGTGCAGCAGTCCATGCTTAGCAAGGGGTTGTCTTGACTTGCAAGCGTAGCTTCCAGTTCATGGTTTGCCAGCAGCAGCTTCTCTAGTTTCTATTTGGCTCAAATTTCCGACTTGATCTTTTTATCCATCGTTCGTCCGCTCGAGCTCCGATTTGAGAACCGATTGTTGCGTTGGTTTTCTTGAGCCTAATGCTTCGCTGCGGTGACATCTTGCTACCGGTTAGCACGTGTGTCACTCGTATCTTTGCGAAGTTCGCTTTTGAGGTTGGGGTTGAGCCGATGACCCAAAATTGAAAAAGGAAAATCGAGGCTCCCATTCACCCCCCCTCCGGTCGCCCGTTTCGGTCCTTCAAAGAGAAACAAAACAACATCGACACTATCGAGGAATTTTTCTCGATGTTCTTCACTTGGAGTATCTGGCCGGAGTGCCACATGGCTTGGATAGAGGAGGTCCACAAACTCCTACATTGCCACTAAATGAGCTATTCGGAATGTTGTAAACTGATGTGATTGTGGTATCCTACCTTCCAACCGGTTGTTGCTCACGTTCAAGATGCTAAGGAAGGTGAGATTTGTTAACTCTTGTGGGATCTCACCTGATAGCTTGTTTGAAGATAGGTCCAGGGACTCCAAAGCAGTGATGCTACCAAGTTGAGGTGGAATTTCTCCACTGAGAGCATTGTGAGACAAATTCAGTACATGGAGAGAACAAAGATTTCCAATCGATGCTGGAATACTACCTTCTAAAGCATTATCTGATATGTCAATTGCTGTTAAGGTAGTTAAAATCCTTTCAAATGTCACCATCGACCCTTTGTATGATAGTGTGACAGAGTCTTGGTAAAGGCCAATAAAATATGTTAGGTTTGGATGACTTATGATTTGTCCTGTATTGTTATATTTCTTCATTGATTTCAGATTTTCAAACCATTGTGGGTGCAAATCACCAGAGAAATTGTTCGAGGCTAGGTCAAGTATTTGCAAACTTGAGAATTGATCTCCCGACTTCTCATCTTCAAGATAACCTATTGAACCATGGAACTTGTTGGATCTCAAGACAAGGACATGAAGATTTGAAAGGCCTCCCAGCCAAGATGGAAAGGTATCTACAATTTTGTTTCTTCCAAGGTCAAGAACCTCCAAGACGGTGCAATTACTGAGTGCCCTCGGAAGCTGACCTTCAATCTTATTGCCATGCAAATCTATTGTCTGGACAGAACATCCACTTGAAATATTGGAAGGTAGTATCCCTTCGAATTGATTCTCCCTCAGATTTATTATGCTCCAAAATTTATTTTCCATCAGGCATGGTGGTACCGGTCCAGCAAAATTGTTATATGACAGATCAAGGATTTCCAGGTATGAATCACAAATTGAATGTGGTAAACGACCACTTATATTATTGTTTGACAGCCTAAGATAACCAGTTTCGCTGAGGTATAATGTAAAATTTTGATGAAGGGAAGAGAATGCATTATTTGAACAGTCCAAGATTTCAGCTGATGACTCTGGCATAGGAACCTGTCCCTGAAGTTGGTTGGAGCTAAGATCCAAAACATCCAAGGTAGTACTGATTGGGATAACAGATGAGTTGAGTTCCAAGCCAGTAAACATATTAACTGAAATGTCTAATACTCTGAGGTCATCGCCCATCTCTCCCATATCCATTTTGGTATATCTCCACTTATTTTATTTCTTGAAAGGTCTAGATACTCCACGTGGTTAAGACGCTTCAATAAGTTTGGTATTTTTGTTATACTGCAACTAGCAAGTTCTAGATCCGTGAGCCCAGAGGGATAGATAGATGAAGAGTTACTACCTTTCCCTTCCATTACAGTCAGCTTATTGTTTGAAAGATATAAAGATGTGAGGTTCTCTAACCTCCATAATAAGCCAAGATCCACTAAGCCCATCAAATTGTTCCCAGAAATATCGAGACCTGTCAAATTTTGGAGTACCAGTAATGATTGGGGAATCTTCCCGGTTAATTCATTACTTGCTAAGTTTACCCGCTTCAAGTGTGAAGATGACCCATTGAATTCATGTATAGGACCACAAAGTTGGTTTCCTGAAAGATCCAACTGCTCTAGCGCTGGAAGAGTGAATATAGATGTTGAAATTTTCCCTGCAAAAATAATAAGAGAAAAATTTAGGGATGTTATGTGCTACTAAACACACCCGTGGAAAACTAAAAATTAGGTAGATAGGGGAGTTCGTTCTAATCGTGGAAAGGATAATGATTTTTGAATGTCTAATGGTGGACACAGATCATTCTTTTGTTTATTCACCTTTGGTGATTATTTTTTTTTAGAAAGGCGGCAAGAAACTTGCCGATTTTTATTAGATGGAAAAAAAGGAAAGAAAGGTATACAACTTGAAATTACAACCACCACAAACTACTGGGCCTACTGGAACTACATAAACTACTTATACTACAAATAAAAGTAAAGGTACCAGAACCAGAAGCGAACGTGATCGTCCCCCCCAGGGCCCTTTACAGAAACAACTGAAGATAACCCTTGGTGATTATTAAAACTATTGTTTTAGCAGAACTTGATCTTGCTTTAACTGCATATGGCTCTCTCCACTACATGAGAGTCAAACTTAAAGACAATGGACAACAGAGTGCGAGACTTAGTTGGAGTTTGTTTCTAGCTCTAACTCTAGTTCTAAACTAACTCTAGCCCTAGAGGTGTTTATTAGATGGAGGGGTTAGATTGATATTAAATCTCCTTTTTCAATCATTTGTTGTGGGTGGAGGGAGAGAGAAAATGCACTTTTTAGTTGAGCCAATTTGAACTAGCCCCAATTAACACCTCTTGGATAGACTAGTTTTTTAAGGTGAGTTAGATATTAACTAGCCCTACTCTAACCCTCCTATTTGGAAACTAGCTCAAACTAACTATAGCACCGGATCCAAATAGGCCCGTAGAGAGGTAAGAAAAACTAAATGGATAGAGTGCGACATGATTGCAATTAGATGCTCTGCTCTTATCCACATGGGGGCCTTTTATCCATAGTTAAGGCCATCAATGACACATTTTCCCTCAAATTTACATCTGGCCACACATTATAGGGACGTCAAAAAAAAAAAAAAAAAAAAAATACAACGACTAGCACCCCTGTTGCAGTATAACTTGAACCCGATTCTATAACCGACACATTGGGAGGCTGGGCCCACTTCGAACAAACTTTGAATATTAACAACTCTAGGCATGCATGATCCTGTATCAGTTCCGGCAGCTAATTATAAGAGAACCAACATGATGCTAGATCATCTAAATTTTTCTAAACCATTGAATTTAGCTTATACAGTTTGCATATGCCTATCTTGTTGAATCCTGCGATTGTAGTACAAAATGGTGGGGAAAATAATGCGAAAAAGAAAAACTAAAACCAAACCAATAATCCTGCGATGCTCTTCAGAAAACATTTAATGCCATGTATTGAACATTTATTCCTAAATCTTTACTTTTACAATCAAGTTTTTTTTTTTTTCCGAAAAAGCGTGCCTTATCATTAGCATGTACTTCATTAAGTGGAAGATAAAATTACATAAGATTCACAAGTAATCTAAGGATTACCAACGAATCCCACAACACAAACAAACAACAAGAAAAACAAGGGGGACCTCCACCTAACAACGTCAAACAACTAAGCCTAATAAAGAAAACTCAACACTATGGAAGGCAGCGCGAGTGTGACTACAAAAACCAATGACCTCGCCGCCAAGCATCCATCGGAACCCCGGGCGGCAAAGCATCCCGTAACTACGACCATCGACGCGACAAAGCATCCGCGGATGGGGCCATCACGCTCCCAAAGAAGAAACCATCCGCATGAGAGGGGGCCTAAGCAACAACAACCATCGACACGGCAAAGCATCCGCGAATGGGGCCATCGGCCTCAAAGAAGAAAGCATCCGCGTGAGAGGGGCCTAAACAACAACAACCATCTATGCGGCAAAGCATCCGCGGATGGGCTAGCGCACTCTTAGCAGCCAAGCATCTGCATGGAAGGCGGCCTAAGTGACAACGGCGGCAAAGCATCCGCCCGAGCACGACCACAGCTACACCAACCACAAACCAAAGTGAAGAGCAACATGAAGTACGATTAGGACCAGCACGACGAACACCACGGCGGGAGACAAGCGACGAGCTATAGCCGATTCTTCAGCAGTGCCTTCAGGAAGGAGGTGATGTTGAGACGCCATCGGCGCTGGCCTTTAGACGCTTCTAAGACAGGCTTTCGCCCGTAACTGAGACATTGGCGAAGACACACGAGGTTCGAAATGACGCCTCCAAGATGGAATGTGGCGCCCAAGGCGCCACCGTTGTTCGCCGGGCAGAGCCGCGGCTGAAGCTTTCACCCGTAACCCATGCAACTTCACTAGGAGGCCAACAAGCATTGCTACACCACCTGACAACGGGCAGCACGCCCGAACGACGCCACATCGTCCCCCGCCCCGACGCCAACGCCGGGCAGCCAAAGCACCACGGGGGGTGCCTTTGCCCGCCGGCATCAGAGGCCGACCGCCACCACTCCTGGCCGCGGGGAGCCCTACATGGTCTTCCATGGTCGCCACCGACCCGTGCCAGGGGACGAGGGGGGG
The DNA here is from genome assembly GCA_015847255.1 of Hyparrhenia diplandra. Classification (NCBI taxonomy): domain Eukaryota; kingdom Viridiplantae; phylum Streptophyta; class Magnoliopsida; order Poales; family Poaceae; genus Hyparrhenia; species Hyparrhenia diplandra. The sequence continues at coordinate 110,757 of JADLZK010011468.1, forward strand.
GGAAGGCTAGACGGCGCATCCGAAGCACCAATGGGGCCCAGATCCCGCCATCCGTGGCGTGTCGGGCGGGGACACCGGATGGGATGCCCCATGGGCCGGTCCTCCTGGCGTCCGGCCGACCGGCCGGTGTCTGGGCGATGAAGGGGCGAGGAATCTCCGACCGGTCGGCAAATGCCACCATCCCGCCCCCCCCACGCCGCCCGAGCACGTGGAGCAGCGCGTTGGAGAAGGTGACGTTTTCGGCCCTGTGGCGCCTAGATCCGCCGACCGACCCGCCACCGCCACCACCGCCAAGAAGGGGGCCGACCGCGCCCATCGACGAGGAAGGGGCAAGGCCGCCCCGAGAAGCGTGAATTGGCACCGGGACCCCCATATCCGGCCCACAACGCCTGGATCCGCCGGCCGCCACCGGGAGGGGCAGGATTCGCCCGAGGGAGGAGGGTGGAGGGGGGGGGGGTGGGGGTGAGGAGATAGGGAGGTGGGAGGGAGGCGGAGCCGTGATGACTCCCTTTTTGAGGAACGCCTGCTGGCGCCGCCGCCGCCGCAAGCAGGGCGGCGACGGCAACCGGAGGGGAGGCCGGGAAAGGAGGGCTAGGGCCGCTAGGCGCACCGGGCGAGGTGTGCCCCCGAGCCGCCAGCTGGGGAGCTTCGGGGAAGGAGAGAAAGGGATGTGTCCGAGAGGGATTTAGTTCAAACCCCTTTACAATCAAGCTTACTAGACATAATCTTTTTTTTATAACATTTTAAAGAACAAAATCTTTTCAGCAATACATTGGCTCCATTAGCGTTGTTTGTTACGAAAAATAATTTGTACAGCAATACATACTACAAATATAACGCTACAATTTTTAGGAGTTTTGAGTTGTATATATGAGTGAGCTTTCAAAGGAGTTACCGTAGAAATTAGATGTAACTTTAAGAGAGATGAGTTAACCTTACCTGTGAAATAATTTCCATAAAGCATCAGCTCAGTCAGCTGGGTCAAATTAGCAATTGAACTCGGTACTCTGCCAGAAAGTCCGGTGTAGGATAGTACTAGCGATGTCAATTTTCTTCAGTGTGCCAACTTCATGTGGTACTGGACCAGAAAGTTGACAGTCCAAGATCTCTAGTGTTTCCATGTTGGTCATATTCCCAATTGCGGATGGCAGTTGCCCCAATAAGCAGCCACAACTTTCAATATGCAAAAACTTCAAATTGCTAATATTGGCTACTGCTCTTAATGTTTGTGTCGTGAGGTTGCTATTATAAATTGATAGGCTTGTCAAGTTTTTCAAGAAATTTCCAGTGGAGGAAGGTATTGTCGTGGATAAGTCGCAATTGCTAAAACTCAAGCTTCTCAGGTTCTTGATGCCTTCAGACCATTTAAAAGTGATTCCAATTGTCTTGGTGAATCTAGTCGTGTCACATACAGTGTGCGCAAGGATGCAAGCATACCAAACGAAGAGAGGAAATCCATAGAAATAATATTTCCATCAATACCCAATTCTGTTAATGCCTTGAAATCACTGAAATAGCTTGATTTAGTGGCATAGGTAAAGTTGGTCGTGTCTATCCTCAGTGTTTGTAATGAAGAGACATTAGAATTAGTCAAGTGGGATGTTATTCGCCAGCCGAAAGATCAGGGTGGGCTAGGAATCCAAAACCTAGAAACCCAAAACAAATGTTTGCTTAGTAAATGGTTATTCAAACTATTAAATGAAGATGGGTTGTGGCAAGAGTTATTAAGGAATAAGTATATCAAAAGCAAGACATTAGGGAGTTGTGACAAGAAACCAACAGATTCGCACTTTTGGAAAAGTTTAATGAATGTTAAAGATATTTTCTTTAAATTTGGTCATTTTATTGTCAAAGACGGGTCTCAAACACGTTTTTGGGTAGGTACTTGGCTGGGCAATAAACCACTCAAAGATAAGTTTTCAGGTTTGTTTAATATTGTAAGGAGAAAACAAGATACTATAGCTAACATATTAAATTCCCCATACCAAATATTTCCTTTAGGAGAAATCTGGTGGGGGCAAATTTATCAAATTGGTTACGATCGTATCATCCTTACAACAATTAAACTTAATTCAGAACGCAATGTCTTTGTATGGGATCTTAAAGCTTCAGGATTGTTCACAGTCAAATCTATGTATGCCGCTTTAATTAACAATGGGGTGAGAGTGTCGCAAGATATTTGGAAGACAAAACCACCAATGAAAATAAAAATTTTTATGTGGTACATAAAAAGGTGTTGTTCTATCCAAGGATAACTTGGCTAGGAGAAATTGGAATGGTGATAAATAGTGTTCGCTCTGTCATCTTCCGTAAAACAATTGAGCACCTTTTTTTTTTTCATTGTTTCTATGCCAAATTTTTGTGGCGCTCTGTACATTTACTCTTTTGGTCTCGACTCCTCCTTCAAAATATAAATGATTTGTTCCATGTGTGGTCTAAAAGGGGCAACAGAAGGCAAAATACATTATTATTAACAGCAGCAGCAAAGACTTATCCGGGTAGTCCGGCTAACAAGGAATGAAGTAGTTTTTGACAAATGCAAAACAAAAAATCTCTTTTGCAGTGTATCGTTCGAGGAACGCATTGGCTACGCCGGTGAGCAAGTTTGCAGCGGAATGAAGATCTTCATGATCAATTAATCTCCGCAGCACAGCACCTAGAAGTGTCATCTTTAGCTTTCTTTGGTTCTAGTGGTTGGTTATCACAGAGACATGTTGGTTATGTTTAGTCAAAGTCACGTTATTTCCTTGTTTTTTTAGCCTGGAAGCGTGGCTGGAATGTGTATCCAGCAAAACTGAGATTTGTTTACCTATTTGTAATAATTGGTCTCGATTCTATCTACGGATAGATGAAGCCGGATTTTATATCCTTTATCTAAGAAAAAAAAAAGAGACATTAGAAAACCTTAGCATGTGGCCTGAGAGATTTGGATTCCAGGATAAGTCGAGCACCCTTAGATTTTCTGATAGAAACATTCCTCGAGGAAACCACCCTTGAAGTTTAATACCAGAAAGTTGTAGCACTCTTAAATTTGGAAAATTCATCACATACTCAGGAAATGGACCGGGGGTGATACCGTAATTGAAGCTGAGGTTGATCACGGCCAAAGACTTCAACCTTGAGAGAAAGATGCCAATATGACCTTGGAGGCCGCAACCCTCCAAGCTAAGAACTCGCAGATGTGGCACAGATTTAGCTAGAGCTTTGAAGCAATCTTCTGCAGAGGAAGATATAGTCACAGCAACATTAAGGTAAAGCTCTCTCAAACTGCTGAGATTTGCCACTAGGGTTTCGAAACTGGATACCCATAGGTCACTATTTGGTATGCCGCTGATCATGGTACAATAATCTGGGTTATCAGTACATATATAACGATCGGAAAGATCCAAGGAGACAAGGTTTGTGAGTTCGCCAATGCCTGTGGGCACCTGACCGCTGATTCCTGAATTGGATAGGTTGAGATGGTTAAGCAAACTGAGTCTCTCGAAACCTCGTGAAAGCGCACGGAAAATGGTCGACACACAAACGCCGTCTGAATTATTTCATTGGACATAGCCAAACAGCCCAACACACATCCATACCAATAGGATTTCTCTGTTGTATGGAACCAGGCTATATTGTCCTCAGCTCTTGGTTTTCATTTTGTTTAACACGGCGTTTATCTGACTGTAGGTAAACCTTTCAGCGTTGCCTTATTACCTTGGCTGCAAGTAAAAGTTTAGCCACTTCAAAAGGGACGCTGTCCCAGTTAAACATTCTCTGTATTTACTTTTTTTATGCCGTGGGTTACAGGTCACTGCGACTTGGCACTTGGAGGCTTGAGTGCATTGGTATTTGATAGTTACCCGTTGCCACTAGCTGCAATTCCACAGTTTATCAGAGGCTTACCTAAGCACTTACGTACATACCATCCACTTTGCAAAAACCTACTTTAGTTCCGCCACCAATACACACTGTGTTTCCATTACACAGTGTAACATCCCGTGTTTCCATGTGATGTAAAAATCCCCAACTTTCAAATTTTTTCGTTGCAATGTGTGTAGTTAACTTAAGTCAACCTTTTTCCCCCTTCAACTATAAACTCAAAATCTTGACTTCAAAAAATATTTACAAATAATCTTTTACATCATGACTGGCTAGCTAATGCGCAAATTATGCTTACCTCCGTCTCAGTCATGTGCTAGGTTGCTGTTCCAATGTTTTTACTGAATAATTATGGCTGGAATCACTAAACAAAAATGCACGCTGTGCAGATTTTAGCACAACACCTCCTTAGAAGACATTACAAGTTTAGTACTAGACCCCTTCTCCCCCCTCTCAGGGGTTGCATATTTTTTTTCCTTTCCTTTTTTTTTTTCTCGACATAAGGACGTATAGATGCTATCGATGGCAATTGAAACTACTAGTGTTGTAGAGCTTTTTGTCATTGGTTGAAATCCTTGAGTCTGTGAAGGAAAACCGCAAGTGCTCTGAAATTCTAGTTTATTGACATGGGCAGTTTTGATTAGTGATGACTGATGAGTTTAACATATGGATTTGGTAACCTGGATGCAGGTCTGCGTGTCCACTACGAACAGGAACTTCCCAGGCTGGATGGGGCACAAGGAAGGGCAGATCTACCTGGCGTCCCCCTATACCGCCGCCGCCTTGGCCCTGACGTCACGGACCCCAGGGACTTCCTCATGTAACCATCTTGAAACAAGAAAGTTCATGATGTAACACAGTGCCTGTAGGCTGTACTGCTGTTTTTTATTATATAATGTACTATTTTTTTTTTTTTTTGCGTTGAACATTAGCTTAGGTGTGTCTTTCGCTGAGGAATAAACTGCATGCCGGGAGGTTGTCATGTATGTCTTTTCATTATTACAGTGTACTACCAAGAATATACTTAACTGTTACAAGGAAAATATATTCTTGTGGTTCATACAAAAGGCAGCTCCTATCCTCCCTACTTAAAAAAGGCCTGTTGAGAGATCTTGTGATTCATACACTGAATGCTTTTCTTACAATGAATATTTTTTTCGAGACCGCGCCATTGTGCGTATTTCATTAAGTAGGAGAAAATAAAACATGTTTGGAAATGGTAACCGATCGGGTTACCGGTACAACTCCTAAGCACTACTGGATACATGATGATCGATTACATTGCTGTGAATTGTGCGACGAAGATAGTAAAAGCACTAAACTAGGTCCCAGCCATAGCTAAGAACTCCGCAAGCTTCCTGTTGCCAGCCGAGAACCAAAGTGACGCCTCGTCCCTAATGCGTAGGGCCAACGTCATTGGGTCAGCCGCGACGGAGTTGAAGGTCCTCGAGTTGCGCTCCTTTCACAAAAGCCAACCCACAAGGAAGAACATGGAGTCGAAACCACGCCGCAGCTGCTTTGGGACTTTCTTTCGATTGCGAAGCCACCAAGCCATGAAGTCCTCCTCCGCCACCGAGATTAAATCCAAGAGGTGGATTCTGCTGAAGACAACGTGCTAGACCTCTTTACTAAAGGGGCATCCCAAAGGATGTGGCGGATCGTCTCAGGCGCTTGATCGCAGAAGATACATTAATTGGAGTCTTGGAGGCCATGCCGGTGGCGACGGTCAGCAGTCCAGCATCTGCCATGCATAGCCAACCAGAAGAAGAAGTGGACCCTAGGCGGAGCTGCAACCTTCCATAACCGCTTAGCTCCAAGGACCGTGACGAGCCGATGAACATGGCTCCTCCGAGGCCGATGCCACGGAGTACCGCCATCAGCCGTGAGCCCCCATGCGAACGTGTCAGGCCGGTCCTCAAGCTGAAACTCATCCAGCAAATCACATAGCAAGCCAAACTCATCCCAAAGGAGTGCGGAGATCGGACCTCTGATGTGTCGGATCCAAGAGTCCTAGTGCAGCGCTTTGGGCCACCGTGGGTTCCCCAACGCCTCGGCGGCACGACTGAAAACTGCGCAAGAGCGATCGATTGGATGCCCCGACCATCGATCCAATTATTCGCCCGTAAGTATAACGGACTCTCCATTGCCAACGGTGATCCGCACCGCCGCCGGGGCAACGCCACGCCTCCCGCTAAGCCCGGCTGGACGACGACCCTCAAGGCGATGATGCCACACCCAACAATGCCAAAGGCGATCCCGACACGGCGCAGATCAAACCCAAGACCACCCGTAAAACCTAGGGCGGCAAACTCTCGGCCAAGCCGCCTTGCATTGTCCGGCCACCACCGTCTCAACCCCCCGCCCATATGAAGGCCCCGGCGGTATCCGTCGATCTCCCGCAGCGCCCAGGTAGACAAGCATAGTGCAATGGAAACATGGATGGGAATGGCCGACAATGTTGCCTTAACCAGAGCTGTGCGGCCAGCGGGGTTGAGCAAGTTCCCCTTCCAGCCCGGTAGGCGAGAGGCAACCATGTCAATCAAGAATTGCTCCTCAGACCTCTTGAGCTTCCCAACCGAAAGTGGAATGCCTGTACCCAAGCACAGCAAGTGCCGCACTCGACAGATAAGACCCTTTGTATACAGACTCATGTGTTGCCTTCACACGTTGTATTGAGTAGCGATGCTCTTGTCAAGATTGGAGAATAAGCCGGAGGCCAAACCGAAGATGCAAAGAATCGCCATAATCATCTGCAGGCTGTGGTCATCTGGCTTCACGAACATGACCACATCATCCGCATAGAAGCTGACCCAGTGATCAACTGCAACCGGCAATGGGGAGAGGTAGCCTTGTCGCTCCGCCCAACAAAGAATACGGTTGAGGGCCTCCATCGCCGTAACAAACATCATAGGGAGAGAGAGGGTCCCCTGCCGCAGCCCACGAGCATGACAGATCCGTCTTCCCGGCCGACTATTAAGGAGGATTTTAGTGCCGGCCGTGAAAACAAACTTAACCGATCTTTCATATTCTGCACGTCAATGCTGTGTACTAGGGGTGATCGTCATATTGTGAGTATTAACTATCAACCCATATAAATGACAGAATCTGTAGTCTAGTTCGAAGCCTTCTTACCATGCGGCGATTGATCAATGGATAGAGCTCCATGTGTAATCTTTTTGATATTTTTCATTTCTTTTTTTTTTTTGTTTCTTGATCTTAAGATGTAAAGACTTTTTCTTTCAGTTATTGCAATAAATTCCAAGAGGGGCTTTGCCTCCTGTTTCATCAAAAAAAAAAAAAGGCGAATATACACTTCATACATCATGTTACTAGCAAACTCATTTTGTTTTTGAGAAGTACCGGTAGGGGTAATCTTTCTTGACATTCAGAGATGATATGGAGTCATAGAAGTACCAAGAGGGTAATTTTTGAGAAGTACCAGTAGGGTAATCTTTCTTGATAAGGCGAATAAATCTTATGAGTTTCACAACAAGCCTAAATGACACACAGGATACTTTTAAGGTCCCCCCTCACCAATCCTAATTATAGTATTTGGTGAGTGGTATGTCGGCCCAATCTGCCATCATTGTAAAGGAACATGGGAAAGGAAACAGAGGAACTTAGTTCATAATAGGTTTGATTCAGAGCAAAAGTCACCGACGAGGTAGTCAAGTTTCTTGGGCATTGACAAAATGTGTACTTATCAACCACATGACACCACTTTGACGAGCAATGATCACCGATAACATACACTCATACAAGAAACAAGACCAGCAAGCACTAGTAAGCCAAGGTGACAAACAAACCTATAGGTTCAACATGATTACATACACAAGACAACTAACACTTATTTTTTATGTGCTAAGGATAGCATAAACCATACCGTATAAATTCGCCACCGTAGAATATATAGTACCATCAAATTGTTTATGCATGACATATTGCGCCTCCTTTATTGCAATCGGGCACCTTCAAGTCAACATAGAATCCTCGAAAATATATGGAACCACCGCTGATTAAATCCAGTTTCAATAGAGAATAGCTGTTGCGAGATCCCATTCCAAAGCCCACGCCAACGAAAAAGAAACAAAACAACATCAACCCTATGAGAGGAGCTTTTCAGATGTGCTTCACTTAGAATCTGGCACCTCCTTTTATAGCAATCAGGCACCTTCAAGTCAGCTTAGAATCCTGAAAATATGGAACCACCTCCACATCCAATCTTGTTTCACTAGAATAGCTATTGCGAATCCCACTCCAAAGCCCACACCAGCAAAGAGAGACAAAACAGCATCGACACTATCAGAGGAATTTTTCTGATGTTCTTCACTTGGAGTATCTGTTGGAGTGCCACATGACTTGGATAGAGGGGGTCCACAGAGTCCTACATTGCCATCAAATGAGCTATTCTGGAATGTTGTAAACTGATGTGATTGTGGTATTCTACCTTCCAACCGGTTGTTGCTCACGTTCAAGATGCTAAGGAAGGTGAGATTTGTTAGCTCTTGTGGAATCTCACCTGATAGCATGTTTGAAGATAGGTCTAGGGATTCCAAAGCAGTGATGCTACCAAGTTGGGGAGGGATTTCTTCACTAAAGGCATTGTGAGACAAGTTCAGTACATGCAAAGAACAAAGAGTTCCAACCGATGTGGGAATGCTACCTTCTAAAGCATTATCCGATATATCAATTCTTTGTTAAGGTAGTTAAAATCCTTTCAAATGTCAACATCGACCCTTTGTATGATATTGTGACAGAGTCTTGGTAAAGTCCAATAAAATATGATAGGTTTGGATGACTCATCATTTGTCCTGTATTGTTATAGTTCTTCATTGATTTAAAATTTTCAAACCAAAGTGGGTGCAACTCGCCAGAGAAATTGTTTGAGGCTAGGTCAATTATTTGCAAACTTGAGAATTGATCTCTGGACTTCTCATCTTCAAGATAACCTATTGAACCATGGAACTTGTTGGATCTCAAGACAAGGACATGAAGATTTGAAAGCCCCCTAGCCAAGATGGAAAGGCATCTACAATTTTGTTTCTTCCAAGGTCAAGAACCTCCAAGTCGGTGCAATTACTGAGTGACCTCGGAAGCTGACCATCAATCTTATTGCCATGCAAATCTATTGTCTGAACAGAACATGCGCTGGAAATATTGGAAGGTAACATCCCTTTGAATTGATTCCCCCTCAAATTTAATACTATCAAATGTCCATTTTCCATCAGGCATGGTGGTACCACTCCAGTAAAATTGTTATGGGACAGATCAAGGATTAGCATGGGTGAATCACAAATTGAATGTTGTAGTTGACCACTTATATTATTGTTTGACAACCAAAGATAATTAGTGTGTCTAAGGTATAACGTGAAGTTTGGAAGAAGGGAAGAGAATGCATTGTTTGAGTAGTCCAAGGTTTCAGCTGATGAATCTGGCATAGGAACCTGTCCCTGAAGTCTGTTGGAGCTAAGATCCAAAGTACTCAAGGCATTGACTGGGATAACAGATGAGTTGAGTTCCATTCCACTGAACATATTACCTGAAATGTTTAATACGCTGACGTTATTGCTCCATCTCTCCCATATCCATTTTGGTATATCTCCACTTATTTTATTACTTGAAAGGTCTAGATACTCCACGTGGTTAAGACGCTTCAATAAGTTTGGTATTTTTGTTATACTGCAACTAGCAAGTCCTAGATACATGAGCCGAGAGGGATAGACAGATGAATAGTTACTACCTTCCCCTTCCATTAGAGTCAGCTTATTGTGCGAAAGATCTAAAATGTGAGGTTCTCTAACCTCCATAATAAGTCAAGATCCACTAAGCCCATCAAATTGTTCCCAGAAATATCGTGATGTGTCAAATTTGGGAGTACCAGTAATGATTGGGGAATCTTTCCTGTTAAGTTATTACTTTCTAAGTATACCTGCTTCAAGTGTGCAGATGCCCCATTGAATTCATGTATAGGACCACAAAGTTGGTTTTCTGAAAGATCCAAGTACTCTAGCGCTGGAAGAGTGAATATAGATTCATGTATAGGACCACAAAGTTGGTTTTCTGAAAGATCCAAGTGCTCTAGAGCTGGAAGAGTGAATATAGATGTTGAAATTTTTCCTGCAAAATAATAAGAGAAAAAATAGGGATGTTGTAAGGTTCTACTAAACACACCCGTGGAAAACTAAAAATTAGTTAGATAGGGAAGTTCGTTCCAATCCTGGAAAGGATAATGATTTTTGAATATCTGTAATGGTGGACACAGATCATCCTTGGTGATAATTAAAAATTTAAAACTATTGTTTTTGCAAAACTTGATCTTGCTTTAACTTCATATGGTGTCCATTTGTAGAGGTGGTTCATCCCACTGTAGGGACGCCAAAACAAAAACCGCCCCTAATCAAAAAATGGAGGCGTTCTCTTTGTAGGCTTTTGTAGTAGTGGGCTCTCCACCACATGAGAGTTAAACTTAAAGACAGGGGACAACAGAGTGCAAGAGGAAGCCATAGAGAGGTAAGAAAAATTGAATGGATAGAGTGCGACACGATTGCAATTAGATCCTCCGTTATCCACATGGGGTTCCTTTTATCCATAGCTAAGGCCATCAATGACACATTTACCCTCGAATTTACATCGGGCCACACATTATTGGGACATCAAAAACAAGTACAACGACTAGCAGTGACCAGAGCACCGGCACAGCTTTTCCAGAACATCAAGGAGGAGGCGTTGGCTTGGGCGGGCGCGGGCTTCAAGGACCTGGCCTTCCTCCTTGCGGCATTGCACCTCATCTAGGAGTAGCGGTCGCTAACCAACAGTCGCACAATAGGTTATTTCTTTAGTACAACGCACCTGCACCGCCGTTTGAGCCGGCGATCTTTGTTAGTGTGTTTTTGTGTGTCGCAGCCTAATGTGGTTGGCTAACGGCGCACATAATAACGGTATTATCCCTTAATGCAATACGTGCAATATGCACGCTTTCGAAAAAAAAAGTACAACGACTAGCACCTGTCGCAGTATAACTTGAACCCAATTCTATAACCGACACATTGGGAGGTTGGGCTCACTCAGAACAAAATTTGAATCTTTTTTTTTCGAAACGGGACATTGCCCGTTTTTGCATTAAGAGAAGTGGGATAGTTTAGTTACATCCTAGACATATGTAACACCCCGACTTTTTAACATAATCTTAATGAGCGATCATGAGGCTGATAATCATTAATTAACATAAAGCTAAAATCAAGTAAATTAATTTTTATCCATCTCATGATACTGACCAATAAACCAGATAAGAATACATATAAAGATTATATGAGTAGTGTGGTTGATTATATTAGCATTAAACAAATATGTTATAAAATTATATAATCTTATAGTAAAAGAGACCTCTTGGCATATAAAAATTACCACATACAAATAAACTTCTTATACAACAATATATTTTTAGTTTTCCCCGACTCATGGAAAGAAGGCGATAATCGACCATGCACAACTAAATATAGCTTAGCTTTTGCTCTTGCCATCAGACCCAATAGTGTTATTTCACATAGCTCACCGAGATACCAGGGAGTGACCAGAGCCAACCGCACCTCTAGCTTTTTGGGTTGTATCATCCGACAAATTACCACTTGTCACATATAATTTCCCACTGACACAATCTCACTTGTAATCACCTATAGCCATCCATTTCAAAGCCACACAAGGTTCACAGGGAATCCAAGCATAAATAATCCTCCAACACTAGTTTGGGCAGCCATACCCAATATATAAATAAATAATATAAGGTTAGAAGGAGGCCAACAAGCACCAGCTCGATGACACAGCGAAGATATTTACCACTAACGAAACGTGCTACAGTGTATGATGTGACACGCTACAAAAATTTTGACTCAAAATTTTGAGATCTAAACACACCCCAGGAGAGTTGAGAAGTAGTACTACAGTAAAAGTAGATGCAAATAAAAGAGGAGCCTGGAGGAAGCCTCCCCATTACCGGCATAGATAGAGAGCAGCTCGTGAGGGGACCAAGCAAAGAAAGCAAGCCATTCCTCATGGAAAAATAATCCAAAGACATTAACCATCTCTGATTTCACCAACCAGTCACCTTTCTCGAGTTTCCTTACCACTGCCAAATCATGTTGCCGAGAAGGAGAGGAGGACTAGTCATGGAGGGAGAAGTTGAGTGTGCTGCAATGGAGGAGCGAGCTGACCAGGTTTGGACGACGGCCACAACCGTGTTGGCATGCTGGCCAAACTCACCCTCCAAAGCAAAGGTGAATCCCTCACAGTAGTTTGTTTCGTTAAGCACACTATGGTAAAGAACACCTGCTGCACGGGTATGGCAGAAATAAACATCAAAAAATTCTTAGCACCATTTCTCAGCCCACCATTGAGAGAAATATCACAAATCAAAATACCACATCAAGCAAGAGTAGAATGCAGGAGACATAGAAATGGAGAGTGTACATGGAGCAGCTCACGAACTCAACTTGCACTCCTGAACCAAATCGGCACTGAGCCGGAGCCACCACCCACCACACGACCATGCCTGCAGACCTGAGTGCCGCTCACGCTCGGCAACACAGGCACGCAGCCCCGGCCCGGCTAGCGCACAAGCAACCCTGAACCATGGCACGACGAAATCCCTGCAACCATAGCAAAGCAGTGGATCTTGGGTCCCCAAAATAAAGGACGCTAGGATGCCAAATCGAAGGAGAAAATAGCTAGGAAGCAACTAGAGTTGTTGGGGATTTATTTTGGGGTACAAATCGCTGAGGGGATCCAGCCATGGATGTGGACTCGGTGCTGCTACCTTGGACGCCATGGCTGCAGAAGAGGAAAAGAGCAGCAGATAGAGAGAGAGAGAGAAGAGAGGAAGGAGAAGGCTTGGGAGCAGAGGGAGCGTGTGTCTGCTGTTGACCTGCTAGCTGCTAGTACTTTGGGTTGAGAAGCAAGTAGTAGTACAACTGTACTAGTACTAGTTCATGTTCAGTTCAGCTCAGCTCACGTGAGAGTAAAAGGGGCTTAACAAACACTCCTACTAAATTTATCTAGTGACTGACTAAACACAGCTATGCAATATCCCTTTTTAAAAATCACAGCCCATAATTAATACTAAATGATAGAAAAATATTTTCATGACTGTTGGATAAACACATGGCCACGTAGGTGTGTATATATATTTGGATGTTTTTTCTATTTTTTTAAATATGAGTATATATCTATACTAATTACAGGAAGCTTGGTAAGACTGTGCAACGATATCTGGAAAAAATACGAGCGGATTGGTGCCACCTTTTAAGGCTCAGGCAAGTCATGTAGATGATGATACATGGATTTTTTATAAAAACAAATAAACCTATTTCCAAAATACTTGCATTAAAGACTATTTTTTAATTAAATTCAATGGTGATGATGATGATGGATAACAGTTGATTGATGATGGATGATTACTCAGTGTAGAGAGAGCTCATGGAAAGTGATGATGAACTTGGGTGGGTCGAGCTCCCTCTACATATGACTATGAAAATATAAGGACTCACCCCTATCTCTCATTGTGTGGGCCGTATAGACCGTGTCAACAAGTGAATCCGGTTGGGCCGGGCCGAGTCCAGTACCCACGAATGTTGTTATATACTCCCTATGGTATGTGAGGAGAGGGTTGGGGGAGAGTCCCCAATCACTGTCGATGAAGTACGGCCCGGGCGCCTATATTAGCGCGACGTGTGTAGATGTGGATGTATATAATATACGGAAGTGGGGAAAGTCACGGTATCTTGATCATGATTCACATCAAAGGAAGTGTGATGGAAAATTGGTCGGGGTAATCATGGGTAAAAGTGACACAAACCTGCGAGGGGTTAAATCATGAATTCATGTCATGTCTCCTAGTTTGGAGGCTACGGGGAGCCTATAGGAGGTTCTTTTTCTCGCTATATGGGTGATAATAGATTTCTCAACTTATTTTCTAAAATTGTGAACTTTTTTGATAAATGATCTATGATGGAGAATAATATGACAGATGGATAGGAATGCATTTCATTGATATTATATGCTTGCCGAGTACTTTTGTACTCACTCTTGTTAACTCTCCCCTTCGGATGAAAAAGAGATATGAGATATGCCAAGCTCATGATCGAAAAAAAGAAAGTCAAAGGAGAAACACATAATTTATAGTGTACTTGTGAAGAGTTTTGAGTATTCTTGTTTTAGGTAATATTTATTATATGCGTTTCCCCTAAGTTGTAACAATTTTTTTTTTTTTGTAAGGTACTAACTATTATTCTGTTGCAACACTTTGATTAGGGTCATTACTCGAAGACGTTGGGTAATAATCCGTAACCGCATTTTTACCTTGGTAGTGAAAATGCGGGCGTTATAACATACAACCGGGCGAGATGCCAAAGATATACTAGGCGACACACTAACAAAAAGACACCGGCTAGAACGGTGGAGCTAACAAGTTGTACTTAGGAAGAAACCTATTTTGCGACCGAGAAGAAAACCGCCAGCCCTAAGGAAGCACGCGGAGCAGCCGGCTCAGTGCTCGTCGCCGCGTCAAGACGGTTCCGGCGCAAGCGCCATGGGGGACTAGGATCTGCACCATGTCCCGCTTGTGTTGTGGGGACATTACCACCGAAATGATCTTGGAATCTCTTAGCAACGGTGGAGTTCGGGGTTTGAGATGAAGCACCAACAACTCTAGGCATGATCATCAGTTCTGGCAGCTTATTAACACGCTGCTAGATCATCTAAATTTCTCTGAACCATTTAATTTAGCTTATATAGTTTGCATATGCCTATCTCGTTGAATCCTGCGATTGTAGTACAAAATTGTGGGAAAATAATGCGAAAAAGAAAAACTAAAACAAAACCAATAATAACCTATCTTTTCAGTTTATTCAGTTTTGTTGTTTATCCGATTTTTAAGAGAGCACTAACCAATTCTTGTTTCTAATTGAGTTTTCAGCTTTGACAAAAAAAGTGAACTGATCTAATAAACTGCACTGTCATATGCCTAGTAGAAAGCATCGTCCCTTTGGACGACAACCCCAATAAACATATATAATGCACTAGCTATACATGTATAGAACATGTCTTCCTAAATCTATCCTTTCACAATCAAGCGTACTCAACATAAATTGTTTTTAACATTTTTTAAAGAACAAAATCTTTCGGCAATATACACTGGCTCCATTAGCATTGTTTGTTACAAGACAATAATTTGTACAAGACTACAAAGTGCAAATTACAAACATATAAAACGCTATAATTTTTAGGAGTTATGAGTCGTATGGAGTGAGATAAAAGGAGTTCTTGTAGAAATTAGGTGTAACTTTAAGAGAGATGAGTTAACCTTACCTGTGAAATAATTTCCATAAAGCAGCAGCTCTGTCAGCTGGGTCAAATTAGCAATTGAATTCGGTATTGTTCCAGAAAGTCCGGTGTACGGTAGTACTAGCGATGTCAATTTCTTTAGTGTGCCAACTTCATGTGGTATTGGCCCAGAAAGTTTGCAGTCCAAGATCTCCAGTGTTTCTATGTTGGTCAGATTCCCAATTGCGGATGGCAGTTGCCCCAATAAGCAGCCACAACTTCCAATAGTCAAAAATTTCAAATTGCTAATATTGGCTACTGCTCTTAACGTTTGTGTCGTGAGGTTGCTCTCAGAAATGACTAAACTTGTCAAGTTTTTGAGATTTCCAATGGATGAAGGTGTTATTGTCATGGAGAAGTCGCAGAAGTCGAACTCCAAGCTTCTCAGATTCTTGATGCCTTCCAACCAAAAAAAAAGAGTGACTCCAATTGTCTTGGTGAACCTAATCGTGTCACATACATTTTGCGCAAGGATTCAAGCATACCAAACGAAGAGATGAAATCCGTGGAAATAATATTTGCATCAATACCCAATTCTGTTAATGCCTTGAAATCGCTGAAATAGCTTGATTTAGTGGCATAGGTAAAGTTTGTCATATCTATGATTAGTGTTTCTAAAGAAGCAGCATTTGAAAAGCTTGGCAAGTGGCCTGAGAGATTTGGATTACCGGACAAGTGGAGCACCTTTAGATTTTCTGATAGAAACATTCCTCGAGGAAACCACCCTTGGAGGTTAATACCAGAAAGTTGGAGCACTCTTAAATTTGGAAAATTCATCACATAATCAGGAAAAGGACCGGGGGTGATACCGTCATTGTAACGGAGGTTGATCACTTCCAGAGACTTCAGCCTTGAGACTAGTTGAGAGAGAGATGTCAATATGACCTTCGAGGAAGCAACTCTCCAAGCTAAGAACCCGCAGATGTGGCACAGATTTAGCTAGAGCTTTTAGGCAATCTTCTGCAGAGGAAGATATAGTCACAGCAACATCAAGGTAAAGCTCTCCCAAATTGCTGAGATTTGCCACCAGTGTGTAGAAACTGGGTACATAGAGGTCATAATTAGGAGTGCCGCTGATGGTACAGTAATATGAGAGATCATCAGTACATATATAACGATCGGAAAGATCCAAGGAGACAAGGTTTGTAAGTTTGCTAATGCCTATGGGTACCTGACCGCTAATTCCTGAACTCGAGAGGTTAAGGTGGCTGAGCAAACTGAGTCTCTCGAAACCATGTGATGGGATGTCATAGTGTCTAAAATTGTTCATGCTGAGGTCTAGCAGCCTGAGGGAGGTGAGGTTAAACAACACGGGGTGAATTCCATTACTGTTCAATTTAAATCCACTGAGGTTGAGAGCAGTGATATAGCCCGTGGAGTTGCTGCAGCTGATGCCCTCCCAGAGACAACAGTCCGTGCCATCTTGCCAAGACGGGAGACTGGTGGTGGGTTCTAAGTCGTAATAGGTGTAGTATGTGCGGTAGCTGAAAGATTCCTTGAGCTTAAGAAGAGTGTTCGCCTGATCTGGGCGGCATAGCGATGGAGCAGAGTGGTGAGTGAGGTTAGGATGTACGCCGGAAGCAGCGAGTGGGTGGAGCTGTACTAGTAGAGAGAGCACCAATAATGCCCAAACAATGGAAGCCATATGTATGCTACTAAGCTAGTGCCTGGTAACAGAAGGATATATATAGGAGAAAGATGTGATGCTTTGAGGGCTCCAAAGACGAGCGTGCATGCACTTATATATATATATATATATATATATATATATATATATATATATATATATATATATAGGGTGAGTGTTTTCTACTCCCGGGAGTAGTTACTCCCATCTTCAAAACACATTGTGTATGTGTTCATACTAATTTAGCAGTTTGAGTCTGTTTTATATACTTATATTAAGATACTTCAAATCTTACTACGTCAAAAAAATTTCGAAGAAACCTATACTTTTTAATATTTACCATAACTGCCACTACTGCTATATATATAGAAAGTATATCCACATACTCTAGGTATGTATACATACTTAACATAAATAACACTCTAGATGGTCTAGTATGATCATATACTTTGTCTACATACACTTCGTTCGGTCATATATGCCCTAAATCTAGAGATATACACATGGGAGTAACTACTCCTCGGGAGTAGAAAAGATTTTCCATATATATATATATATATATAGGGTAAATTTTTCCTACACCCTAGGAGTATCTACACCCACCTGCATGTACGTGTATATTCTCTCCTGCGGGTGATTTGCGGGTGACGGAAACGGACCTGTTAATTGAATAGACCACCGGTCCTATTTTTTAGGATCTAAACTTGTTTATTTAGCGTGGAGATGGCCGCCACCGTCCACCAACATAAACGCAATGGAGGTTCTGCCACCGCTCTTGCCATCCCGGCGCGCAGCTGCCGCGGCTCCGTGTCGTGGAGAGCCCTCTGCTGATTCGGTGCACTTCTGATTCCACGGCGGCGTAGCCAGCAGCCATGGCACGAGAAGCCCCGCGTGCCGAGCCCCAGGCGGCGGCGTGGCTTGCGGCTCCCCAGCCCCCACGCATAGCGTCCCCGCCGGCTGCGTCCCTCGGCGACGGTGCAACTTCTTCCGCGTGTGAAGGTCCCGGCGGCGGCGTGGCTTGCGGCAGCCCATCCCCGCCTGTGCGGTCTAGGATCTGAGGCTCATCCTTTCGAATCCAAATGAACGCCTGCAGCAGGCGGATGGATGGCAAGAGCCGTGGTAAGAGAGTTTTCCATGAATACGTAATCTGGATTACTCATTATTTAGTAGGTCGATCGTCCAGGAGACGATCTGCAGCAGCGTCATCACGCTACTACTTCTTTCTTTCTTTTTTTAGAGAAGATGAGTGTCATTTTAGAGTATCACTAAATACTCTTTTTTTTTCATTAGAGTATCACCTGATAACTACATATATACTAATAAAATGTTACATGTAAAATTAGTTCAGAAGGATGTATCTTTCAATCCTGTTACTGCTTGAAGCAGCTCAGATCCTGCAAGATGAAAGTCATGCATGATTCACTTGATACTTTTATCAGATGATTTTTATTATATAGCATCTGTTAATACATCAAAGGACTACTGCGTACACATACTATCTGTTCAAAAGTATATATTGTTCTCTGAAAAAATTAGTACATAGACATACTCCTTTATAATAATAAAGTATATACACGTACTCATTCAAAAATAGTATGTAAACCTACTATCTATCAAAAATATGAAAAAGTATGTAAACATACTCGTTTTAAAATAAGTATGTACACCTACTCTAATTAATTTATAAAAAGTATACAGATATACTCTAATAATGTATGAACCGATACGCCTGTCCAAGGAAAGGTATCTACATATACATAAATTCATTTGTCATTGAAGTATGTACATATACTAAGCATATACTTCCGTGTATCTACATATACGTATACTCATTTGTCCAAAAAAAAAAACGGCATATGTATATACTAAGCATAGTTCCGAGTATCCACATATACACATACTTCCTAATAAAATATTATGTACGAATACTCTCTTGTGAAGAAAGGTATATGCATATAAATATTATACTTAGAACATGCTAGTATACGACATGCATCCATGTCCTCAAATTAGCCATAATTTTCAAATGAGAGATATACATATATACACTTGGTCTATCAGTATATGGACATGCATAGTCTAATTAAAAAGTATGAACGCATACAACCGGCATGCTTGTTTTGAAAAGGACCGATGCATGCGGCCATGCAGTTCCGCCATCCGAGTAACGGGCACGTTTCCCACGCCGATAACTACCGCCTACGACGCCGGACACCAGGCTATCGTGCATACTCGCAGGTGGGTGTAGTTACTCTGGGTGTATAGAAAGTGCATCATATATATATATATATATAATTTGCAGCGCATGCATGCCGTGTGATAATCGTCCATCTTTATTTGTATTTGGACCTTATAAGCAAGTCTCCCCAGAAGTCAATCAGAGATGAAGTTGATGGTCTTTTCCAAGTCGTCGCCGGTCATCATCACGCACACTGCACACGGCAATGTTTCACATTCATGTATGATGGAGGTTTATGTGCAAGAATATATATCTATCTCTGAAAGCGCACGGAAAATGGTCTCCACACAAATGCCGTCTCAATTATTTCAGTGGACATAGCCAACAGCCGAACACACATCCATGATCCATATACCGATAGGATTTCTGTGATGGAACCAGGCTAACTGTCCTCTACTCTTGGCTGCAAGTAAAAGTTTGGTCACTTCAAAAGGGACGCTGTCCCAATTGAACATTCTCTATATTTAATTTTCTTATGCCGTGGGCTACAGGTCATTGCGACTTCGAGGCTTGATTGCATTGGTTTTTGATAGTTACCCCCAGCCCGTTGGCTACTAGCTGCAATTCCACAGTTTATCAGAGGCTTATGCAAGCACTTACGTACAGAGCATCCACGTCGCAAAAATCAGATACTTAGTTCCGGCCGCCAATACAGTCCAACATGCCGTGTTTCCATGTAATGTAAAAATCCCAAGTCAAAAAAAAACTTTTGTTGCAGTGTGTGTTGCATGTAATGTGTGTAGTCAACTTAAGTCAACCTTTTCCCTTTCTTCTACTCTAAACTAAAAATATTGACTTGAAAAATATTTACAAATAATCTTTGCATCATGTAATATAGGTTTGCATGCGTGTGTTTGGTTCTTGTGTTGCTATGCTTGGAGGTAGTTTCTCCCATCTAATAAATCCCTAGAATAATCTGATGGTCCTGCGCCGTTGGATCACGCCGAGACCACTCTTCGCCCGACGACGGCGGGGGAAATCTCCAAGAACTGATGGTCTCCCCGGCGGAGGGGGGGCGCCACGACGGCTGTGTCTGTGGGGTTTGATGACCACGTGGCTACGCCTTCCATTGCTGCTGCTGCTCAACTTGACCCGGTGGATGACGACGTCGGGCCGCCCCGATGTCACAGCCACCACCCTGGGAGGGCCCTCGATCACCGCCATCACGGCTGATTGAGGATCGTGTGTGACTTCCTATGGACTCCCCATTGATCAAGGGAGAACCAAGGCTGCGCAGGCCGCGCATGCCGGTGACGATGGTTCGCCGAAGCGTCCACCTCGCCGCCAAAACCGCCAGCGCCAACGAACGCGACGCTGCAAGCACAAGTCGTGCTTCGACAGAAGATGGGGATTGCGACACACCTTCCGCCGGTTGACCTAGAGGCGGCCAGGCAATACTTTGAAGCTTTTGCTGGTCCTCAACGTCTAGGAAAGAAGCGGCTATGTAGGTGCTCTTTGATCAAGAGTTTGATCCCGGTGGCTTGGAATCTCAACCTAGCCGATCTTGATGAGGAGCCTCCCTAGTCGCAAAATAGTTTATTCAGAGTCACAATCTCTTGCTGCCGTTGGTCAGAAGTTGAAGTAATCCGCGGATTACTCCAGTCTTTTATTTATTTATTTCTGTACTGAACTTTTCGCCGTCTTAATGAAATCCGTGCGTGTCGAGAAAAAAATCCCTAGAATAAAATGGCAAAGCCTCTGTCCTTAGTTCCTTAGTCGACAGGCCACTTCTGGCCCGGCCAGCCTTGCCTCGCCGTCCTCTGGCCCAGCCTAACTCGGCGCCTCTCTTCTACTGGCCCAGCATCCTTCACCGTCCTCTGGCCCAAGCCACCGAGAGGCCTAACACCGGCCATCAGATCATTTTCGCAGGCCCAACTCGCGCCTTGGTCCACTAGCTGCATTTCAGCAGTTCATTAGAGGCTTAAGGGCCTGTTTGGCACAGTTCAGCTTCATCAGAGAAGTTGTTTTTAGAGAAAAGTGCTTCACCAACGAACTGTTTTGGGAATGCTATTTGGCAAAACAGCTTAATTAACAACTGTTAGAATTCTAGGCTTTCTCGAGCGTCCGAACCAATTCGACCGCGTTCTTGGCGATCTTGTAGTTGTCATCGTTCACCAGAGCCTCACAGAGGTCGAAAGCTTGCAGCTTGATTGCTTCCAGTGCCAGCTCGTTGCTCTCGGCACAAATCCAGTTGAGGACGAGCAGGGCCTGCTCGATTGCACGGAGCACGGAGACGAGGCCGGGGATCCTGCACGGCTCCTGGCGGCCCTCCCGGCACCTGGCGAGGAGGCCGAGCACCTCGACGGCGCGCGCGGAGCCGTCGGCGAGCGCGGGCGCGGCGCCCTCGCGCACCGCGCGGCGGCGGTTCTCCGGCAGCTTGCACACCGCGGCAGAGAGCGCATCGACGGCGCCGTCCGCCACGAGCCCGACGCGCGTGTCGTCGCCGTCCGCTGAGGTGTACAAGCGCCTGGGCCGCCGCCTCGTCCCCGGCCTCCGCGTGCCGCAGCAGCACCGCCGCGCTGCCAGACTCCAGCACCTCCCCTCCGCTCGGCGGGGCCGGACTTGGCCAGCCTCAGCAGCGCCGGCACGGGCGACGCGGACCGAGGTGGCACCGCCGACGGCACCGCCGCTTGCCTCGCCCCTCCTCACCCCCCCTGCTGCGAGTGGATTCGGCAGAGGTTTACGGATCCGCGGCGGGAGCAGGTCTCGGCGGCTGGAGGAGCTCTCGGCGGCGGTGGATTCGGCAGAGGGTTACGTCGGCGGTGGATTCAGCGGAGCTCTCGGCGGCGATAGCAGAATGTTACGGCGGCGGTAGCAGAGGGGCCAGCGGCGCACCCATGGCGGCGGCCCCGGCGACTAAAGGGCGGCACTACGACGGGCGGCGGCGGCGGCGGCGGCGCTACGACGTAGAAGATGGCAATTTCTTGTAAATTTGTGGTAAACTGAGGGGCATTGAGGTCATTGTGGAGGGAGAGAGCTGTTGGGAGCTGTGATTCCCCAGCTTCATTGAGCGGACGCGAGCGGGGCGCCCTTGTCTCAGCGCGTTTCTAGGGCGAGCGGACGAGCGAGCTGCTCGTTTGGCTGCTGAAGCTGTTTTTTTAGCTCATGAAGTTGCTACCAAAGCTGTACCAAACGGGCCCTAAGTAAAGCACTCACTGGCACGAGCTGCCGGACCAAGCCATGCCGCGTGCGCGCCGTCGCCTCGCCCGCCTGCGCCCCCGCGCGCGCCCCGTCGTCCACCGGCTCGGTACGCCCCCTCTCCCCTCCCTGAATCCCAAACTACTGCTGCAGCTGTTACTTGGCGCTGGAGCCCGGGGAGAACGTGTGGGTGGACGTGCTCATGACGCACGACCCGACGTCTGCGGGGCCCGGCACTATCGGAATCTTCAAGAAGGAGTTCGGGGGGGAGGACGCTAAGGTCTGGGACCGCGAGAAGGTCGTCATCATCCCGACCATTACATCTTCACCAGCGATGAGCGTGCCAACCGCAATGTTGATATCCTTAGGGATTTCTGTGTCGAGCAGAACATCAAGTACTTTTATGATATCAAAGATCTCAGCAATTTCAAGGTATGCCCCCCCTCCTTTGCTTCTCGGTTCATCATTTATTTAGTTCATGTATCATGGCTTCTCTGCCTCCTAGTAGTACTAAAATTTAGGTTCCTTGTAGTTTTCCACCCTTCCTTCTGGAACAGTTTACATTTCAGAATTGTTTGCAGGCTAATCCAGACTACAAAGGCGTCTGCCATGTTGCACTTGCTCAGGAAGGCCACTGCCGACCGGGCGAGGTACCTTGCTGAGTCTTTCAAGTACAGGTCACCTGTGATTGTACAACATCAACATGTTGGGAAGCGCTAACCTGCTACAATTGCTGTCTAGGTTCTCCTGGGTACCGATTCTCATACTTGCAATGCTGGAGCCTTTGGTCAATTTGCAACCGGAATTGGAAACACTGATGCAGGTTTTGTGTTGGGCACTGGAAAAGCTCTTCTCAAGGTATGCTCATGGTTCTTGTTACTCTTGGAAGGTGAAATTTTTAAAATCAGTCTTACAGAACCAACATCATAAAAAAAAAAAAAAAAAAAAAAAAGACAGGGTATATGCAAACTGAACTGTACCTCTATTTCATCTGTTGGTCAGGAGAGTGACTGATTTTTTTATATTATAAATCAATGTTCAAGATAGATGAGAATCAATTAAATATTGTTATTGTTACACTGACTTGCATTTTATCAAAGGATAACAATAATAGAAATGTCGCCTGTCGTATCACTACTTATACATCAGTTATGCATTTATTTTCTTTTTAGTGAAACAACACATGAAACTGTTATTTCCATGGACTAGTTGGGACTTTTCTCAAATCTGTTATGTGCATCCTCTTATCGCATTGTCATATATTGTGGATACGCTTCAGTCAACTGCAGAAAAAGAATACAGTTTTTTGACGTATTTTTATGTTCATTTCAGGTGCCCCCTACTATCAGGTTTGTATTAGATGGAGAAATGCCGCCTTATTTACTTGCGAAAAGATCTGATTTTGCAAGTGAGCTTACAAGCTGTGCTAAATTTGTTCCTTTCTTAGGATCTACATGTAATCGTGAATTCTTAATTCTTTTTAATTGGTACTTACAGATTATTGGTGAGATCTCAGTATCTGGTGCAACCTACAAATCAATGGAGTTTGTTGGATCAACTGTAGAAAGTCTAACTGTGCGTTTCCTGCTCAAGATTATCTTAATTAATTGCCACACTGTATAACATTGAACTTAGTCCTTTTCACACACTTACTAGATGGAAGAGCGTATGACACTATGCAACATGGTTATTGAAGCTGGTGGAAAGAACGGTGTTGTGCCGGCTGATGAAACTACATTTAAATACCTTGAGGTACAATATGCTTTTCTTTCATAACATTCCACTAACTTTTGAGATAGAGAATGCTCAGAACAATTTGCAATTTAGTTTGTAGGATAGTTCTGACATCATTGGTATACTGCAGGGTAAGACATCAGTTGATTATGAACCTGTCTACAGTGATGCTCAGGCCAGGTGACTATAGGCTGTCCTTGCTTTTCTTGACCTTTAGCTCATGTTTTGTATGCATCTATGTGCATGTTTTCAGCTTTAAAGATATTTGCCTTACAGATCACGAGTCCTTGTTAGACAACATCGAACTTCGAAAGTAAATGGATAAAATATACACCACTAGTTTTCCCATGTTCTCTTATCTCGTCTTTAAAAGTTGCTTATGTTAATATGTTATGCACATGCAAGAAATATGATTTCTTGTCTAATTATTTCCTTCCAGACATTTGACTCTGTATTCTCTGTGTGATCATCTGATATAGCAGGCACATGATTTCTTGCTTATTTAATTTGATTGACTTTTTTTTTTCCAGTTTTTTAGTGACTACCGTTTTGATGTATCAAAACTGGAGCCAGTAGTTGCCAAGGTTTGTTGATGAAGTATTTTGCAATCTTCATCTTTTTGTTGATTTTCCTGTAAAAAGGAAGCAATAACTGTCTTGAATCTGCAGCCACATTCGCCTGACAACCGTGCTCTACCAAGAGAATGCAAAGATGTCAAGATCGACCGAGTCTATATTGGTTCTTGCACTAGTGGTAAGACTGAGGACTTCCTTGCTGCTGCAAAGGTGTTCTTAGCTCTCGGTAAGAAGATTGATTCCTATCATGGTGTACGTACTTGTTATCTTTCAGACCTATCCCATGGCTTGACTTATACTGGAAAAAATTTTACCAGGGAAAGAAGGTTAAAGTTCCCACATTTCTTGTCCCTGCTACACAAAAGGTGATATTTAGAATAAAAATATTCCAATGTGATCACCGTTTAGAGTGTAGGCTTGTTCATAATTTGGAAATATTGTGAAATCTCTGCAGGTGTGGATGGACGTATATAGCCTCCCTGTACCAGGATCTGGTGGCAAAACTTGCTCCCAGATATTTGAGGAGGCTGGTTGTGATACACCAGCAAGTCCTAGCTGTGGTGCTTGTTTGGGTGGCCCTCGTGATACATATGCACGGATGAATGAACCTATGGTAAGTATCACATGCAAATCTAGAAGCATTTCTATATAATAGGCATGATACTTATTAGTATATTACTAGGGAGGGTAACTATGGTTCTAGTGCCCAAATCTACCAACTTATTCCTAGACAACATTTTTTGACCCCTCCGTAGCCACGTCACCTTCAAATCCTGACCGCCGGATCACCTATATACGTCTCCCACAACACCTTCCAGACTCCTCCATCCACCCTCCAATCAAAAACCCTTCCTGCACGCATCCTCCGATTCACCGCTACCGCGTCCAGCCTGCCCTCGGCGCCGACCGACCGCTCCGTCGCACTCCGCACCGCCCTCCGCCAACATCCCTTCCCCGGCCACACCTTCAGCTGCTGCCGGCACACCACCGGTCGCCGCCGCCGCCCGCCACCGGCTCGCTGCAGCACGCTGCCTCTTTGCGTACGGCCACGGAGCCGCCGACGTCCTCCCTCCCCGGGACGGCGCCACCAGCTGCCGCGACCCGCACCGACTGGCTGACAGCGCGCGTCAACGAATCCTTCACCTGCAGTGGTGGCCGCAAGGTGACGCCCTTGCCTGCTCCCTCCTGTTCCCTCTCCCCTTTATGCCCTGTGTCCTGTACGTGTTCGATAGAATGTCCACAAGGAGTATGCACACAGGCAAAGGTTGCCTCTGTTGCCGCTGGTAAGAAGGCATGCCACTGGGTTGTCATTTCTCAGTTGTGAGGACTTTTTTTTACACCAAAGACTGGGAGAGATCCCCATAGACCCATAGTTGCAAGGACTTATGCCTGTCTTTCCTTATTACTGCATGGTCTTAGTGATTTTCCCCATTTGAGGCTAACACAGTTCAAGTCTTCAACACTACTGATGATTTCTTATCCATATTAAAGATAAATATCTCAAGGATTTCCATTTTAATTTTTTTTCTTATCCATATTAAAGATAAATATCTCAAGGATTTCCATTTTACTTTCTGTGACTTCTTACATATGTCAGCAACTTCCATTGACCCATTGCCTGTAATTGAGTCTGTTACACAGCTGCTGCAATCTGAAATTCAGTCCTTGCCACTCTCAGACACACAACAGTTGAAGGTATTGTCACTGAACTGACCTTTCCCTGCTATAATCTCATAGAGAGAACCAGTTTCCAAATAAAATATTGTGTACTGCCTTGAACATCAAAATGTATAATTCTCGATGGTTTGAATCTAAAACTGTTCGGGCATAAAAATAAGCAGTGCATGAACGAAATATGTGGGTTTCCATTTTGGTGCAACGGAAATAGGGGTTCATCAACACCAAACCAGTGCTCTTTTTTGTGTGTGTGTGTGTGTTCCATCAGATTTACATATAGTACAGTCATGATTGTGTTCTACTCTTCTAAATTTTTTTAACCACAATTGGGGTATGCTTCATATTGTTGCCTTCCTTTCACTGAACAATATTTTCCCAGTAATAGCTTTTTGAAGTATCTCTTTATGTGCCATAGAGGTAGCCGAAAGTGGGCATGTAATCAGGAAGTACTTTCCTAACTGTCTGTCCACTACTCATAGTGATGACACTCACCATAAATATAGACTACCAATACTAATATTTTCTTTGACAATTATTTCCATTGCTGGAGGAAATCATCTGCATATATTGTTTGCCCAGTTCGACCGCAGTACTTATCTGCCTGAATATTTCTGGCGACATACTGCGGATTGGAATACCAGTGAATTGGCGGCCAGTGAATGAAATAAAAAATAGAGGCAAGGCTTCAAGATTGTTGTTTATCCCCAGATCTTATATAGTATTTAGTTTATCTTCTCCTTTGTGCAAAACGATATGCAAAAACTGGAACCACATGGATGTTTTGGTGCAACATTCTATTCATCATATAATTTATGCATGTTATAAAAGCAAATCATGCAGTACTTTTCTCAATAAACATGTTAGCTTACTTTTCAATCTCTTATCGGGAGCAGTTCACTATGTGTAATGCTCACTCTTGCTTTTTATATATTTTTCCTTTACACATCAACATGCTTTTGCCTCAACTAAATTGTAGGTTATTGCTTCTATTATTTGGGACAGGACGATTACGATCACTTTGTTCATTGAGGTCTGAAAGCTAACCTACTGTTCTTGACGTCCAAAACAACAACAAAAAATGGACACCACCATACATGCCTGCATTCATACTTCTAAAAAAGAAAAACGATATATATGTCCAGTACTCTGCTCCAGTCAAATATTTAATACATTCATCTGTTGCCACATTGTGAAAAAAATTGTTCCGCTACTTTCATGCTTTTAACTGCATCCTGACAAAAAAGAAATGGTTGTTTCAGGAATCCAGTTCTTCATCTTCATGCTACAACTATATTTGGTGCTCCCCTTTTAAATCAATCGATAATGGGGATTATTACAAAATTGATCTTTACCTAGGTATGTTCATCGTTTTCGCCTTTAGTTATTTAATATACTCTGTATCATATGTCTTGCGTTCAATCATTTGTCAGACCAATCTCATTAACACACAAGACAAAAAAGGAGACATGATCATATTAAAATGGTAATAAAAATGAGTTCATAACAGCATATCTGCATGTTAGGTCCATGCTATAACTCTATTAGTTGTAACCTCTGTTCACTTTCCTGATGCAGGCAAAAAGAGCGACAACAACCGTCTCAGTATTATGTGCGGCTACTTACTGTTCTTAGATCGGAAATCTTTGCTGAATCATCTCATGCACTGTGGAATCGTCATCCCTACACCCTGTACTGGTGGAGTGTCTATAATTTGAACATTAGTATGTAAAATAGAAAATTCTCACCAAAGTCCACCATCCCATTTTGCAGAAGAGTAAATAAAACTATTGTATACTGCAGCACCCATCATTACCAACAAATGCTACCCCGTGCCCCCTCCCCCGCGCAACGCGCGGGGTTCATGGCTAGTTAGTATGTTATTATGTTATCTTAACTATTGAATGATAAAGCTCTGCATACCTTAAAAAGCAAAGAACTATCGAATGATAAAATATATCATGTGCACATACAAATTTCACACTGACTGGCTAGCTGATGCGCAAATTATGCTTACCTCCGTCTCAGTTATGTGCTAGGTTGCTGTTCTAATGTTTTTACTGAATAGTTATGGCTGGAATCACAAAACAAAAATGCACGCTGTGCAGATTTTAGCACTAGCACCTTCTTAGAAGACATTACTAGTTTACTACTAGACCCCATCCCCCCTCTTGTCAGAGGTTGCGTATTCTTTTTCCTTTCCTTTTTTTCTCTACGTAATTACACATATAGATGCTATCAATGGCAATTGAAACTACAAGTATTGTAGAGTTTTTTTGTCGTTGATTGAAATCCTTGAGTTTGTGAAGGAAAACAGCAAGTGCTCTAAAATTCTAGTTTATTGACATGGGCAGCTTTGATTAGTGATGACTGATGAGTTTAACATATGGATCTGGTAACCTGGATGGAGGTCTGCGTGTCCACTACAAACAGGAACTTCCCAGGCAGGATGGGGCACAAGGAAGGGCAGATCTACCTGGCATCCCCCTATACCGCCGCCGCCTCGGCCCTGACAGGGTACGTCACGGACCCCAGGGACTTCCTCATGTAACCATCTTGAAACAACAAAGTTCATGACGTAACACAATGCTTGTAGGCTGTACTGCTGTTTTTTTAATAAATAATGTACTGCTGTTTTTTGAGTTGAACATTAGTTTAGGCGTGTCTTTCGTTGAGGAATAAATTGCATGTCGGGAAGTTGTCATGTATGGTTCTTCATTATTACAGTGTACTACCAAGAATATACTTAACTGTTACAAGGAAAATACATTCTTGTGGTTCATACAAAAGGGAGTTCCTATACTCCCTACTTACAAAAGGCCTTTTGAGAGATCTTGTGGTTCATACACTGAATGCTTTTCTTACAATGAATATGAGAAACCAACTCAATTGATCTTTCATATTCTTCACGTCAATGCTCTGTACTAGTAGGAGCGAATGTCATATTGTGAGTATTAACTATCAACTCATATAAATGACAGAATCTATAGCCTAGTTGGAAAGGTGAATATACACTTCATACATCATGTTACTAGCAAACTCATTTTTTTTAGAAGTACCAGTAGGGTAATCTTTACTGACATTCAGACATGATATGGAGTCATCTCTTCTGGGTTTCACAACAAGCCTAAATGACACACCTGGGATACTTTAAGGTTTCCCCTCACCAATCCTAATTATAGTATTTGGTGAGTGGTATGCAGGCCCAATCTGCCATCATTGTAAAGGAATATGGGAAAGGAAACAGAGGAACTTAGGTTTGATTTAGAGCCAAAGTCACTGACGAAGTAGCAGTTTCTTGAACATTGACAAAATGTGTACTTATCAACTACATGACACCACTTTGACGAGCAATGATCACTGATAACATATAGTAACAAGACCAGCAAGTACTAGTAAGCCAAGGTGACAAACCAACCTATAGGTTCCACAAGATTACATACACAAAACGACTAACACTTATTTTGATGTGCTAAGGATAGCATAAACCATATTGTATAATTAGCTACCGTTGAATATACAGGACCACCAAGTTGTTTGTGCATGACATATTGCACCTCCTTTATAGCAATCGGGCAGCTTCAAGTCAACATAGAATCCCTGAAAAATATATGGAACCACCTGCTGATCCAATCCAGTTTCAATAGAGAATAGCTGCTGCAAATCCCACTCCAAAGCCCACACCAACGAAGAGAAACAAAACCACATTGACGCTATGAGAGGAGCTTTTCAGATGTGCTTCATTTGGAATCTGGCACCTCCCTTTATAG
This sequence comes from Hyparrhenia diplandra, assembly GCA_015847255.1. Classification (NCBI taxonomy): domain Eukaryota; kingdom Viridiplantae; phylum Streptophyta; class Magnoliopsida; order Poales; family Poaceae; genus Hyparrhenia; species Hyparrhenia diplandra. The sequence goes on from JADLZK010011468.1 coordinate 140,751, forward strand.
CAATCGGCCACCTTCAAGTCAACATAGAATCCTGAAAATATGGAACCACCTCCACATCCAATCTTGTTTCGCTAGGCTGACTATTGCGAATCCCACTCCAAAGCCCACACCAGCAAGAGAAACAAAACAACATCGACACTATGAGAGGAATCTATCTGATGTTCTTCTTCGAGTATCTGGTGGAGTGCCACATGGCTTGGATAGAGGGGGTCCACAAAGTCCTACATTGCCATCAAATGAGCTATTACGGAATGTTGTGAACTGATGTGATTGTGGTATGCTACCTTCCAACCAGTTGTTGCTCACGTTCAGGATGCTAAGGAAGGTAAGATTTGTTAACTCTTGTGGAATCTCACCGATAGCATGTTTGAAGATAGATCCAGGGACTCCAAAGCAGTGATGCTACCAAGTTGAGGTGGAATTTCTCCACCGAGGGCATTGTGAGACAAGTTTAGTACATGCAGAGAACAAAGATTCCCAATCGATGCAGGAATCCTACCTTCTAAAGCATTATCGATATGTCTATTGTTGTTAATGTAGTTAAAATCCTTTCAAATGTCACCATCAACCCTTTATATGATATTGTGACCGAGTCTTGGTAAAATCCAACAAAACCCTTTAGATTTGGATGGCCTATGATTTGCCCAATATTGTTATACTTCTTCATTGATTTCAAATTTTCAAACCAATGAGGATGCAACTCGCCGGGAGAAATTGTTTGAGGCTAGGTCAATTATTTGCAAACTTGCGAATTGATCTCCCAATTTCTCATCTTCAAGATAACCTATGGGACCTTGGAACTGGTTGGATCTCAGGACAAGGACTTGAAGATTCGAAAGCCTCCCTAGCCAAGAGGGAAATGTATCCGCAATTTTATTCCTTCCAAGGTCAAGAACCTCCAAGTCCATGCAATTATTGAGTGCCCTCGGAAGCTGACCTTCAATCTTATTGCCATAAAAATCTATTGTCTGCATAGAACATCCACTTGAAATATTGGAAGGTAACATCCCCGTTAATTGATTCTCCCTCAGATCTATTACTCTCAAAACTCCATTTTCCATGAGGCATGTCGGTACCAGTCCGGTAAAATTGTTATATGACAGATCAAGGATTTCCATGGGTGAATCACAAACTGAATGCGGTAAATGACCACTTATATTATTGTTTCACAACCTAAGATAATTAGTGCGTCCAAGGTATAATGTGAAGTTTTGAGCAAGGGAAGAGAATGCATTATTTGAATAGTCCAAGACTACCGCTGATGACTCGGCATAGGAACCTGTGTTGGAAGCTTTGTTGGAGCTAAGATCCAATCTAGCCAAGGTATTATTCAACGGGATAATAGATGAATTGAGTTCCATGCCGTGAACATGTTATGTGAAATGTTTAATTCCAATAAGTGATTGTTCCATCTCTCCCATATCCATTCTGGTATATCTCCACTTATTTTATTACTTGAAAGGTCCAGATGCTCCACATGGTTAAGACGCCTCAATAAGTTTGGTATTTTGTTATATTGCAACTAGCAAGTCCTAGCTCCACGAGCTGAGAGGGATAGACAGATGAAGAGTTACTACCTTTCCTTCCATTACTGTCAACTTATTGTGTGAAAGAAATAAAGAAGTGAGGTTCTCTAACCTCCATAATAAGTCAAGATCCACTAAGCCCATTAAATTGTTCCCAGAAATATCTAGATTTGTCAAATTTGGGAGTACCAGCAATGACTGGGGAATCTTCCCGGTTATTTCATTACTTTGTAAGTATACCCTCTTCAAGTGTGATGATGCCCCATAGAATTCATGTATAGGACTAGAAAGTTGGTTTTCTGAAAGATCCAAGTGTTGTAGCGCTGGAAGAGTGAATATTGATGTTGGGATTTTCCCTGCAAAAAATAAGAGAAATTTAGGGACACTGTAGACGTGACTAAACTAACAAAAATTCCAATGCTACATATCTTAGATTATTTATATATATAGAAACTTGAGTAAGGGTGATGAGATAAAGAGTGTTAAGCACTAGTATCACTTTGTTTTATCACAACCATTCAATTAGCAATCCAACGACCACAAACGCACTAGTGGAAAATTAAAAACTAGGTAACTTTGGGGATAAGCTAGAGTAGAAACTACATATTAAATTTCTTTATTACATGGTTTAGAAGTACAAATTAGAAAGGATAATTATTTTTATTCTTTATAATGGTGAATAAAGATCATGCTTTGTTTACACCCTTGGTGATTACTAAAACTAATGTTTTAGCAAAACTTGGTATTGCTTTAACTGGATATGACAAGGGCCGTCTCCACCACATGAGAGTCCAAACTTGAAGACAATAGAGGGAGAGCGTAGGAAGAAGACATAGAGAGTCACAAAACATTGAATGATGTGTATCGAATATTTACTCCTAATCTATCCTTTCACAATCAATCAAGCATACTCAAAACAAAATTTATATAACATTTTAAAGAACAAAAATATTTGCAGCAAATAATTTGTACTGGAATACAAAGTACAAATAAAACGCTACAATCTTTAGGAGTTATGAGTAGTATGGAGTGAGGTTTCAAAGGAGCTCTGCTAGAAATTAGGTGTAACTTTAAGAGAAAGCTAACCTTACCTGTGAAATAATTTCCATCAAGCACCAGCTCAGTCAGCTGGGTCAAATTAGCAATTGAACTCGGTATTGTGCCAGAAAGCCCGATGCCTGGTAGTACTAGTGATGTCAATTTTTTCAGTATGCCAACTTCATGTGGAATTGGCCCATAAAGTTGACAATCGAAGAATGCAGTATTTCCATGTTGCTCATATTCCCAATTGGGGATGGTAGTTGCCCTAGTAAGCAGCCACAACTATCAATCGTGAGAAATTGCAAATTGCTAATATTGGCAATTGCTGTTAATGTCTGTGTTGTGAGGTTACTAGTAGAAATTCCTAGCTCGGTCAAGTTCTTGAGATTTGCAGTGGAGGAAGGTGTTATCATGGATAAGTCGCAATTGGTAAAAGACAAAATTTGCAGGTTCTTGAGATTTGCCGTGGAGGAAGGTATTATCATGGATAAGTCGCAATTGCTAAAAGACAAACTTTGCACGTTCTTGATGCCTTCAAACCAAGAAAAAAATTGACTCAATTGTCGTGGTGAATCTAGTTGTGCCACATACAATTCGCGCAAGGATGCAAGTGTACCAAACAAAGAGAGAAAATTTGTGGAAATAATATTTCCATCAATACCCAATTCTGTCAATGCCTTGAAATCACTAAAATAGCTCGATTTACTGACATAGGAGAAGTTTGTCCAGTCTACCCACAGTGTTTCTAATGAAGAGGCATTAGAAAACTTGGCATGTGACCTGAGAGATTTGGATTCTCGGACAAGTCGAGCACCCTTAGATTTTTGGATAGAAACATTCCTGGAGGAAGCCACCCCTTGAAGATTAATACCAGAAAGTTGGAGCACTCTTAAATTGGGAAAATCAAGAGGGAATCAGGAAATGGACCGGGAATGATACCGTCATTGCCACTGAGGTTGATCACGGACAGAGAATTCAATCTTGAGAGAGAGCTGTCAATAATATGACCTTGGAGGCCGCAACTCTCTAAGCTAAGAACCCGCAGATGTGGCACATATTTAGCTAGGGCTTCGAAGCAATCTTCTGCAGATGAAGATATCCTGACAGCAAAATCAAGGTAAAGCTCTCTCAAGTTTCTGAGATTCATCACTAGGGCTTGGAAATACCGTAACTGGATGTAAAAAATAGATGCGCCATAACAATAACCTGAGTCATCAGGACATATAAAACGACTGGAAAGATCCAAGGAAACTAGGTTTGTGAGTTTGCTAATGACAGCAGGTACATGGCGACCGCCGATTCCTGAATTGGAGAGGTTGAGGTGGTTAAGCATACTGAGTCTCTCGAAACCAATTAAGGGGATGTCATCCCTAAAGTTGTTCATGCTGAGGTCGAGCAGCCTGAGGGAGGTGAGATTAAACAGCGCTGGGTGAATTTCATTACTAGTCAGTCGAAATCCGCTGAGGTCGAGACCAGTGACATGGCCAGTGGAGTTGCTGCAGCTGATGCCCTCCCCAGAGGCAACAGTCTGTGCCAGCTTGCCAAGACGGGAGATTGGTGATAGGGAGGAAGTCGGTCACACTATAACCTGCAGGGACGTCTGGGTGGAAGATGAAAGACTGCTTAAGTTTAAGCAGAGCGTGAGCATCGTCTGGCTGGCATAGCGAAGGAGCAGAGCTGTGACTGTGAGTGAGGTTGCCACCAGGATGGACGACGCCGGAGGCACCGAGTGGGTGGAGCTGTACTAGCAGAGAGAGCACCAATAATGCCCAACCAATGGAAGCCATATGTATGCTACTAAGCTAGTGCCTGGTAACCGAAGTATATATAGGAGAAAGATGTGATGCTTTGAGGTCTCCAAAGACGAGCGTGCATGCACTTATATATATAATTTGCAGTGCATGCATGCCGTGATAATCGTCAATCTTTATTTGAGGCATCGTGTCAATTGTATTTCGACCTTAAGCAAGTCTCCCAGAAGTCAATCAGAGATGAAGTTGATGGTCTTTTTCAAGTCGTCGCCTGTCGTCATCACGCATACCACACGGCAATGGCACATTCATGTGTGATGGAGGTTCTTTAGACAAGGCTATATATCTATCTCTGAAACTGAAAGCGCGCGGAAAATGGTGGCCACACAAACGCCGTCTGAATTATTTCAATGGACATAGCCAACAGCCCAACACACATCCATACGATCCATACCGATAGGATTTCTGTGATGGAACCTGGCTAACTGTCCTCAACTCTTGGCTGCAAGTAAAAGTTTGGTCACTTCAAAGGGACGCTGTCCTTATTATTGAACATTCTCTGTATTTGATTTTCGTATGCCGTGGGCCACAGGTCATTGCGACTTCGAGGCTTGATTGCATTGGTTTTTGATAGTTACCCCCGGCCCGTTGGCCACTAGCTGCAATTCCACAGTTTATCAGAGGCTTATGCAAGCACTTATGTACAGAGCATCCACGTCGCGAAAACCAGATACTTAGTTCCGGCCGCCAATACATAGTCCAACATGCCGTGTTTCCATGTAATGTAAAAATCCCAATTCAAAAACTTTTGTTGCAGTGTGTGTTGCATGTAATGTGTGTAGTCAACTTAAGTCAACCTTTTCCCCTTCTTCTACTCTAAACTCAAAATATTGACTTGAAAAATATTTTCAAATAATCTTTGCATCATGTAATATAGGTTTGCATGCGTGTGCTTGGTTCTTGTGTTGCTATGCTTGAAGGTAGTTTTTCCCATCTAATAAATCCCTAGAATAAAATGGCCAGCCTTGCTTCACCTTCCTCTGGCCCAGCCTAACTCGGCGCCTCTCTTCTACTGGCCCACCGTCCTCTTCACCATCCGCTCTGGTCAGATCATTTTCGCAGGCCCAACTCGCGCCTTGGTCCACTAGCTGCATTCAAGCAGTTCTTTTAGTGGCTTAATAAAAAAGTAAAGCACTTACCACGCCTCAAAAAAAAAAAAAAAAAAAAAAACAAAGTAAAGCAGTTATCACGTACTCCTCTCTCCCAAAATAAAAGACCTTCCTGTTTTCCGAGAATTCAACGCTTTTAAAATGCTGGCAATTATATATTAAAAAATATAAAAATATTTATGTGAAGTAATTAGTATCATCGAAAAGATCTTTAAATCTAGTTTTTTAACAAATTTATTTGAAGATTTAATTGTTGCATGCATTTTTTCGAACTTAGTCAAAGTTGTGAAATTTTGACCGCAAGACGCTTCCCATAGCGTCGTTTATTTTGGGAGGGGTACAGAGGACGCAGCACCGCGCGGGCACGAGCCGCCGGACCAAGCCATGCCGCGTGCGCGCCGTCGCCTCGCCCGCCGGCCCCCCGCCCCGTCCTCCACTGGCTCGGTACGGCCCCACCCTGAATCCCAAACTGGCTACTGCTGTTGCTCTGCGCGCCGCGTTCGATTTACTCACAGGAACGGTTTCGCGCGGCCGCCCGCCCCTCTGCAGGTGAAGAGCGCGATGACGATGACGGAGAAAATCCTAGCGCGAGCGTCGGAGCAGGCGGCGCTGCGTGTGGGTGGACGTGGACTGATGACGCACGACGTCTGCGGCCTGGGACCATCGGGATCTTCAAGGAGTTCGGGGAGGACGCTAAGGTCTGGGACCGTGAGAAGGTCGTCATCATCCCGGACCATTACATCTTCGATGACGATGAGCGCGCCAACTGCAATGTCGATATCCTCAGGGATTTCTGTTTCGAGCAGAATATTAAGTACTTCTATGATATCAAAGATCTCAGCAATTTCAAGGTATGCCCTCCCACTCCATTACTTCGTTCATTTATTTCGGTTCATATTTATATATCATGGCTTCTCTGCCTCATAGTATACCGATTTAGGTTCCAATGTAGTTTTCCTCCTTTCTTCTGGAAGTTTTACATTTCAGAGTTGTTTGCAGGCTAATCCAGACTACAAAGGCGTCTGCCATGTTGCACTTGCTCAGGAAGGCCACTGCAGACCGGCGAGGTACCTTGCTGAGTCTTTCAAGTACAGGTCACCTGTGATTGTACACATCAACATGTTAGGAAGCGCTAACCTGCTCAAATTGCTGTCTAGGTTCTCCTGGGTACTGATTCTCATACGTGCAATGCTGGAGCCTTTTGGTCAATTTGCAACCGGAATTGGAAACACTGATGGCAGGTTTTGTGTTGGGCACTGGAAAAGCTCTTCTCAAAGGTATACCCATGGTTCTTGTTACTCTCAGAAGGTAAAATTTTTAAAATCAGTCTTACAGAACCAAAATCATAAAAGAGATGAAGAAAGACGGGTATATGCAAACTGAACTGTACTTCTATTTCATCTGTTGGTCAGGAGAGACAATTTTTTTTTATATTATAAATCAAAGTTCAAGATAGATGATAATAAATTAAATATTATTGTTGTTACACTGACTTGCATTTTATCAAAGGATAACAATAATAGAAAAATGTCACCTGTCATATCCAGTATTTCAGTTAGCACTACTTATACATCAGTTATGCATTTATTTTTATTTTCAGTCAAACAACACATGAAACTGTTATTTCTGTGGACTAATTAGGACTTTTCTCAAATCTGTTATGTGCATCCTCTTATTGCATTATCATATATTGTGGATACGCTTCAGTCTACTTCAGAAAAGAATACAGTTTTTGATGTGTTTTAATGTTCATTTCAGGTGCCCCCTACAATCAGGTTTGTATTAGATGGAGAAATGCCGCCTTATTTACTTTGCGAAGGATCTGATTTTGCAAGTAAGCTTACAAGCTGTGCTAATTTTGTTCCTTTCTTAGGATGTACATGTAACCGTGAATTCTTATTCTTTTAATTGCTACATACAGATTATTGGTGAGATTTCAGTATCTGGTGCAACCTACAAATCAATGGAGTTTGTTGGATCAACTGTAGAAAGTCTAACTGTGCGTTTCCTGTTCAAGATTATCTTAATTAATTGCCATACTGCTTAACATTGAACTTAGTCCTTTCCACACACTTGCTAGATGGAAGAGCGTATGACACTATGCAACATGGTTATTGAAGCTGGTGGAAAGAACGGTGTTGTTCCTGCTGATGAAACTACATTTAAATACCTTGAGGTACAAAACTAGTCCCGTTGAAATGCTCATAATAATGTTGAGGCAATATGCTTTTCTTTCATAACATTCCAATAATTTTGAGATAACAAGAGTGCTCAGAGCAATTTGCAAAAATGAGCTACTATTTAGTCTGCACTATTTAGTTCGGACATCATCATTGTTGTGCTTGTAAACTGCAGGGTAGGACATCAGTTGATTATGAACCTGTCTACAGTGATGCTCAGGCCAGGTGACTATAGGCTGCCCTTGCTTTTCTTGCCCTTTAGCTCATGTTATGTTTTGCATCAATGTGCATGTTGTCAGTTTTAAAGATATTTTCCTTAGAGATCATGGGTCCTTGTTAGACAACATCAAACTTTTAAGGTAAATGAATAAATGATGCTTACGCCACTAGTATTTCCATGTTCCCCTTATCTCTTCGTTACAAGCTGATTATGTTATGCATATATACAGGAAATATACTTTTTGTTGTTTAGTGCTTTCCTTCCAGACATTTGACTCTGTAGTCTGTGATCATCTGCATGCACGGATTTATTGCTTGTATTGTTTGATTGTCTTTTTTTTTTTCCAGATTTTTTAGTGACTACGGTTTGATGTATCAAAACTGGAGCCAGTAGTTGCCAAGGTTTGTTGATGTAGTATTTTGCAACCTTCATCTTTTGTTGATTTTCCTATAAAAACTGAAGCAATAACTGTCTTGGATCTGCAGCCACATTCGCCTGACAACCGTGCTCTAGCAAGAGAATGTAAAGATGTCAAGATCGTCGAGTCTATATTGGTTCTTGCACTGGTGGTAAAACTGAGGACTTCCTTGCTGCTGCAAAAAGTGTTCTTAGCCTCGGTAGAATCTTGAATCCTATCATGGTGTATGTACTTCTTATATTTCAGACAATCAGACCTATCCCATGACTACTAACTGGAATCTTTTTCTTAATCCAGGGAAAGAAGGTTAAAGTTCCCACATTCCTTGTCCCTGCCACACAAAAGGTGATATTTTAAGAATAACATATTCCAATGTGATCACTGTGTAGGCTTTTCTGTAATTTGGAAATATTGTGTAATCTCTGCAGGTGTGGATGGACGTATATAGCCTCCCTGTACCAGGATCTGGTGGCAAAACTTGCTCCCAGATATTTGAGGAGGCTGGTTGTGATACACCTGCAAGTCCTAGCTGTGGTGCTTGTTTGGGTGGCCCTCGTGATACATATGCACGGATGAATGAACCTATGGTAATTGTCATATGCAAATCTAGAAGCATCTGTATATAATAGGCATGGTACTTGGTACCTAGGGTGGTTACTATGGTTCTAGTGCACAAATTAGTATGTTGTTATGTTATCGTAACTACTGAATGATAAAGCACTGCCTGTTACCTTAAAAAGCAAAGAACCTCCGCATGATAAAATATATCTGACATACAAATTTCACGTTCTGACTGGCTAGCTGGCACAAATTATGCTTACTTGGGTACATAATTACCTCCGTCTCAGTTATGTGCTAGGTTGCTGTTCTAATGTTGTTACTGAATAGTTATGGCTGGAATCACTAAACAAAAATGCACCCTGTGCAGATTTTACACTAGCACCTTCTTAGAAGACATTACTGACCCACACCCCTGTTGGCCGGATGCACTTTTTCCCTTTTCTTGTGGTCCCTACGTATAGATGCTATCAATGGCAGTTGAAACTACAAGTATTGTAGAGGTTCTTTTGTCATTGATTGAAATCCTCTAGTCTGCAAAGGAAAACAGAAAATACTCTGAAATTCTAGTTTGTTGACATGTTTATCTTTGATTAGTGATGAGTTTAACATGGATCTGGTAATCTGGATGCAGGTCTGCGTGTCCACTACGAACAGGAACTTCCCTGGTAGGATGGGGCACAAGGAAGGGCAGATCTACCTGGCGTCTCCCTACACTGCAGCTGCCTCAGCCCTGACAGGGTATGTCACGGACCCCAGAGACTTCCTGATATAACCATCTTGAAACAACAGAGTTCATGATGTAACACAGTGCCTGTAGGCTGTACTGCTGTTTTTTTTTAATAATGTACTGCTGTTTTTTTTTTTTTTTGTGTTGAACCTTAGTTTAGGTGTGTATTTCGTTGAGGAATAAATTGCATGTCGGGTGGTTTTGCATGTATGGTTTTTCATTATTACAGTGTACTACCAAGAATATACTTGACTGTTACAAGAAAAATACATTCTTTTTGGTTCATACAAAGGCAGTTTCTAGACCCTACTTCTTACAAAAGACCTGTTGAAAGATCTTGTGGTTGATACATTAAATGCTTTTCGTACCGTGAATATGAGAAAGAAACTCAACTGATCTTTTTCATATTCTGCACGTCAATCCTCTGTACTTGGAGCGAATGTCATATTGTGAGTATTAACAATAAAAAACCATATAAATGTCAGAATCTATAGCCTAGTTCGAAAGGCTAATGATGTTACTCAGAAGAAAGGAAAACATGCGCCTTCATCCCCGGGGGCTTCCTGCTGAGGTTTTGCAGTATGTCTTGACAGAAAGGCTTACAGCTTTTATGATACCTTTAATATGGCCTAAACTTCTATTGAAAAAAGACTTCAGAAACTATCTAAGAATTGAGACTGCAAACTTCACATTTTTTCATATCTCCAAATCCTTAAGTCCAAAAATTAGGAAATTTAACAAGGGGGCAGATAATTTCATAATCTACAAATTTAGTGTTATACACTTTTACAGCATGACCCAATGTTAACTGAAAGTCCTGATGAGGAAACAATACATTGAGCTTTGAAAATCTATACCTATAGTTTCCATTGTTAAAAAATCATGATCTCTACCAACCTAGAAATGTAATGAAAATTACTACAAATCTCTTATAATTTCAAAAGTCCCATCATGCCTCTAAGTGATCCTGTTCTGTCCAGAACTTTTTTTTTTTGGGGGTGGCAGGGAAAGCTTAGAAAAATCATAACTCCGAAAGTGCTGATACTAAAATCATGATCTAATAGATCTGAAAGTCCTCTAAAACTTCCGCATTATCCATTTTAGCAGAAACAATCATTTAGGCCACGGAAATACTATGTCATTTACGCTCTACAAGGGATGAAATTAATATTCACTAAGCCTAGTAGGTAACCAGACTCCAAAATAAACACAGTTAACTAAGCACACATAGTGTTAAATGTAATAAAAAGCACAACTAAGTATATTATTGCTTATCTTTATTTACAATACAAGATGTCATGTGATCAGCTGCTCTTTTCCTGATGTCATATATCTTTTTTTTTTTTTTCGCGATCGGGCCGTTCACCCGTATTTCATTAAGAGGAGGAAAACCAAATCAAATCCCAAGTACAAACACCAACACTGAAAAAAGGCACACACCTAGACTACTGAGCACCAGATCGAGATTACATACTGAACAAACTTTGCGACCACACAGCCAGCACTGCACTAAGCATTCTGAAACCAGCCTGCACCCACTCATCGGCCTCCCGTGCTAGCTTCCTTGCCATGGCCCTGATGTCATATATCATATGCTATGTATGAGAGTTCATCTTTGATTGTAAGGATTTCAGCACACACTCTTCCCATTTCCCATCGTGCTTTGGGTGATGCCATGGAACATGAAAGGCCTACTCTAACCAAAGGAATTATGCAATTTTGCATGGCATCTGTTGCTTTTCTTTCATCTTCCAGTAGCATAGGATCAAGAATCTCATGAATATTATTTGGAAATGCGCTGTTAACATATTCATGCAGGGTTGTATCACTACTGAGCTTCTCATCAGCTGGACGAATCCCTGTAATCATTTCCAATAGAAGCACTCGAAGCTATAGACATCTCCCCTTGTTGAGATCTCTACGTTTGTTCCATACTCTACATTTTGAGAGAAACATACAATTCAAAGGCAATATGTAAGATTCATAGTTCCGTAATACTATAGCAAATATGGTAAATAAAGATATGCACTCACCTGGTGCAATGTATCCAAAAAGGATCCTTTTAGGCAAGCCAGGCTTGCCGAACAAGTATGACCTTCATTGGCCGTAGTCGATAGAAATCTGGCTAGGCCAAAGTCTCCCTACGCATGCAGTCATGTCAAGATCCAAAAGAACATTACTTGGCTTCAAATCACAATGTATCAGCGGATCTGCTAATTGATTATGAAGATAATCCATAGCAAACGCTACATCCATGGCTATCGAAATCCTCTGCCTCAAACTCATAACCTTTCTTTGACCTGGTTCATGGACATCTGGATGTAGCCACATATCTAGGTTCCCATTGGGCATGTACTTGAACACAAGAGCCTTGAATTCTTTGCCAGTCAAATCAATGATGAGCATAAAGTAATGACTTTGACTAGATTTCGATGTTTAATTCTTTTAAGGATTTCACATTCTGCAGCGAAGCTTTCATTTGCTCCAAATATGTCAAGGTTAAAATCTTGATAGCAACTATGTTGATCTCAAGCTCAAGACAACCTTTATAAACTGTTCCAAATGATCCTGAACCGATCAAGTTGACAGAAGAAAACTTATCAGTTGCTGTTGTAATGTCTTGAAATGTTAACCTCGTCATATCATGATCATGCTGTTTCAACCGTGGCACTGACTTCTGTTTCTTCCTCTTATGAATAATCATAAGGCATGACAATGCAACAACAACAAAAGAAACAAGTAGGCAGTAGGATCTTTGCAATCAAAAGTTCTTTCTCTTCAGGTGGACCCATTTTGTGCAAAGAGGTAGACCAAAAGCTGGAATAGTGCTTGTACACAATCTATCATTTCCTTGAATGGACACAACTCCTTCGTTGCTAAAAATACCACCCAATGGAACTGATCCTTCAAAATTGTTGAAGGATAAGTTTAGAACATGCAGATTGCTCAAAGATGTGAGGAGCCCTGGGATTTCTCCAGACAAACTGTTCCGTGAAAGATCCATCTCCTTCATTCCGACCAGGTTCTTGAAAGACTGTGGAATGCCTCCATCAAGGAAGTTGCTTTGCAATTGAAGAGACTCTAGAAGCACACACTGGCCAAGAGTGGATGGGATATTACTGGACAACTGGTTGTTTGATATACTAAGAGTGTTTAGATTAATGAGGTTGCCTACTTCTTCTGGTATTTGTCCTGATAAGTAATTATAGGACAAGTCCAAATATATTGAAAGTGAAGAAATTTGCAAGAGGTTGCTTGGTATGCTCCCAACTAGAGAATTGTGTGAAAGGTTTAGCATTTCGAGCTGCCTACAGTACTGTCCTATGCTGACAGGTATACTTCCACTCAAGTTATTCTCTGCTAAAAGGAGCTCAGTTAGCTGACCAAGGTTTCCAATAGTATCCGGTATTTGACCAGAAAGTTTATTATGCATAAGTCCTAGTACAACTAAGTTACTGAGACGATCAATACTTTGGGGTATGACACCACTGAAAATATTGTAACCCATACGCAGTTCTGTAAGATTCTTAAGATTGCCTATTTCCGATGGAATAGGACCAGACATATTGTTAAAGGCAAGCCATAGCTCCGCAAGACTATTTGTAAGGTTACCAATGGATGCTGGCAAATTTCCCTGGAGATTACTGGAGTCTACATTCAAGATGGTCAATTTAGTGCAATTTGAGGAGGGAGGAGAGGAAGCCCCAGTCACCTGCTTCGAGCATATTCCCACCAACATCAAGAATCCGCAAGTTAGGCAATGATCCAAAGAATGGTATGAAACCGTTTAGCATATTATTGGCTATATATATGTTTTCTAGGTGTGATGAATTCTGAAGAGAAGTAGGGATAGTGCCATGTAATCTGTTTGATGTGAGTACCAATTTTTCGATGTTTGGTAGTGTGTAGCCAATATTGAAAGGTATTCTTCCACTCAGAGAGTTGTCGCCTAGATAAAGAATTCTCATTGATGACATGTTGAACAGCAATAGCGGTACATGGTTTGATAAGCTGTTCATGTGTAATTTTAGTGTTTCTAGGGTGAGAATTCGGCTTAAGCTCTCTGGGATGCTCCCTACCAAATTGTTCTGTCAAGATCCAGATAAATTAGAGAAGATAGGTTCCCTAACGAATGAGGTATTGATCCTGAGAGGTTATTTTCTGCTAAACTAAGATATTTCAAATTGTGTGAGATGGCAGTGATCTGTGGTATTGAACCGACAAAACTGTTCTCTTGGAGGCATATTGTGGTTAGAGATGCACTATTGAATAGAGCGTTCGGGAGGTTCCCTGTAAGCCTATTGCTCATGAGCCTTAGTACTTGGACAGATGAACCATTTTCCAAGGACTCTGGGATGCCACCGGTGAGACCGTTGCTACCAAGGTCGACATGTATTAGGGATGAGCTGGCGCCCAAGGACGGAGGTATATACCCAGACAAACTGTTTCCTGCTAGTATCAAAATCTGGAGCTCTAGGAGCATCCCAAAAGCAGTAGGGATGCTCCCTTGCAGCTTGTTATTTCTAAAGTTTATCTCTTGAATAGTAGTGCACTGGCTTAGGCTTGGTGGGATCTCACCTTGGAGGGAGTTGTTCCATAGACCCAAGACTTGAAGTTTCTTGCATGACGAGAACGTTGATGGAATTTCACCACTGAGAGAGTTCATGCTGAGGTTGAGGTAGCTCAGTTCGGTCAGCAGACCAAGCTCGGGTGGTATGGAGTCATGGAAACTGTTGTTTGCCAACTGGAGACTTCTAAGAGAAGTGAGGTTAGCTATGCATGGCGGTATGGAGCCAACTAGCCCCTTCGACGATAGGTCTAGTGCCGTAGCACGGTGGGGCGATTGCGCACTGCAATTGACGCCATGCCAGTTGCAGAACTGGAGAGATGTATTGCTCCATGAGGATAAGGCTTGGCTTGGATCTGAGAGCTGGGCCTTGAAACAGAGAAGAGCTTGTCGGTCGTTTTCAGTTTCATTTTTCTGGGTGATGGCTAAAGATGAAGAACAGACTAGGATGAAGAGACAAAAGAACAGGCATGGAGAAGGGGTTTGCCAACGGATCATGGTATTGGTATGTGTATGTGAATGTGATGATAGTAGAAAGGTGAAGCGGAGGGTGTGTCTCTCCACGGGTCGGCTCCTACCAGTTATATAGAAATCCCTGCATCTACGGGCCGGGCTCATATGAAAAGAGACACTTTACAGGCTTAGTAAATATCAAACTAACATAAATTTGACTGAGGTCATAGAGAGTAAACATATTAACATTTACAAGACAAAATAGAAAACAAGTTTCTTAACATATTTAGTTGTACTAATTTCATATCATGGATATCGATGCATCTTCTGTAAATTTATCAGTTAATCTTGTAATAGTTTGACTTTGACTAAACCTAGATGCTTTTTGGATGGAGTTCAGTTAAAGCTTAAAACTGAACTTTCACAATTGCACTACTCCCTCTGTCCTGAAAACAATGAAATTGAAGCATTTAAAGTTGTTTTTAGAAGGAACGCAGATTTATCTTCGGCCCTAATCTCAGCTAGTTATGGTCTCCAAAAAGAGAGTTTATATATATGATGATACAAATAAGAGTTTAGAGTCTGTAAATGTAATTATCTGCCTAGGTCCATCCACTACAGATTTAGAGAATAAAATGAGAAGAGGCGCATATGCGTGTTATTTTAGTTTCTCACTAGTTTTATTCTTGATAATTTATTTTTTATGGGATGGATGGCGAAGATTTTTTCTTTCTTGACTTGAAAAGTCATCGAGTCCGTATCCATCAGAGTGGTACAAAAATCCTAGCTCGTGCCGTGGAACAACCGACGTGTTTGATGTGATCAGTACACACAAGACAACGCAGCGCGCAGAAGAAAGTAACTCCTACTCGCTCAGTCCACACAAAGAATGCAATTTATATTTTTTGAAAAAAAAAAATCGCGAATAGCTAATAAAACGACTCATGTACTCTATTATTTTAATTTTGCTATCTGTTATTTTTCCTTTTAGACAAGATATCTAGAACTGAGGGCTTAACAACCTAGGCGCGTAAGTTTTTCGAGCGTACTTCATTAAGGGAGAATAGAGTTGTACACGTCGCACACTTTTGCCAAAATAATTGGCCTAAGCGCCGCGAAAACACACATACAAGAATCACCGGCTAGAACGGTGAAGCGTTCTGATTGTACTTGAAACTTAAACTAATGCTTGCGACGAGTTGGAGGGGCGTAGCGTCGGGCGGCTAAAGCTCCAAATCAGAATCTCCCCCATTGGCAACACAGCCCCGGGCCGCATCAAGGGGAAGATCTCGTGCATACGCTTACGCTTGCCGGATGAAGCGGCTTTCACGAAACTGCCCCGTAGCTTATCTGTAGCTTCGGGTGCAGGCGCCGCGTCGACGGGCGTCCCTCAAGCTTGTTGAGCATCTCGGCAACGTCGTCCGCTCGGTGCGCCCGGTGGGGGTCGTGCTTCGGTTGCTTTGCACGGAGGCGAGCACGTCGTGCTTTCCGATCTTCGGGCGGGGACCTTGGGCGATCGTCGGTGGGCAGGCCGAGGATGGGCTCGTCGGCGGTAGGGAGATCGACGCGATGAAGTCCTGGATGGAAGGCGGCGGCGCGCCACCGCGTGCTCGAATCGACCCCTCGAGAGGTGACCGGGTCGGTGGCGGTTGAGTGTCCCCCAGCGTCGGGAACTCCCGACACATCCGCAAGCCGGACGAGGAGGGAAGGATATTGCGCACACTCTCCCGCCTGGAGGGCGCCTCGATCCCCGGAAGGTCAAGTGGAACCTCGCGGCGAGTGAGGTCCGGTAGACGCCGCGCGTACGCGGGCGCTTTGGCCCACTTTGCTGGATGGACACGCCGCGCCCTTTCACCGGTGGTGATCGCGAGCGGCCAGATTTGGCAGCCAGCCGTCGGCTGCGGCGGTACCCGGTCGTCATCGACCACGGGTCCTCCGCTTGCGGCGTAGGGCATTGGCGGCGGCGCGCAAAGCGCGGTGAACGAAGTCGACGAAGTGCCGGGACCGGCACCCTTAGCTGAGGCGCCGCTCGGTGGGACATCCACCGAGACGGGAGGAGTGCGAGGATCCCTATGGCTCACCCGCCACGCCCAACATGTCGGCGCTGGTGGGTCGGGCGAGCGGCGGCGGAGCGGACGGCAGCACCTGGGCCACCAACTCTCCCATCACCGGTGTGGAACGGCTGCAGGGAGCCCCCATCCCGTACGATGAGAGGCATGGCTGGACGGCGCGGGGCGTGGAAGATGGATCCACCCAGCGTAGCATGAGCCTCAAGTTATCCGCCTCGTCGAAGCGAGCTCGACCATACACGCGGAGAAGGCGGCTCCGGCGGTGGTGGCAACGGTGTCACCGGAGTGGACGGAGGCACGACAAGGGAAGCCGCAAGCTCATCGACCATCGGGTCAACCCGAGCACGGGGCACCGAGTGCACCGACGACAGAAGCACGAGCGAGTCCGGGGCGGAGACAGTAGCCACGACGAGCTCGCGTCGGACGACGTGAGTGGTGTCAGGGACTGCAACATCTGGAGGAGGCCACACCGGCCGAGGCCATGATCCGACGGCGACCCGCGGTACCTGGGGCCGGGCCGAGGTCGAGGTAATCGGACAGAGAATCTGCCCGACGAAGAAGGCAGCCGTGGACCCGCCCGACCCAAAGACGGTAGGCCCACGGGCATCGCTAATGCGGCATCGCGGCGTTCAAGAGCGTTGCGGTAGTGTCCCTCGACAAGGCAACGATGCTCCCGCGCCCCACACGCGGCGACTTGTCGCGGTCGTAAGCGGTGATGACGGTGCCTACAATTCCGTGCCCCGCGCCCCGTCGGCCGGCGGATGAGGCGCGGGGCGAGGTGGAGCGTGGGTGGCGACGTGATCCCCGGCCGAGCAATTGAAGCATAGCCCAACGAGGGGCGATGACACGGGCCGTGGGCGGCGGGGGCGCGGGGGGCACGCCATCAACCCAGCCGCGCCGCTGAACGAGTGAAGCCTTCGTCGCCGATGATGTGCGCAGACGGGCGGGGGGCACTCACCGGTCCGCGGTCGCGCCACGACGCCGGGCGAGGCCGGCAGCGGTGACCAAGGCGTTGGTGGACGGTACCCGTGGGGCCGGCAGGGGTCGAGCCTCACGGCGTGGCCGCACTCGTGCCGTTGGGGCGTCAACGGAGGCGGGTACTCCCTCGTCTTCTCCCCTCCCCGACCTAGGCTCGGGGAGGTGCGCGCGGGCGTGTTCGCGGCCACCCATCCTTGTTGGACCGGATGCACCGTCGAGCGACGGCGCCGCATCGTCCTCACCCGGCTTGTCGGGGACAGCCGATGCCCGACGTCGTCCTTGTGCACCCATCTGCTCCAACGCCGTCGCCGTATCCCCCGCCTCTCCGATGGCGGCGGCCGTCACCTTCGGCCGCTCCGGTGGCGCGGTCTCTCCCCGACGCCCGAACCTTTCTTGCCCTCGGTCGGCCGGGACCAAGGTGGAGCGGCTGGGCCGGAGGTCCTCGCCGAGTCCATCGACTCCGAGGATGAGGTTGAATCACGAGCCCTCACCGTGCTGCCCGGCGCCGTGCACCACGCCCGTCTCGCCGTCGGGCGGATGTCGCCGGGTGCACAACGGGTTCGGTGCGGCTCCCCACGCCGGCGAGCCGCCCTCGGCATGGCGGACAGGGCGGTCGAGACCCTAGCTCGCAGCAGGGCGCGGGTGGCGGCCATGTCGGTGTTGGCATCTTGGGCAACAACCATGGCGTCAGGGCTGGTCGACCCACGTGTAGGCGGCGCCGTTTTCGTCGCCGCCGTATGATGACGATGGATGCCAACGGCCCTCTAGTGGCGCCCCCTCGCCCATCTGTTCGGGTGCCTGCACCCCAACGGCTGGGCCGGCAACCAGCTACGCACGTTCATGCTCACGGGAGGCTCGGCCACAACCATCATCGCCGCCATTGTCGATGCTCCTGGCTCTCGTCGGTGGCCGAGGGGATGCTTGCCGCCCACCGTCGACGACGACGACTTCACGCTGGTTCGGAGGCGTAGGCATGGGTGCCAGCGCACCATGCCTAATCCTCGGTGGCGGCGGCCTGTGCCGCCATCTCTGGTCGGCCTCTGCTTCAACTGCCTGGCCGGGGACCACGTCGCCGCCCGATGCCCCTCCCGGTCTCGCTGCCTCTTCTGCCTCAGCACGCGGAATCGAGCGAGGAACTGCAAGCATGCTCTTCGGCGACCGCCCCGCTACCCCTCCCCGGGGTATGTGCTAGGATCTCAACGCTACACCAAGGAGCCTCGACACGGTGCCCAGGGCCGCTACAACGTCGACGTCCATAGCGGTAGCCTGGGTTCCCTAGGGGGCGGACATGCTCTTTTCTTCGTCGGGCAAATCCTCTGTTCGGCCACGTCGACGTCGGCCTTGCCCTGGTTGGAGAGGCACCCCCGCCCGCAGACGCCACCGTTGGTTGACGTGAGCAACACCGGCTCATGCTCTGACCCACTCGCGCTTGAGCCGCGCGTGGTTCCGGGGCCTCCTACGTGGGTGGACCCTATGCTCGACGAGCTCGCCGCCCTTGTCACACATCCGGCTACCGCGTCGGTCTCTCAGGCTACGCTTCAGGAGCCACCTTCGCCGCTACGTGTCTTCGCGCTCAACTTTGCCGATACTCTAGCACTAGAGGCGGAGGCGGCCACCTGTGATGCCCACGCCGTGGGATCGACCCTCGCGCGTCGCCATCGGGCGACGGGGCGCAGGATCCCCACTGCGCACACGGTACGGAATTGCCCCCGCTGCCACTACTCCGCCCGGTCGTCATCGCCGCGGCGCCGCTCGCGCTCTCCGTCTCGCTCTCCCCACGCCGCCCTCGGCACCGCCGTCGCCGACACGCGAGGGGGAGGTCGGGCCGCCAGGTGAGGCCAACGTCCACGGCCTTCATCGCGTCCCTCACGCTCCCCCGCGGCGAGCGACGATCATCAAGACTCCTCCGCGCCCACGGCGTGCGTGCACGATCGTGAGGGCGGGTCCCAGGCGCACGTTGACGCCTCGTAGCGAAGTCCGCCTTCCGCGACCCCCAACCCGGCGGCGGGTGCGGCCGTGTGCTCCTAGACAGGTGGGGAGGGCCGCCCCAAAAAGTGCGCCGTCGACCACCCGGATCCCGCCATTGAGGCGAGGTTCCGTAGTCACTTCATTGACGATGTCCTCCCCACCGCACAAACGGGCCATTATCCAGGAGGCCTTCACCATGCTTGGCCAACGTTGGGTGAAGACGCTTGAGCACCTGTGAGCGTGCTCCCGTCGGGCTTTTTTGCTTACCTGTAGTGCATTTATTTCCTCTTAGTTTACATCTTTCCCGCTCCATCGATTAAAGTCGATTGCTTTGTGTCGGTGTGTCAACTTGTAACAACTCTATGGCAACTCGCCATGAGATGCTTACAAGTCGTGTATGAACTACTCTGTTTCTCTTAATGAAGTATGAGCTAAGCTTGCTTTCAAAAAGAAAGGTCCGACGACGTACAAGAAAGAATAGAGCAAGCTAATTTACATGCTTTTATCCTACACATTGTACGCGATGAACCATTCTGATCTTTGATAGAATATATAAGATGAGCAAAGTACACTACTTGCAAACCTGAAGTATAAATTGATAACAAGGTGTAAAAGTGGATAGTGATTAGGGTTAACCAGTCACCTCCTCCCCTATTTGGGTTTCATGTTATATAGGACGGGAAACTCCCCCGTCGTGGATTACATCAAGTTGTTACAACAAACTTCAAGAAACTCACGTCATCTTGTGCTACAAGCTAGGCCTATCCTGGATACATCAAACTACCATGAACCTAGACACTGAGATGGCGTGATGATCCTAGTTACATGCGGCAGCATAACTAGTTACAAGTTTGTTACACAATGATTATCATCTAACACCCTACCTCAATCTTAGCCACTTGAGAGGTTAAGATTGCGACGAAATTGCTGTAACTTTGCAACAGGGAGTGCTTTGGTAAAACTATCAGCCACCTGATCTCCTGTGTGTATGAATCGAATGTCCAGCAACTTCTTGGCTACCTGCTCACGCACGAAATGAAAATCGATTTCAATGTGCTTAGTCCTTGCATGAAAGACCGGATTGGCGAGATAGATACTTTGCCCCAAGATTATCACACCAAAGTCTCGCCATCTGGGGTGATGGATACCAAGCTTCGGCTAGGAGTTGCTTAACCCACATCATTTCATTTATTTGCATTTGCAAGAGCTTTGTACTCCGCCTCCGTGCTTGAACGAGAAAACGGTGGGTTGCTTAGGAGATGAGATTGCCACCAAGATACCACAGCAAAACCTGCGGTTGGCGTCGATCGTCCACACAACCCACCCGGTTAGCATCGAAATTGCACTCACAATCCGTGAGTTAGATGGACCAATCTTGAGTCCGGTAGTCAAGGTACCTTTGATGTAACAAAGAATACGTTTGGCCCCTGTCCAATGTCGCGCGTGGTGGGAGCATGGAGGAACCGACACACTTTGTTTCACGGCAAAACATATGTCGACCTTGTCAAGCGTGAGATACTATAATGCACCCACAAGACTTCGTGCGAGTGGAGTCCTCGGCCCCCAACGGATCACCATCCTTGATCTCGAGCTTCGAGTACTAGGAAGTGGCGTATCCACGACCTTGCAATTTGTCATGTTGGTTCGTGCAAGTATGTAGAGGCATACCGTGCTTGAGACAACAGAATCCCTGCACCATTTCTCTTTACCTCGAGGCCAAGAAAGAAATGCAACGGCCCAAGGTCTTTTAAGGCAAAGTCCTTCGAAGATTATCAAGCGAGGATGTTTGTAGCCCGCGGATCTAAACTTGCAACAATGATATCATCTACATACACCAAAACGAACATGACAAGGTTACCTTTCCGATAGAAGAACAAGGAGGTGTCAGCTTTGGACAGGACAAATCCCAATGCTATCAATTTGCCACACAGTTTAGCATGCCAAGCTCTTGGGGCCTGCTTCAAACCATAAAGAGCCTTGTCAAGTTTGCACACATAAGAGGGATGTCGAGCATCAACAAACCCTGATGGTTGGTACATGTAGACTTCTTCATCAAGATCGCCATGAAGGAAAGCATTTTGCACATCTAATTGCCATAGAGACCAATTGTTGCACACGACAAGAGAAACTATCAACCGAATGGTAGTTTCCTTTACCACTGGACTAAATGTTTCTTCATAGTCGATGCCATACTGTTGTTTGAAGCCTTTCGCCACTAGACAAGCTTTGTAACGACCAACCGATCCATCTGCTTTACGTTTTTATTTTATACACCCACTTGCACCCAATGATATTACGACCTCTTGGTTTGGGAACAAGATGCCAAGTCCGGTTCTTGATCAATGCTTGATACTCATCTTCCATGGCTTTAGTCCATTTTGGATGCTCAAGGCTTCATTAACTGTAGCTGGCTCACCATCAGGAACTGCAGCTGCCATGCCCCACCTAACCGTCCCATCCGTGTAAGTTTTGGGCTTCACAATTCCATGTTGAAGGCGTGTCATAGGTCGCTATGCAGGCAGAATCTCGGGTGAAACAGGTGGAGGTACAGAATCGCCGGCCACACCGGATGCTCCCAACGACGCACCGGATCCTAGAGCTGCGGCGGTGGGATTGGTTTGTGGCGAGACGGTCCGGCCGGGTGAGATGTGTGGCGGTGAGCGGTGTAGAGGATCCCGACGACGAGATACGCCACCATCTCCCGACGCTGCGATGCGCTCCGGCGGCGATCCCGAAGTTGGATCTGGCGGGATCTTTGCCAGGAGTCGTAGGTGCATCCACCTCAGATCGGCTGCCGTCTCCGCCCAGGGGGAGGGGGCATATATGATAACGCCCAATTGCCACCATTTCAGGCTCGTTTGAGCCTGTTTTTCCTCCATTTGCCGTCGGATTTTCGCCCTATACTTGTGCACGATCTGCAGGGGACTCAAGTAGAGAATCAGTAGGTTCAAGAGATGAAT
Source organism: Hyparrhenia diplandra (assembly GCA_015847255.1). Lineage (NCBI taxonomy): Eukaryota > Viridiplantae > Streptophyta > Magnoliopsida > Poales > Poaceae > Hyparrhenia > Hyparrhenia diplandra. The sequence goes on from JADLZK010011468.1 coordinate 163,339, forward strand.
CACGACGGTCACGAATCCGTGCATCCCGAAAGGTGGAATTAGGATTGAGGAGAACATCGGGTAGGAGCGTGAGTTCTTTGCGTAGGCGAGCACCTGCATTTGGATAAAGACTGGAGAAAGGGTAAACATGTTCGTCAAAGACCACATCGCGAGAAATATAGACGCGGCCAGCCTCGGGATCCAAACACTTGAACCCCTTATGCGAGTTGCTGTATCCTAGAAACGCGCATTGCTTGGAACGGAATTGAAGGTTGTGGTGATTGTATGGACGAAGATTGGGCCAACACGCGCACCCAAAAGTTCTAAGATAGGTGTAGTCTGGTTTTTGGCCGTATAGACATGAGAGAGGTGTGTCATTGTTGAGAACTTTGGTGGGTAATCGGTTTATGATAAACACAGCTGTGAGGAAGGCTTCATCCCAAAACTTCAGGGGCATGGATGCATGAGCTAGGAGAGTGAGACCCATCTCAACGATATGCCTATGTTTACCTTCGGCAGACCCATTTTGTTGGTGCGCACGAGGACAAGATATGTGGTGATCTATGCCAATGCGTTTAAAGAAAGAATTGAGGGATCTATATTCCCCACCCCAATCACTTTGAACAACAAGGATTTTGCTGTCAAATTGTCGTTCTACCATTTTCTGAAAATCGGTAAAACACTGAAAAACTTCAGATTTGTGACGCAAAAGATAGATCCAAGTAAACTTGGAAAAGTCATCAATAAATGAAACATAATATGAGTGCCGGCCAACTGATGTAGGTGCCGTCCCCAAACATCCGAAAACACAAGTTCCAAGGGTCTAGTTGACACACTAGAGGACCGAGGATAGGGTAATTGATGACATTTACCCAACTGACAAGCACCGCAAACATGTTTATTCTCCAAATCTCTAACAAACGAAAGTTTATGCTGACTAAGAATGCGAGCTACGACGGCGAAAAGATGGCTAAAGGCGGTGATGCCGACGAGGCGCGACGACTTGAAAACAAAGCATGGGCTTCTTTATTACATTTGGGGTTGTGCGTGGCGGCATGGGACGAGGATAGAGGCCCCCTTCACATGGACCTTTGAGGAGCATTCTCCTTGTCTTCACATGAATTTGGCTAGTGGGGGAATGCAATGTACTGTGACCAATGTGAGAGATCTCCATACCTGTGCCGTTTGCGGCGTGCACACGGTCACCGCCATAGTACTTGTCCCGCACGGTGAGGCGCTCTAGATCGCTAGCGATGTGGTCGGTGGCGCCCGTGTCCATGTACCAGTTCGAATCCACCCCATAGGAGTGTGTCATGGCAAACGATGCAGACTTGGGAGGAGGACCATTCACAGAGGAATCAAAACACTTGAAACAACGATGAGCAGGATGTCCTTCCTTACCACAGATCTGGCACATGACGCCAGGTTGAAAATTCTTGCCTGGTGGCCGAGTCTCGCCACGACCTCCCTTGCCGCCGCGAGTGAAGCCCCCACGGCCGCTGCCAGATGAGGAGTTGCCACCACCACCGTTTCCGCGGCCACCTCCTTTGGCAACGAGATTGACCGATGACTGATTGCCACCGCCACCATCTCTGATCTCCTTGCGTTGTTCACAGCTGACAAGCTGCGTGTAGAGCTCACCCAATGTGATGGGCTCAACTCGGGCGGACACCGTCGAGATCACCAACTCGTACACATCATCGAGACCGATGAGAATGTAGGACACCAGCTCGCCATCTTCCAGCTTGCGTCCAGCAGATGCCATGTCATCCGCTAGACCCTTCATCTTGGTGAAGTAGTCACCGATGGAAGAGGCGCCTTTGGTGGTGGTTGCCAGCGCCATCCTTGTGGCGATCAGCCGCGCACGACTTTGAGACGCGAACATCTCCTTGATGGCCACCCAGATGGTGGCAGCCGTCATCTTCGTCGAGACCTGAGATTGGATCTCACGTCCCAAGTTGGATAGGATGTAGGACACGACGGTACGATCCTTAGCCATCCATGTTTCATACTCAAGATTCTCCCGCGGGTCTTCTATCTTTGTGGCGTCATCGGGGCTCTTGGTCACCTCCTTGGGTGGGAGGAACATCGCCGGTGTAGTGGCTCCGGGTTGGATGAACGTCGCAAGTCGTGCCCCCTTTGAGGGCAGAGAGAACCTACGCCTTCCACAGCACATGGTTGCTGCGGGTGAGCTTTTCGCTCGGTGGGAGGAGGAAGACGCCGAGTGACGGCGCAACAGGTGATGCGAAGGAGGAGGAAGCGAAATCCATGAAGGTCCGATAGGAAACAGGCTCTGATACCATGTAAAAGTGGATAGTGATTAGGGTTAACCAGTCACCTCCTCCTGGCGCTGGGTTTCATGTTATATAGGACGGAAAACTCCCCCGTCGTGGATTACATCAAGTTGTTACAACAAACTTCAAGAAACTCACGTCATCTTGTGCTACAAGCTAGGCCTATCCTAGATACATCAAACTACCAAGAACCTAGACATTGAGTTGACGTGATGATCCTAGTTACATGCGGCAGCATAACTAGTTACAAGTTTGTTACACAATGATTATCATCTAACACAAGGTTCCGCAAGATTATTACATACAGAAAAGAACCAAAATTATATTATCTTAATGTGCTAATAAGGGTAACATATATAAGCCAAATATACTATGTCACCAGCAAAGTTACACTGTACCAAGTTCTACTCGTGGTTATCTAGTCCAGCTTCACCAGAATAGCCGCTGCAAATCCCACTCGAAAGCCCATGGCAACAATGAAGACAAATAGAACCAGGAGTTTGTTCTGCAACCAAGACGGCTAGCCCCACCAGGATGTATACCGCCACCACCACTGGGATAGCAGTGACTGCAGGGGTAATCACCGACTTCCATGTTGTCTAATAAGCAAGTTGAATAAAACCAAGAGTTAATTAATTATGATAATCATAAAAGATCCAGTCGTGTAAAAAAAGCGTAGCAAGTGTGCGGCAACCATATGTGAAGTGGACAAATAAATTGCTAGCGACGCATTTGATTAATAAGCGCCGCAAATGTGACTAGCTGCTCTTTTTGTTTCCTTTGTTTTTGTACTCTGCTTTGGTCCAATCAATTTACAGTAGCAGCCTCCGGTTCCTCCCAAAAAAACTAAAAGAAGCTAGCTACTACAGAGAGCTTAGCACTGCCCGTTTGAAAAATGTTATTGCCACCTAGTTTTACAATGGTTGTCAAAAAATGGATGGCTCACAACGCCCTAAAATGACAGAGGAATCAAGAGGAACCAATTTTAGAGGTACCCGGAGGGAACTAAATGAGTATTAAATGATGGACCCGTATGCACCAAGTGCATAATAAAATTGACTTAACAAAAATAAAATAATTCTACTTTCATAATTTATTTATGTAATTAAGGGTAGATGAAAGCGTATCGACGGTAAGTCCCATCATCCTCCGTTAATTAGAAGTGTCCGTGCTGGTCCGTCAGCTCCGGCTCGAAGAAGATGGGGTCACCGGTCTCGGAGAAGATGATACCCGCGGGGAAGAGCACTCCCTGCAGCTCCCGGTTCCTCTCCCAAACAAGATCCTGCTCGTGCGGCTCCTCTCTCCGGCGAACTTCGGCCGGCCAGCTCACTCTCCTCCTCCTGAGGAGGCCTCATGCTCTTCGGCCATGCGGCTTTCTATGAAGGTCCCGGTTTAGCTGCTAGTTCAACAAGCTCCTTCTTTGAGGGCGTGCGTGCGCACGTGTAAGTACATGCCGAAGTTCAGCCTCCCTCGACGCCGCGCCGCAGCCGCCGCCAAAGTCCAGAGGGGAAGGACGGTGTAACAACCCAGATTTTTGCCACACGAAAATCCCAACTTTCAATTTTTTTTTTCGAAACAAGCCATGCAATGGTGTATTGCATGTAGAGAAACCCTCCTAGTTGCACAAGTAGCACCTACTCTTGTTTATTTATGTTGAGCATCATTGCATTTTAATCTACCATGTTTGATTTGGAGTTATTTGATTTTATGTGATGATTAATAAAATCAACAACTCTTTTAAATTGTTCTTGTTTTGTTGCCAACCCTATGGAAATGGTGAACCAAACTTCCCAAGGACCCTAGGATGCCCTAAGGGTAGTTGCATGTTGGCAACACATGCAATTGCTTTTAGATGCCCAAGGTTTAAATAGAAATTAGAAAAGAAAAAAAGGAAAAAGAGAAAGAAAAAGAAAAGAGGAAGAAGTGGGAAAACCCTAGGCACGGCAGCCCGGCCCAAGCGGCGCCAGGCCGACTCCACTCGCACCGGCCGCTCGTGGGCCGGCCCAGCATCCAATCCCGCGCCGCACCAACATAACCGGGGGCAGCGTCGACTTTTGCCGCCCCTTTCCCTCAACGTGGCGCCCGGACGGGTGGGACCGGACCCACTGTCATCTTTTTCCCCTTCCTCCCTCCGTCTCGCCCGAAGTGGAAAAGGAGGAGGGGGGGGCTCCGCGCGCGCCCCGTCTCGCAGCCGCGGCGTCCGCCTCGCCTACCCGCTCTGGCGCCAAGCCACCCCGCTCCCGGGCGTTGGCTTGGGCGCCAAAAGCTCACCTTTACCGCACGGGACGCCCAAAAACGCCGAGAAACAGGATAAAGCCGCTCTCGCTGGCCCGACAAGGTTGTCGCCCCGCCCCGCCGAAAGCCGTTGGCATATAACCGCACTTTTCGCCCGTGCGAGGAAGGGCCACGTCGCCACGAAGGGTCGAGATGGGGACTAGAGGGGGTGAATAGTCCTTTTAAAAACTAATCGCACCGGCTAACCGAAACAAATGCGAATTAAACTTATTGGTCTAGCCAAGACTTCACCCCTCTAACTAAGACTCTAAATCACCTCACAAAAGATCCTACACAAGAAAGGTGAGATGACAAGCCTAGCTTGAGCTCCTAATCAATTCTAATGCAAGGTCACACAAACCTAAGCACTAGTACTTTAAGCACACGAGAGCTCCTACACAATTCTAGTAAGCGCAAGCACAAAGCCCCTAAGCTCACTAGATGCACAATGGACAAGGCAACACACGCCTAACCCAAAGGCTCAAATTACCTAGCTACACAAGCTAAGCAAAGTAACTAAACAAGCTACACAAGCTAGATAGTTACAACTACTCTACTCAAGCACAAGCACAATATATATGAAAGTAAGAACAAAGCTTGTGATCGAGAGAATGCAAACCACCGCGAAGTGTGGACACAAGATGACACCGGTGATTTTTTACGAGGTCTCGGGAAGCTTGCCAACTTCCCCTACTCCTCGTTGTGTCGACCAACACTTTAGTGGTTCCACGGTTTTGCGAATCACCCGGTGATGATTCTCAAGCTTAATGGCCGGTGCCAAATCCCACGGTGGGAGCTCGATCGAGACACTCACCAATGTGAGTTCTCTAGCCAATCCCTCAATAGGGTACCGTGTGAACCCACACACAAGTGTGGTAGCTCAATGACACGCTCCACTAGAGTTGCTCTTCACGATCCCCGCGAGGTGAGCACGAACCTCTCACAATCTCTTCTTCGGAGCACCGCACAAGCTTCCTTGCGTGCTTCACGAAGCCTCTTGCCACCAAGCCGTCTAGGAGGTGGCAACCTCCAAGAGAAACAAGCACACCGGCTTGCAACACGAACACCTAGTGCCACACGATGCGATCTCTCAACGCAACGCACTAGGAATCGATCTCTCACTCAATCGGATGAACGATATCAAGCATATATGAGTGGGAGGGCTCTCAAGCACTCACAAGCATGGACACAAAGTCCCCAAGGTGCTAAGCACCAGCCAAGGCCGGCCACACCCTCTATTTATAGCCCCCAAGCCAAAACTAGCCGTTGGGGTTCGAATCGCTGCCGGTTTACAGCCGCGTTGATCGACGCGACCGCCCGACGCACCGGCCGAAGTCCGGTCCGGCGTCCGCCGGCCGCGTCCGGTCACAGCGGACAAGGCCATCGGGCCCACGGCTAATAACGGTAACCCGGCGGCCCGGTCGCAGCTTCCGGTCGGCACCGGATGCGTCCGGTCGCGGCGTCCGTCCGCGCGTCCGGTCAAAACCGCCCGCGGGGCTCTCGCGAGACGCACTAACCGGGCGTCCGGCCGGTGCGTCCGGCCGCTGCACCGAAGCGTCGGTCGGCGTCCGATCGACGTTTTCCAGCCGAAAAACTCCACCCGAAACACCGACGCCTTCTCCTCGACATGCTACCCATCAAGTATACCAAACTTGAGCACGAGGAATAGCATGTTTTCACCACCACGATGCATCCGGCGCAATAGAAAATATGCATCTCATTTTCTCGAAAGCACCACAACACAAGCCACCAAGGCCCAAGTGTGCTCAAGCAACCTGCCATGGCCGACCAAGGCAAGTATATATAGGGCCCAAGTCAAATAGAGCCGTTGGGAGGAAAAATCCATTTCTGGCTGGCGTCGATCGGACGCACCGGCCGGACTCACCGGCGAGTCCGGTCCAGCGTCGATCGCTCCCTTCCGGCGTCCGGTCGAGCGGACAAGGCCATCGGGCCCACGACTAACGGTAACCGGCGTCCGGTGCACGCTTCGGTCAACCACCGGGAAGCGTCCGGTCGATGCTTCCGACCAAAACGGCCATGACAAGCTCTCGCCGGACGCGACCGCCCGGGCGCTCCGGTGCATGCGTCCGGTCAAGGATCGGCTTCGGTCCAGCGTCCGGCCGGGCGCGTCCGGCCGCCGTATTTCTCGCGAAACTTCATCGTTTCTCCGTCGCCTTTGCTTCGACATGCTACCCAACAAGTATACCAACTTGAACACCGGGAATAGCACGTATTCACCACCAACTTGCATCCGCGCAATAGAAAATATGCATCTCATTTTCTCAAAACGCGAATCCGCCTCGCAAGCTCGGCGGGAGGATGAGCGGTTCCCAAACCCAACTCAACCCCTCGCAATCACCACCGCCTTTGCAAATGTGCCAACACCACCAAGTGTACATCACCATGTGCATGTGTGTTAGCATTTTCACAATCATTTCAAAGGCGGGTTAGCTCTTGTCACGCCACTCGATCCTAACACATCGCAAAGTTAGATCGCTCAAGTGGCACTAGATGACCGATATGCAAACCAGTTTGCCCCTCTTAATAGTACGGCCATCTATCCTAAACCCGGTCATAAACTTCTCTAAGCTCCTCATGACCGTGCGAAATGAAATGCCCTATAGGTTATACCTTTGCCTTGCGCATTTCCATTCGCTCCATCTCCAAGTGCCGATGCAACACATGCACCAACACGATCACCAAATGATATGATCCACTTCATATCATCACGTGACACTATTGGTCCATCGATCTTGACCTCACTTGCTCTTCACCGTTGCGTCGGTCCGTCGGCGCCAAGTCTTGCCCAAGCTTCACCGCCTCGCGGTCCATCGCTTCACTGCCTCGACTTGCCCTTCACACTTGCAACCGGTCCATCAAGCCAAGTCTTGTCTTGATCTTCACCACCTTGGTCACATGACTCCATGTCATGTTTCATATGCAATAAAGCTCCTTCATTGCACCAACATGTGTGAACTAATCTCCCGTGTATTATCTCAATCACACATATTAGTTCACCTAATGTTGACACTCAATTACCAAAAACCAAAGAGACCTTTCAATCTCCTTTTTTTGGTAATTGATGGCAACACTACAAAGATATGGAATTTAAGATTAGATTCCAAGCTAGCACTTTATACAAGTATAAATTGCTAACTTGGTTTGGATTTTATGTCACTTATCCAACATTTAAGCACAATGTCAAGATTTGGATAAGCATCATAAAATCCGACTTGGTAGTGGTAACTCCCCTATATGTGTGCCCAATTGATTTGAATTCAAGGTTTGCACACATACAAAGATATGAAACTTTTGGGAGGGTTAACACTACAACCTATGCATGCTAGTTATCATATCATCAAGCAAGTTCTATAACTAGCATACACCACACAAGCATTGCATATAAAATTTTAAAACTTATGCACATGCAAGCAAGCACATGAATATGCACATATCAAATGCAATCAAACAAGTTCATCAGCCCGAGCCCCCCCGTCCACGCATTTCGAACGCCACCCCGCGCTAGCACCGCACCAACCCGCTCCTCCCCTGATCCAGCCGCCGCCGCCCCTATATATAGAGACCCCGGAGCCCTAGGGTTTCCACCAACCGCGCCGCCGCCTTGGTGGCCATCCCGACCACTTTCGTTGCAAGGGAGAAGAAGGGGGGAAGAAAGGAGGAGAAGGAGGCGGGGGAAGGAGAGACGCCGGCCCCGTTGTCTTCTTTGTCGCCGGAGCTCGAGGGAGCGCCGCCGGAGCCGTAGCTGCGGACCGCGAACCCGGAGGCCGAGGGAGATCCGCGAGCCGACGCTGCCGGCTGAACCGCGAGCCCGCCCACGCCGACGCCGCCCGCCACTCCGCACCGCGACGCAGCCGCACGGTGAGCATGACCATCATGCCCCGCGCTCACCCCGACCCGCCGCCGTTCCCACCTCACGGGAGCGCGAGGCCGGGCCGCTGCTGTATGCACACGCATCGCGCACGCCGTTGCACGGCTAGGTGGAGAAAACCGGCCTTTGCCGAGCCCTACGGCCCGGGAACGCCGTTGCGAGCGTAGCGCCGCCATGGCACGAGCCATCCATGGCGCCGCCGCGTTCAAGACGCCGACGCGAGCCGTGTCGCCTTGACGCCACAGCCGTAGTCGCCTCACTTCAGAGTAGGAAAAGGCCACCCTTGGCCGAGATTGGGACCTAGGTGCCCGGCCGAGGCACCATGCCGGCGTGCTGCCGTCCAGGAGCGCCGCCGCGCCGTTGCGCGTTCGACAGCTCCGGCCGCCTCGCTGGACGAGGATTGGCCGTCGAGGTGCGCCACGACCTGCGAGCCCAGCCGTCGTCTGGATGGACAAAGGCGCCGCCTTGGCCATTCGCCCGCGCAGCCGCCATACCGCCCGAACGCCGCCGCGTGCGCCGCCCGGCGCGGACTCCGCCCGCGGGTTTTGGTCGCCATGGTGGCACTATACGCCGCCTGGGGACACACCCGAGTGAACGGGAGGCCAAGGCGGGGTTTTCTCGCCTCAGCCGTGATGCCACCGCCCGCCCCGGCGCAAAGCCATGTTGCCGCCGCGCGGCGGGTCGATTGGAGCCTCGCCGCCGGACTACACCGCCGCTGCGGTGACCGCCCGTGACGCCCGGCTCCGATTCATGAAGAAAAGGGGCAGCTTGGAGCCCCTACGCAAGCACGGGGCAGCAGCCGCAGCCCGACCGAGAGCACGCAGCAGCCGCGTGGCGTAGCGTGACCGGCGAGGACGAGCAGGCACGTTTGTGCGCCCACAACACCGCAAACACTCCGGCGAGCTGATGAGGCTACATGGCGAAGAAGATGGGGAGGGTGACGGGGCAGAGACCTGGCTTCGAGACCCAAGTGCCGTGGCCGGTGGGGTGGGAGACACAATTACCGTTCTAACCTTCCACTCAAAAAATTAATTAGTACAAATTATTTGCTTAGGAAGCGAGAGTAATACCCCAACCACCGTAAAACAGCTCTAATTAATAATATTGTCGTCTTCACACCATCGATCGGTGGTAATCTATACGATCACTGCGACCTCGCGCGTTACCGTACCAACTGGCAGTGATAATGACTTTTGAAACTAAAAAGGCCTTCCAATCCTTCCCGTTCCTTTGACAATAGTGTCAGCTGCCACCAAGCCCACAGCAGCTGCTAGCCAGCTAGAGCTGCGAGGTTTTTCTCCGCCAGGGCAGCATGCGCTGACCCGCCGCGGGTTAGATAAGAGCAGGAGAGAGAGGATGAGAGAGATTGAGAGAGGCCGGAGAGAGAGTAAGGATGGAGAGCTCACCTCCATGGTCCACATCCATGCCTTGGTCGGCCGGTTCCTCCCCCCGTACTGCCGTCTTGCCAGCGCTGCTGGCCATAGCTAGACTGAGAAGGAGGAGTAACATGGCCAGGATGATGGTGCGAGAACGGGCAGCTCCCATAGTTGCAGAGAGCCCCACCCTTTCTCAGTAAGCGCTATGGAGGTGTGGCGTCGATCTTCCGCCTCTTGAAATGCTATTGCTTGTCCTCAAAAGCAGTGGCTCGATCGCGGTGGATAAGGCATTTTGCGGGGCCGCATAATTAACGGTCACACACGGCGCTACTGTAATAGACTAGAGAGTGATCCAGCAGGACAGACGTGGACAAGTGCCCATGCCTCCAACAAGCGGTACCATGAGAAGCCAAAACGTTACCAGCGATGTTTTCTATGGGAACATTGGATTTCCATTCACTACTACAGATTTGGTCCTTATTATCGGTTCAAGACCCCACATCTTTAAACCAATAGTGATGGGGCTGGCATCAGTATGGGTTCTTCCAAGTCAGAACCGACACTGAAGTGGTTTTCAGAAAGATGAAAAGGTACATATTTATTTTGGTCATTTGTTTATCCAACATAGTGATATTGTTCACAAATTTTAGCGAGGCTGAGATAATGATGGTTTCTAGGCCATGAACCCTGCCGTCGAGTTCGCCTCGGGGGAGCCGGAGGCTGTCGGGACGCCGACCTGGCGGCCGCCGGGATGCCGAGCTTCGCTGTCGCTGCACTGATCTGGCGCCAAGCAGGGACGAGGTCCACCCTAGCAGCACCGAATGCTCTTCCTGCTCAAACTACTGCCAGTGTCCGGACCAGGACAAGCGTGTGATGAAGTCCGGTCCCTGTGACCTCACGCGCCTGCCCAACCAGGCGACCACCAGGCTCCAGTCCGGCCGCTGCACACTTTTTCTCGCGCTCGCCCCCGCAGTCCAAAATAACGCGGCCGAGTTGGATAAGAATACGGGCAGAGGAGGCAGGCGAAAATTTTGGTGGTTAAGTCATGGGATTTTCCCAAAGATTTACCGGCGTTATGCATTAAGTGGTAGCGACGTTCCGTCGGCGACGAGGCGCCTATGGTGACCGAGAATCTCCGTCCGGGTCGCCCAGTCCTTCGGAGGTGCTCATAGGGGTAGGGTTGGAAATGACGTGTGTTCATAGGGGTGAGTGTGCGTGCGTGTTGTGAATGTCTGCGTTTATACTGTGTCATTCTCAAAAAAAAAAAAAAATCCTCTATGTATAGATTATTATTATTATTATTATGATTATTATTATTATTATGATTATGATTATTATTATGATTATGATTATTATTATTATTATTATGATTATTATTATTATGATTATTATTATGATTATGATTATTATTATGATTATGATTATGATTATTATTATGATTATGATTATTATTATGATTATGATTATTATTATGATTATGATTATTATTATTATTATTATTATTATTATTATTATTATTATTATTAGAGAGTTTTTACAGCGCTTGAAATTGATATGGGCCCTTCATTTGGTCCGATCTAACGGTTAAAAAGTTAGAGGAACTACATGAGAGGAACCAAGTGGCACACGGGAACTATGACACTGAACTGAATTATAATCGATATTAAAGGGTATAATGGTCTTTTAGTTTTTTCTAGAGCAGAGAAGGCATGTCCGCGACGCGAGCGCGAGCCGCGCTGGGGAGCTCCTTCCGCCGCTGCTGCTGCGAGCACGGGGGCGCTGCCCGGTCGCCGCGGGAAGCGCGCGGGGAAGCTCCGCCCGACCGCCGTGGGAGAGCGCTACGGAGAGCTCCGCCTGGCCGTCGCCCTCCTCTATTCTCTCTCCCGCGACAGATGCGCTCACCCGCGCACCAGGGACCGGCGGCGGAATCGCATGCAGCAGCGGTGGCGTAGGTAGCTTCGAGGCCGGCGGTGCCACGCTGGCGCGGTGTGCCGGTGGCGGAGGTCGTGTCTGCTGTACCCGGGCGGCGGAGCGACAGTGCTCACACCCACGGCGGCAACGTGATGGCTGCTGCCTGCTGGGTGCTGGCTACCCGTCTGATGCAACGTGAGCGTCGGCGTGGTGCTTGTAAATCGTAACCTCAATAGATGCAACGTTCGTTTCATGGGGTCCGTGATCTCATACGACAGCCGGGATCCTGTTGATGTACGTCGAGACGATGCAAAGCATCATTTAGATATCAAGGTCCTCGCCGAAGGCGCCTTGCACCTGCTCTGCATCCTTCTCCGGACGTTCCGCACATTGAGCAAGCAGCTTCAGCTTCACTCCGATCCTTGTTGGCCACGCAGTCGTTCATGTGTACCTCGGTGTTGACGACCGCCACCGGGCGGGAGAGCTTCAACGATCGGCGGCGGGCGCAGGTGTTCCTCCCGTGACCGGTTGTGCGACCCGGCAGCTGCCTTCGATTGTGTCGTTACGGCGTCAGCGTGACGGACGCACGACAGGATCGCCCTGTTCCTTCTCGGCTCGTGGATTGGGCATGGGCTCGAGAACGGACAATGGAGGCGGATTTCGATTGCCCGCGAGACCGCTGATGGAGGCGTCTTCTTCTCTACCACGGACTTTCGGTCCGTCTCCGAGCTCGGGCGCCGTCCGCCTCGCCACGCCGCGTGGTCGCTGCCTGGGACAGCGCGCGTCACACGCTGAGGCGGCAGTCGTCGCCGGTCCCCCGACCGGCTACCTCGTCGGGCGAAGTTTCGCCGTCAACACTATGCTCTAGCCTCGGTGGCGGCGGTACGAGAATAGGTAGGTTTCTGAAAGTACTAAACTACCCTTATGACTACAATTAGAGAGGAACCGATTTGACGGGAGGAACCGGCAGTTCCTCGACCAAGCACCATATAATTGCTCTTATTATTACTAGCAAATATGCCCGTCGCGTTGCCACGGAGTCAACACATATTGAAATTGAACTTTGAGATGTTCTAACTTGTATGAGTATGAATCGTGAGTCTATTGCGTAATACCCAATATGTATTGTAATCAGATTCTTTATTAATCATCATCAATATGAGTTTCTTACGGAGTCTAATGTCAGTGCCATGGTCCTGCATGTGTGCAAGCTAGACTCAGTCTCCAAGATAAAGTTGGAATTTAATTTCTGAAAGAAGTAGAATGTAAGCCTATAGGTATATAACCCCGTGAAGAGATAGGATTTCTATCTTGTTGCTATCGGCTTTCAGTTCTCGTCAAATAAATAGAAACACGATTTTGCTAGAGAGGAGCATGGGCTGGGCGTCCAAATTTTAGTAGGTACATATACGTCGCTATAGTAGAAGATTTGAGACGGGGAGGTGTCAATTTGTATAAACTCTCCAAATCATTAAATCACACTAATTTTGTTGAAAGAGAAGGCTCTAATTTTGTTACCGATCACCAAATTAAAAATTACAGTATGTTTTAGAGATGTAATATAGATTTTGGGAGGGATTATCCGAAAGTCGAGGGTCTCTTTAAGAAAAGGGTCTAGTGTTTGAAAGAGGAAAAGAAAGATAGAGTTCGGCTCTAGTGTTTGAAAGAGGAAAATATTTTAAGGAAAAAAGTCTGAATTACTACCCTCAACTATGATCAAAGTCCAAATAACCCCTAAACTATATTTTGGTTCATTTTACCCCTTAAACTATGTCATTTGGTCCAATTTACCCCTTGATGAAATTTCTCTTTTTGTTTCTCCACACACAAGTGGAATTTTAAGTTGATTTTTATAAGATGATAGTAGACATCATAACGTAGGTGAGAAAAATATATCATATTTTTTCATCATTATTTGATATGGTAAGATATTTACTAATAAATTCATCTTTGAAATTCAAATTATACAAGAAGGATATTGATGAAAATTCAAAATATATTTTATTAAAATGGATTGTGATATCCACTACCACCATGCAAAAATTTTAAATTAAGATTTTTCTTATATGTGGTGGAATAAAAAGAACAAATTTCGCCAAGGGATAAAATGAACCAAAAGATATAGTTTATGGGGTAAAATGAACCAGCACATAGTTTAGGGGGTTATTCAGACTTTGGTCATAGTTGAGGGTAGTAATTTGACTTTTTCCATATTTTAATATGGTGTTTAGCCACATGTACATCCAAGGAAGAAAGAAAAAAATTATTTGGAAAGGAACACGATGACCGGTTGCATGTCACGATGTCCTAGCAAGGACGCATATTGTGTGTGGCAAGGACACGTATGGTGCACATACAAACATGGATACGGATTGAGAAAAGGAGCTTAGACGTCAAGGATTCCGTGAAAGGAAATTGGAGCGAAAGGAAATTGGAGTCTGTGTATTTTATTTTGTTTGGAAAGAAAGGCTGGCTGAGACAGACACAGACCGGAAATTTTTCGTTTTTTTTGACGGACGGGTTGACAATCGATCTAAACCATTGATGTCAATCCGATGGCCGAGGACGATCCTATGGTCCGGAGGGTGGGACGACGGAAATTTCTTCGCTTTATTATAGAAATAGATAGATATAGATATAGATATAGATTATCTACTCTTACCTATATTCCTATACTACCCTATCTAGCACCACAAGAGGCCACGTCGCCTTTTTTTTTTTTTTCTCATCCATTGGATTCCACATCAACGGTAGCCAGCTTATACTTTTTGTGCCTTCGACATCCCACGTATCCAAAGGAATCGCGAACCTTTAGCGCCCGTTCGACCCTCACCAACCGCTGCCCTCCGCGAGACCTCAGTTCCACGACCTGCCTGCCCTCGCGGCGCCGCCGCCGCAGCCAAGCACCGTCGTCGCCCCCTCCATCCCCGCCCGCGCTGCGAACCCGCCCGCCCCTCCACCACGACAGGATGCAAGTCATCGCGATCCCACCGTCCATGCTAGGGGCGTCGCCGCCGCCGTTCGCCGTCTGCCATCAACCCTACGCCGCCCGCTTCACTCGCGAGATCACCTCCGTCTCCACAGCTGCGCGCCACCAGGCCGGCCCGAGCCAACGCCACGTCGCGACCGCCCGCACTGCACACCGCCGCCGCCGCCGCCCAACTCAGGCTACCTACAGTCCGCAGGGCCTTACCTCCTCACTATTGTTTGGTACTAAATTTAGTTCGATTTTTTTTTCCTGGAAACAATCTATTCTATTCATTCAAAGAGCAGTTCATCTGTGACCATTGCATCTGCACAGTTTTAATGCCAACAAAATAGGCAGCATTAGGCAAATTTCATGGAAACTTTTGCAGCCTCTGCTAAAAAGAGAGGTCACTTCAATAATCAGTTAGCAGGTCCGGTTTCTATACAGCTGACACATCTGGGTGCATATCGGCCCCTCCAAGGTCTGGTCCATTCACAGATATACTAATGATAAATGTATAGCTCCCAACATTTTCAGTCTCCCATTGGGTCATGCATATGTTGAATTTCAGATTGCGTATGTTCATATTTATGGACACATCGATTTTGTAAACATTAAATAAGTTAAAGCCTGAACAACAATTTAATCTTATATTTTCTTATACCAATTGGGACGATACTTCAAGAAATAATATGTATCCAACTATGGCCCTATAAACTTTAGTCAATGTTGTACATACATTAAAGATCTATATTGTCTATCCTGGTTTATCTCCACAGGACTATTTTAGCTCCAATGATCGGGTTCAGATTGAATCATAATTTGGTTTACCTCAAATGCATATCTCAACTGATTAGCGACACCTTTGTATAATGCATACATTTTGGCATGCTGTTCATTATATCTTCCAATCTAGGTATTTTGATCTTTTACATCTGTTGGCCACTGATAGCTTTCCCGTTTTTTTGCCTCTCACATCTTTTTCTACAACTAGAGAGTGGTGTTGCCCATATTGCAAATGATCGTAGCGCTTTGCTGTCACATTCCAGCTAGATAGGGCCGGAATAGCCGGAATTGACATGTGGATTGGGGAATTGGGAGGGAGGAGGAGGATGGGGACATGTTGGCGGCTGCGGCGTGGGCGCGGTAGCCGTGCCGGCCTTGGGGCGCGGCGGCGGCGGAGGTCGGGGGCGGCGTGGGCGTGAGCGTGAGGGTGGCGGCGGGGGAGACGGAGAGCTGAGAACAATAGATATATTTTTATTGCTTGTTTATCCCTTTAGAGATTACATGTCTCTTGCTTATATAGCCCGACTAGTGGGACTTGTAATCTAAGCAATCTCTATAAGGTTTCCTTATACGATCGGAATACCTTTTACAAGAAATTCCTATTTATTTATTTCCTAATAAGGGTCTCCCTTATAGATGAGATATCCCCTTGCACACCAAAAATTTCTAAGATAATCCTAACTTGAAAGCGAAGCAAACTCGAATCGTATGGGAGAGGGAAAGCAGCGGCGGCGGGGGCGCCAGCTCCCCTACGCACGCCCCCGGCCCCTCCCGGCCGGGCGGCCGTCGCTTTGAGCCCAATTAGCCACTCCCGGCTGGCCCATTCTGGATCATGACATTTCCCCACCGTTTGACGAGGCGACGCTTCCACGTGCCGCCCAACCCACCAGGTGGTGGCGAAAGGCACGCCGATCGGGAAGTGACAACTCCGGGCCCGAAGTAGAGGGCGAGAGGGCCGCACTTTGCCGTTGTCGTCGTTGCGGATGCCGGCGTCCTTGTCGGAGAAGGAGAAGTCGAGGTGGAGATCACAAGTAGATGCTGAACTTGAAGCTCGCGGGGGCTGCACGAAGGAACGTTCCGCCCATGCACGACGCATGACGGAGGCGCCGAGGGTGCCCGCATACCGATCATCCGGGCGAGTCGGAGGTGGAGACGTGTAGTGTAAGTCGTCGGCAGCTTGTCATCTTTGCATGGAGCTGCGCTGTGTAGTAGACGGTCGGTGGCGAGGGCGGCGACGAAGTTTAAGTCGAGGAGGCAGCCGTAGAGGAGGTCGGTTTGGGCGTGCCGACGGAGGGCCCCAATTGCGCATCTCCTTTGTCCACGGTGCGCCAACCGTGACGTTGTCGATGCGGAAGAAGACGTCGCCGTTGTTGTCGAAAGAGGAGGATGGTGGCTCCCTCGACCCTAACGCCGTGGGTCGCTGTAGTAGGAGGACGCTTCTCGGGAACGCTTTTGATCTTCTCGAGGGCGGTTGGGAGGTGGAAGCCCACCGCTACGCCATGCGGGGGGGACGTTCTCCCCAGCGGGAAGTCCCGGAGAAGCTCGACGCCGGGGATATAGTAGCGGTGGAAGTACCTCACGATGCCGTGGTGGAGGCTCCACTGCAGTGCGGAAGCCCGCAACTTCGATGGCGTTGGCGATGATCCCGAGCTGCTTGTTGGTAGTTGTGCCCAATTGCAGCTCGGTGATCATGTCGGTTCTTTATCGACCCTTCGATGTCGTCCAAGGCGGCGGCAAAGAAGACGCTGCTGTCGTCTGGCATGCGGTCACTCGGGGCAGCCGCTATGTCGCCCGTCGATGTCGCTGGATAGGCGCGGTGGTCGGCCGTGGCGGCGGTGCCGGCATCCTTGTCGGCGTCGTCGGCTCGTCGTCGTTGTTGTAGCGGCGAGCAAGGTCGATGGCCTCCTCCATCGAACGAGGCTCGAACCACTCGGCGTGGTGCGAACGCGTTTCCGCAGGCCTCCCAATACGAAGAGGCGACACGGTGGCGCTGTCCCTCGAGTTCCATGCGTAGTGCATAGTTCTCGAAGGCATCGATGTAGTCGTTCAGCTTGCCTCGGGAAGGCGGGAAAGACGCCCCGAAGTGTCGAGGTAGGTGGGGCATCCGGGTGATGGCGTGGGCGGTGAGTGAACTCGTCCCACTCGATCGGAGACTTCTTCTTGGATAGATCCATGAACCGATCTCGCAGCAATACCAACGAGGTGGAAAGCGGCGTAACTCACGTAGTCGGTCGGGCGATCTCAAGTTAAGCTAGAAGAAGAGTTCCAGCTGCGCGGCCGGAGGTCGGGTCGTCGGTGCCGTCGTACTCTGGACTTGCGGACACGTGGACGTAGCGAGGGGATGTGATGTCGTGGGTGGCACCATGGGCTTTGGCGCCGCGGTGGCGTGGTTAGGGACGCCATGGGTGGCGCTGGGGTAGGGCGAGGGGCACCGCGGGTGACGCCGTCTGCCTTCGCTAGTCTCCTGCACGGTTCTGAGGTGTCGGTCGGAGAGAAGAGGGCCGCCCGGTGCTGTGGTGTCGTCGAGGGTGACGTTGATGACGGCCGGAGCGTCACCGTAAACGCCATCATCTTCCTCCACCTGGAGGATAGCGGGGTCGGAGCCGTCCGACGGAATCCGCGGCCGGGGGGGGGCGGTGGCCAGGAACGAGAGGCGGCCGACCCGTGCGTGCGGCGGCGGCAGCCGCCGGGCTGTCCTCCGGCGTGGTCGCGCGTGCGTGCAGGGGGTCCTCGAGGTGATGCAGACGTACTCCATGCGACGTAGGCGAGTCTCCATGTCGTCGAAGCGCCGGCTGATCCGAGCGCAGTTGTCGTCGAGGAGCGCCTTCAGCGCCGCGGTGAACTCCTTCATCTCGGAAGCCATGGGTGGTGGGAATCATCCTGGTCTCCGGATACCCGCTGGTCGATTCCGGCCAGATTGGGCCGGAATTGACACGTGGATTGGGGAATTGAGAGGGAGGAGGAGGATGGGGCGATGTTGGCGGTGGCGGCGTGGCGGCGTCGGCGCGCCGGCCTTGGAGGTGCGGCGGCGCGGACGTGAGCGTGAGGGCGTGGGCAGGGGAGACGGAGAGGCGAGAACGATAGATATATTTTTATTGCTTGCTTATCCCCTAGAGATTACATGCCTCTTGCTTATATAGCCCGACTAGTGGGACTTGTAATCTAAGCAATCTCTATAAGGTTTCCTTATACGATCGGAATACCTTTTACATGCAATTCCTATTTATTTATTTCCTAATAAGGGTCTCCCTTATAGATGAGATATCCCCTTGCACAACAAAAATTCATAAGATAATCCTAACTTGAAAGCGAAGCAAACTCGAATCGTATGGGGAGAGGGAAAGCGGTGGCGGGCGCCGGCCTCCCACTACGTCGCGTAGCGCCCCTGGCCCCGGGGGGCGGCGGCGTGTTGAGCCCAATTAGCCACTCCCGGGCTGGCCTAATTCGGATCATGACACATGCTTTGAACTCTCACGTTTCATCCGCTTCAAACAGAAAAGAATAGGGCTTAGGTTCTACCGATTTCTATTTATGTGATCTACTTTTGACCGTTGCTTAATATTTCAATTACAGAAGATACTCCTTTTACACGGTGATAATGAATGAATCTATACATTCTTCCAAAATTACTTGCCATTTGTGACTAGCACTCGCGGCATTTGCCGCGGGTTCCTGCCGATTATTATTACTATATATTTCTACTACTACTCTTATTATTATTATTATTATTATTATTATTATTATTATTACTATTACTATTATTATTACTATTATCATGCATTGCTGTAGCAGGGGGTCAACGATTGTGGGTGTGCATCTTGAGGGGATAGTCCCGTGGTGGAGTTTTAGGTAGCTGCTTTCGGACTTGCAAGAGGCTACGACTTTTGGCGTGGCACATCGTTGGTGACGGCGGCAGTAGTTTCGACGGCTTGATTTCGGCTCCTCCCCAGGTGGTGGTGGTTGTGGTGGTGTAGTGTGGTGTGCGTTTGTTTTTTTTCTTGGTTTTTTGTGTGGTGGCTCGTGTCGACGCCCCAATCCGACCGAAGCAGCCGTTGTGGATGGAGGCTCGTGTTGATGACCCAATCCAACCGAGCGAAACGTCATGTTTATTTTCTCCCATCCGAGTTGTTGTTTGTTGTGTTGCTTAGGTAGGGTCGTTTCGACCAAGTTGAGGGGTTAGTTGTGGTCGATTTTTCACCAAGTTGAGCCGCTAGTTGTGGTGGAGTTGTATCAAAGCGGGTAAGATGAGTGTGACTCTCCTCGGTTGTATGGTTTACCCGTTTCCATCCAAAAAAATGGGCGGGGCACATGCCTTCTTTTTCTTTATTCGCCTAATAGAAATGAAATCACGGCAAAATTTTTTCTCGCCCTTCGAAAAACTTTAGAAAAAAATATTAGCAATATTTTTATCTTTATTACATAAATTTATTATTTTTATTAAAAATGAACTATCTATCTAATAATACAAATCATATACTAAAAATATTAATAATTTATTTTATATATTTAGTACAATGTAAATATGTTTGCTCTCGAAAATGACAAAGACAAATAAAAACCCACAGAGAGAGTTGCGAACACATGGTTGATTTAGGTCACATGTGTTTAGTTTTGTGATGGAGTGATTGTCAACAAATCCAACATTCTTCCTCTATTTTCTTTTTATCCTTTATGCTTCGGCTATGTTTCACCAAGCATACGTGGAGTGTGTCGAAGACGTATCTCTTGGTTCGTGTTGTGCGTGTGTTGAGCTCGGAGATGGTAGCCGACGGAGAGGTGAAGGTACCAAGGAGGACGTCTGCGGGCCGATGGACCGCGGAGGTGAAGGACGGACGTGAGGCTTGGACCGAGGGACCGGAGTGCCGGGTGGCTAGCCATGGTGGTGACATCCGGGACATCGACGGATGCAAGAGGGCGGGCGGGGACCGTGTCGATCGGGTCAAGACGGCGGCGGCTGAGGCAGAGCGGGGAGCTCGGATGACTTGGCGACTTCGGGCGGTCAAGACGGCGGTGACACGTGTCGAGGAGGTTTGGTGGTTTGTCCTCAAAACCATCGGGCGCGGTTTTAGTGGTTTGGGCCTCAAAACCACAGCGCGGGTTTCGCGGGTTTGGGCCTCAAAACCCGAAGTGTTCCGGCGGACGGAAGGGCGGCACGTGGCGGCATCGGGGGAGGTTGCGTGGAGGCAAGGCTACCGATGAGGAGGCGCGGTGGCCGTTGGATCGAAGTTTACCCGTAGTCTAACCGAAATAGCCTTAGGGTTACAAAATCGACTCATGTATCTTAGGGGTAGTTTAGGCAGAGGGAATTGGGGCTATATAGCGTAGGCATACCCCTTCATCCTCCCTTGCCTCTCATTTTGCAATTCCTAGCTTAGGGTTCCAAACCTTGGTGTGAGAGGTCCACCGTTTGTATCAAATCGTTTGAGCAAGGGCTAGCTCGAGTAGCCCGTCACATGGTGACGTTTGGAGTGATTCGATCGGTGTTCATGTCCGATCTTGTCTTTGTGATTTTTGTTCTTCACTTGTTCTTCCCGAGTTCATCCTCTCCCCTCTCTACTCTTTGCGATTTCTTCGTTTTGGCTCCGTTTGATCTCGTTTTTCTTGTTTTGATTCGTGCTAGGACGTGAGAGGATCCTTTCCACCAAAGGATTTTACTCTAATTCCTCACGAGCACGTAGATCGGGCAAGTTTTGGATCAAAACGGTTTTTTGGTGTGTTCTTTCGCGAGATCTGAAATTCCTCTCGATTCGCTCCATCAAACTTGAAATCTCTTGGTGGGAAATGGTCACCTACATGCCTAGATCATCTAGGTTGAATCTTGTGACCTGAGGTTTCAATTGGAGAGAGTTCTTGGCGATTTAGTGCTCGGTTCTTGAAAAATCGCTAAGAAATCGCGGGTTTCTCTGCTCGTTCGCGGGTGTCGGGTGTGTTGCAATCAGTCTACTTCTTGGGTTGCAATCACCGCTTCTTGGGTTGCAATCGGGTGTCACAATCCATCTCTTTTTCGTGTTGCAATCGGCCCGTGTTTTGTGTTGCAATTTGGCGGGCAGTTCGGGATCGGACATCGACATGTCCGTACCCTCCGTAGAGTTACTTCGTGACCCCGACCGGTCAGACTGTTGCAATCGGGTTTTCTAGTTGTGTTGCAATCCACTTGCATTGTGTGTTGCAACTGGCAGGCAGATCGGGATCGGACATCAGACATGTCCGTACCTTCCGAGAGTTCCGCTTTCGTGATCCCGACCGCCCGGACTTGTTGCAATTGGGATTCCGTAGTGTTGCAATTCTTCCGCATTTCACGTTGAATTTAGCATCTTGTTCGCAGTTGTATGTCTTGCTTTGAGGGGACGTGAGAGCCAAGGACTTGAATTTCGAAAGAAATTTTGAGGCTCCTATTCACCCCCCCCCTCTAGTCGCCGTTTCGGTCCTTCAATTGGTATCAGAGCGGGTTAAGGATCAAATCCACCTTAACCGGTTCTTGATCCGCAGAAGGCGACATGGATCGAGGTTATGGTCACTTTGGTGGCAAGCCTCCGGAGTTTGATGGCACCAACTATCCCTATTGGAAGATCAAGATGCAGGCGCATCTCATGGGGATAGATTGGAGAGTGTGGGAGATCGTTGAGGATGAGAACTACCAAGTGCTAGCCGCTCGAGTGGGTGAGGATCAGATAGCCCAACACAATGCCAACAACCGAGCGAGGAGCGTCTTGTTCTCTAGCCTCAAGGATACCGAGTTTGAGAGAGTTGTCACTTGTGAGACCGCTCGTGAGGTGTGGAAGACACTTGAGAGTTACCACGAGGGAACCCCACAAGTCAAGGCCCGCCTATACGAGACCTACAAGAGAGAGTACAACAACCTAATCCAACTTGATGGCGAGTCCATCGATTCTCTCTTTGCTAGGTTTCAGACGATCTGCAACAAGCTTCGGGCGAACAAACCATCTGAGAGGCTTGACGAGCACGAGAAGGCGATGCGGCTTCTGTACGCCTTGGATCGGAAGGTGTGGGATGTGAAGGTGTCTGCGATCATGGAGTCTGCCAACTACGACACCCTCACACCCGACGAGCTTTACAGCAAGCTCAAGTCTTCGGAGATCGAGGCACAGATCCAGGCCAAGCTCAAGAACCCCTCCGCGCCGAACGTTGCTCTCGTCTCAGGTAAAGGTGGTTCCAGTTCTTCTGCTAACCCATCACAGATTTCTTTCGCCTTGTCTTCCTTGGTGTGCGTGACGGAGGAGCAGATGGAGAGTCTTGGGGATGATGAGCTTGCACTAGTCATCACCGATT
The DNA here is from genome assembly GCA_015847255.1 of Hyparrhenia diplandra. NCBI lineage: Eukaryota > Viridiplantae > Streptophyta > Magnoliopsida > Poales > Poaceae > Hyparrhenia > Hyparrhenia diplandra. The sequence continues at coordinate 186,106 of JADLZK010011468.1, forward strand.
CTCGCGGTTTCACAACAACCGCTTGAACCGTCGGGCGCAGCCGCCTATCCAAGGGCGGATGCTTCGAAAGTGCGGAGATCCGGACCACTTCGTCGCCGCATGCCCCAAGAAGAACAAGGACAAGTACTCCGGCGAGAAGTACTACTCCTGGGCACGACTCCGACAAAAGCGACAGGCGCCAGTACACCTCCGGCAAGCACAAGTCCAAGAAGGGCTTCGACAAGGAGGCGATCAAGAAGAAGTACCTCAAGCGTGCCAAGGAGCACAAGCACGCCTTCCTTGCTTCCCTCAGCGACCTCGACAACGACTCCTCTGACGGATCTTCCTCAAGCGACGAGGAGCCCGAGCGCAAGGTCGAGGACAAGCTCAATGGACTTTGCTTCTTCACCGACTCCAAGTCAGGGGGCTTCTGCACCATGGCCCTTGAAGGAGAGGTGACCGACAGCGCCGAGCCACACGGCAACGACACTTCTTCCACTTCCTCCGAGGTACCTCCTACACTCGAATCTCTCTCTGATGAGGTTGAATCTTTGGGCGAAGCACTTGTGTGTCAAGAGAAGTTGCTTAAGCGTGCCGCTAGGGAGAGAAAGGAGTACAAGGAGAAGTGGGAGTTGGCTAAGACTGAAATAGAGTTGCTTAGGAAGCCTGTCGATGTCTCTGATGAGACGGAGTGTGATGCTTGCGCTGTGCACATGTCGAGCATTATGTCTTTGCAGTCCAAGTATACGGCCTTGTTAGATGAACATGCTGATTTGTTGTCTAGGCCGAAGCTGTTGAGTGCGTGCAAGTCTTGTTTTTTTTTTTTTTTTTCTTTTTCTCTATACCAACAGCAAGTCCCATTTATAATTTTATCAAAAATATACATGTGAGATCTTGTTTTGAAGGATTCATTAAAATGAATTTAATGGTGTAATCAGAATTTGATTTATTTTTTTGGTTCATGAGTTATAACCTTTTTTTATGCCCATAGACATGTGGGACATATTGATGACGTGGCGTAAGGAAGAGTTAATTGACTGGTGAGGTGGCATGCTAATGGGGTGTTAGTGGGATGGTGAGGTGACATGCTTTCATGTCAAGAGAATTAGCTTGATGAGGGTTGCAAATATGAGTTTTATAGATCCCCTACGACATGTGGGAGCCTACGACATTAGGTACGCCCTTTATTACATTTTTCATGTGTAATTTCAGAATGTTTTGTACCAAGATTTAATCCCACTTCTGCTCGCAAAAAAAAAAAGATGTTTGGACTTTATAAACGGATGAACAAAAGATATATCTTCAAAGATTGGTCGAAAGGTCCGCCGACGATGTACAATCATAGGGCTAGCTAATTTACTGGCTATTATCCTACACATTGTACCGCGATGAACCATTCTGATCTTTGATAACATATATAAGATCTGCAAGTACACTTGCAAACCTCAAGTACAAATTGATAACAAGCTAGTTCCGCAAGATTATTACATACAGAAAAGAACCAAAAGTATTATCTTAATGTGCTAATAAGGATAACATATATAAGCCAAATATACTATATATGTCACCAGCAACGTTACACTGTACCAAGTTCTACTCGTGGTTATCTAGTCCTGCTTCACCAGAATAGCCACTGCAAATCCCACTCGAAAGCCCATGGCAACAATGAAGACAAATAGAACCAAGAGTTTGTTCTGCAACCAAGACGGCTAGCCCCACCAGGTCGTATATAGCTGTGACTGCCGGGGTAATCACCGACTTCCACATTGTCTAATAAGCAAGTTGAATAAAACCAAGAGTTAATTAATTCTGATAATCATAAAAGACCCGTTCGTGAAAAAAAAAAGCGTAGCAAGTGTGCGGCAACCATATGTGAAGTGGACAAATAAATTGCTAGCGACGCATTTGATAAATAAGCGCGGCAAATGTTACTAGCTGCGCTTTTTGTTTCCTTTGTTTTTGCACTCTGCTTTGGTCTAATCAATTTACAGTAGCAGCCTCCGGCTCCTCCCAAAAAACTAAAAGAAGCTAGCTACTACAGAGAGCTTAGCACTGCCGGTTTGAAAAAATGTTATTGCCACCTGGTTTATAATGGTTGTCGAAAAATGGATGGCTCACGATGCCCTCCCGATGGCTAAAAGGACAGAGGAACCAAGAGAAACCAATTTTAGAGGCACACTGGAGGGCATTAAATGTGTATTAAATGGTGGACCCATATACACCGGTGCATACTAAAATTGACTTAACAAAAAAATAAAATAATACTACTTTCGTAGTTTATTTATGTATTAAGGGTAGATGAAAGCGTATTTACGGTAAGTCCCCGTCCTCCTCCATTAATTAGAAGTGTCTGTGCTGGCCTGTCAGCTCCGGCTCGAAGAAGATGGGGTCACCGGTCTCAGAGAAGATGATACCAGCAGGGAAGAGCCCTCACTGTGTTGGAATTTAGATGTTATATGGGCATGGCCCAATAACAAATTATGAAATTCCTAAAGAAATCTCAAAGGCCTATTCATGAAGTGCAAAGGAGGGAATCCAATTCTTTTTAGTACGCTAGTGGAAGGTGGAGTGAACCAATTTAAATAGGGAAGTGGTTCTCATCTTCTCAAGTCTAGTGTGAGAAGGAGAAATGGAACTCCACATGCGCATGAATGTCGCCCGCGCCCCGGGCGAGGGCGCGGGCACGACGCGCGCGTGAATGGTCCCGCCGAAACCGGCTCTTCGCCATTAGTACCGCCCGATCGTTCGCATGCACCCGCGACGGGCGAAAGGTGGTCTCCGAACCGCCGTCTTTTTTGCGATCCCGCACTGAGAAGGCGAATAAGGTTTTTAGGAAGCGCTCATCGACGACAGCGACACGGAGGACCTCGACTTTGCTTTCGGAACCTGTCCATTACGTTGTCCTCAACGTCGCCCAAGTATTCTCGAGATCCAATCTTTGTGTTAGTCATGTTCAATCTAGTTGTGCTTACACTGTTCCTATGATCACTCCCTGCAGCTCCCCGGTTCCTCTCCCAAACAAGATCCTGCTCGTGCGGCTCCTCTCTCCGGCGAACTCGGCCGACCAGCTCACTCTCCTCCTGAGGAGGCCTCATGCTCTTCGGCCATGCGGCTTTCTATGAAGGTCCCGGTTTAGCTGCTAGTTCAACAAGCTCCTTCTTGGAGGACGTGCGTACGTACGTGTAGGTACATGGAGGACGTGATGGCGAAAGCATTCCGATGATGGCAGTGAAGGGCAGGACGTTCGCGTCCTATAGTTCGCAGTTCGCATTCCCAATTTCCCACTCCTTGTCCCCGTTCTACTAGTACTCGTTCAAGGGCGGCAGCATTGAATCGAGGCCGTGGACGAGCTCCTACGGTCGAGGCGGAGCTGGGGTGGCCGCACGCTGGTATACGACGTGTTCCTGCCATGGACGACGAGGGTCGGCGGCGGCACGGCACTCCATGCGCCGCGTTCTTCATGCAGCTTAGCTGCTCACGCTTGGTGAAGAGGAGCCGCTCGGAGCTCCGGCCACCTTGATTCGGGTTGCTGCCACCGTTGGCCCAATCACCGCCGTGCGGGTCACGGGCCACGCGTGCGCGCAAGCACGGGGCAGCAGCCGCAGCCCGACCGGAGAGCACGAGCAGCCGCGTGCGTAGCGTGACCGGCGAGGACGAGCAGGCACGTTTGTGCGCCCACAACACCGCAAACACTCCGGCGAGCTGATGAGGCTACACGGCGAAGAAGATGGGGAGGGTGACGGGGGCAGAGACCTGGCTTCGAGACCCAAGTGCCGTGGCCGGTGGGGTGGGAGACACAATTACCGTTCTAACCTTCCACTCAAAAAATTAATTAGTACAAATTATTTGCTTAGGAAGCGAGAGTAATACCCCAACCACCGTAAAACAGCTCTAATTAATAATATTGTCGTCTTCACACCATCGATCGGTGGTAATCTATACGATCACTGCGACCTCGCGCGTTACCGTACCAACTGGCAGTGATAATGACTTTTGAAACTAAAAAGGCCTTCCAATCCTTCCCGTTCCTTTGACAATAGTGTCAGCTGCCACCAAGCCCACAGCAGCTGCTAGCCAGCTAGAGCTGCGAGGTTTTTCTCCGCCAGGGCAGCATGCGCTGACCCGCCGCGGGTTAGATAAGAGCAGGAGAGAGAGGATGAGAGAGATTGAGAGAGGCCGGAGAGAGAGTAAGGATGGAGAGCTCACCTCCATGGTCCACATCCATGCCTTGGTCGGCCGGTTCCTCCCCCCGTACTGCCGTCTTGCCAGCGCTGCTGGCCATAGCTAGACTGAGAAGGAGGAGTAACATGGCCAGGATGATGGTGCGAGAACGGGCAGCTCCCCATAGTTGCAGAGAGCCCCACCCTTTCTCAGTAAGCGCTATGGAGGTGTGGCGTCGATCTTCCGCCTCTTGAAATGCTATTGCTTGTCCTCAAAAGCAGTGGCTCGATCGCGGTGGATAAGGCATTTTGCGGGGCCGCATAATTAACGGTCACACACGGCGCTACTGTAATAGACTAGAGAGTGATCCAGCAGGACAGACGTGGACAAGTGCCCATGCCTCCAACAAGCGGTACCATGAGAAGCCAAAACGTTACCAGCGATGTTTTCTATGGGAACATTGGATTTCCATTCACTACTACAGATTTGGTCCTTACTCCTTATTATCGGTTCAAGACCCCACATCTTTAAACCAATAGTGATGGGGCTGGCATCAGTATGGGTTCTTCCAAGTCAGAACCGACACTGAAGTGGTTTTCAGAAAGATGAAAAGGTACATATTTATTTTGGTCATTTGTTTATCCAACATAGTGATATTGTTCACAAATGTTATATCTTGCACTAATAGCTTCATAAACTATATAAGAGAGATGTAAATTTTGTGAACAATGTTAATCAATTTGTCAAATGAACAAATGACCAAAAAAATTATGGATCTTGATGAGTTATACAATTTATAGTTTATAACTTTTTCAGCTGAAATCATTTAGTGTTCCAAAATAATGTTTGAAGATGGCATACTTTAAAATTAAAAATTCAAATACATAAAACACAGTCATATGAACCGATAAATAGAGTAATAATGGCTGTAATAATACAATAAATTGAATAAACAAAAAATTAGATTTTTAAGAAAATAAATCATTAAATTTGAAGTTAATATGAGAAAGAAAGACTAGTTACAAGAAATAGAAACCCTAAACCCACATCCTGATTTTATTTATTATTTTTTTATTATTACTATTATTTTTGTACGAAACCCACCTACCCTTGTGATACATTTTAAAACAGTACAGACCGGGGTTTTCGTGACTTGATCATTGATGCATAGGGACTTCAAGTAAGTACGCAACGCAAGTATTTTCTTGGTCAGCTGAAAAGGAACGCCTGCCAATTGAAGATTGTCAGTTACTCCCGTCTTCTATGTTTAAGTGTGGCCATGAAATTTGCGTCAGTCAAACTGTCAAAGTTTCTCAAATATATGTCTAATAACTAGAAAAAATATTAGCAATATTTATATCTTTGTTACATAAATTTATTATTTTTATAAAAATAAATTCATCTATCTATTTAATAATACAAATCATATATAAAAAATATTAATATTTTAAATTTAGTCCAATGTAAATATGTTTGATCTCGGAAAGTGACAAAGACAAATAAAAACGACAGACAATGCTTTCGTGTGGCTTGCTGCCTGCCGTGGGCTGTCGGCAATTCAGATCTCGACACTTAATTAGTTTTATTGACCTTTAACCGTAACTGAAAGATGTTTGTAATTGAAAAATGTCACAAACCGGTTAGATTGGGCCGGCTGTGACACGCCACCGACGAACTCGAGGCGATAACGGCGGCGTAGGGGGGTGTGCGGTAGGGCAGGAGGGGCGGCGGCGGCGCCGAGGGCGCGGTGGGTGGCATGCGGGAGAGGGGGGCGCAGCGGAGCTGGAGAGAGAGGGACGAACTATTCTTTGTTGCTTGTTCCCCAAAGAGAATACATGCCCTTGCTTATATAGGCTGGCTAGTGAGACTTGTAATCTAAGCAATCTCTATAAGATTTTCTTATACGATCGAAATACCTTTTACAAGCAATATTTATTTATTCCTAATAAGGGTCTTCCTTACATGATTGAATATCCCCTTTTACACACCAAAAGTCTTAAAATAATCCTAACTTGATGACGAAGTAGAGTTGGAGACGGGGAAGGTGGAGGCGGCGGCGGGCGGGGCGCCGGCCGCCCCCCCTTGGCGCCGCCCCCTTCGTGGGCTGGCCGAAGCCGGTTTGGGCCCTCCTAGCCCGCCCATGGCTGGCCCAATTTTGGCACATGACATTTCCCCATTGTTCGACGAGGCGGCGCGATCCACATGCCGCCCAACCCACCGTAGGCGCCAAGGCGATGCCGATCGGGGGACGCCACGACGGGTCCGTAGGCCGAGGATGAGGGACCCGACTTGTCGTTGTCGCCGTTGCGCATGTTGGCGTCGTTGTCGGCGAAGGAGAAGTCGAAGTACAAGCCGCAGAAGTAGATGCTGAACTTATAGCTCAGCGGAGGCTACACGAAGGGACGATCCATCCATGCCCGCCGCGTGATGGAGGCGCCGAGGATGCCGGAGAGCTCGATCGTCTGGCGCGTAGCTGGAGGGGCCTAGAATGTGTATGTCGTCGGCACATGTACCATTGCATGGATGTGCCATCAAAACACATGTCGGAGCGACGTAGGGGGCGACAAGGAGAGTCGTAGTAGACAAACCAGTGAGCGGTGTCGCTGCCGTCGGGGAAGTGGCCCGACTTGGGGTGCCGGTGCCGATGGCGCGTCGCCGGCGACGACGTTGTCGATGCGGAGGAAGACATTGCCGTTGTTGTCGAAGAGGAGGACCGTAAGGTCCCTCGAGCCCGACTTGGGCCGGACGTTCCGTAGTAGGAGAAGCACGCTTGTCGAGAACGCCTAAGTCTTCCCGCGGGCGGTTTAGGAGGTGGAAGCCCTTTGTGACGCCATGGCAGGGGGGCGCCACCCTCCGGGAGGAAGTCCCACAGGAGCTCTGAAGCCGCGGGGATGTAGTAGTGGTGGAAGTACCTCGATCCCGTAGAAGAGGATCCACTCTCCGGTGCCGTCGCCCAAGCTCGATGGCGCCGGTGATGATCCCGAGCTCCCGGTTTGACGTAGTACCCAGGTGCAGCTCGATGAGGAGGTCATGCATCATCATCTCGTCGATCGCCTCCATGGAGGCAGCCAGGCGTGCCGCCCCGGCACCGGTCGGGGTGCAGCGTCGATGTCGCTGGCCGATGTCGGGCGACGCCGGGAAGTGGCCGCGACGGTGTTCGCCGGTGTCCTCGAGCTGGTGCTAGCGGCTCGTCGTCGTAGCGGCGAGCAAGGTCGATGGCCTCCTCCATCGAACGAGGTTCGAACCACTCGAAGTCGTGCGAGCATGTCGCGTAGAGGCCGCCGAATTTAAGAGGCCGATGCGGTGACGCGCCCCTCAAGATCCATGCGCTAATCGCATAGCTCTCAAAGGCGATGATGTAGTCGTCAAATTTTGCCCTTCTCGAGCCGGAGGCGCGAACTCCACCGTGAGCGCCGGTGATGATGGGGGGTCGAAGTCGCGCTGCGGTAGTGGGTGAACGCGCCCCACTCAACCAACGGCCTCCTCAGGAAAGCTGTTGAACTGTGACCGCAGCGGGATGCAATCGGGACGGAAGGCGCATACCGGCGTAGAAGTTGGGGTCGATGTCGCCCTTCAGCTCAAACAATAGCTCCATCTTGCGAATCCGGATGTCGGGGTTGTTGTTGCCATCATACTTTCCGGGACCTCCAGGCGCATGACGTAGAGGGGGTAGATCCTGGTGACCTAGGGCCGAGGCGCCGCGGGAGGCACCACGGGCGAGGGCGCCCGTTGCCGCCGGAGAATCCCGCGCGGATGCGTATGTCGGTGGAGATGAGGAGGCGGCCGGTGCTGCGATGTCGTCAATGATGATGTTGGTGACGACCGGTCGCCCCTGGGACGACGTCGTCATCCTCTTTCAACCGGAGGATAGCAGGATCGGAGTCGTCGACGATTGTCGCGGCAAGGGGGCGGCGCCCCGCGTGCCGGCGGTGGCACCGCCGCTAGGCTATCCTCCAACACGGTCGCCGTGTCGCCGGCGAAGGGGAGGTAGAGGGATCCTCGGGCGGTATAGGCGTTCTCCATGCGACGGAGACACGTCTCGATCTCGTCGAAGCGTCGGTTGATCTTGGTGTAGTTGTCGCCAAGGAGCTCCTTCAGCGGCTTGGTGAACGCTTGCATCTCGGAAGCCATCGTAGTGGGAATCGTTCGGTCTCCGGATACCCGTCACAAACCGGTTAGATTGGGCCGACCGCGACACGTCACCGACGAACTCTGGCATCATTTTAAAAATGACCAAAAATTGAAATTTTCAAATTTAACTAAAACTTGATTTATTTTTCCACCAAACGAAACTCTGATTTCAAAACCTGCATTTAAACTCCCATCATTTAGAAAATAGAAAATCTTGTTTGTTGCTTGTGAGCTTACGGTGGAAGGTAAGTTGGTGCATCAACTAGATATTAAATTATAGAATTATACATGAGAAGTAATTTACGAATTTACTCTAGGAATAATAAATATCGAGACAACGAGAAAATACTGAAAGAACCATACAAAAATAAATACGAAATGCACCGGCTGTTGGCTGTTGGCTTTTGCCTTTGATTACATGCATGTCAGATTTCCATGCACGCTCGCCGCAATGAATTACGTCAGCCATGTGCATGCGTTATTACTGTCTCCATTAAAATCTATTTGACGTCAGCCATGCACCCTTTAACTGCAGCCCCGCCCGAGTGCGAGCGGTGAGGGCTCCGGGCTCCGGCCACCGGCGCGTTACAAAATTTGCAGTGCATGTATGCCGTGATAATCGTCGATCTTTATTTGAGGCATCATGTCAAACGTATTTCGGCATTAAGCAAGTCTTCCCAGAAGTCATTCAGAGATGAAGTTGATGGTCTTTTCCAAGTCGTCGCCGGTCATCATCACGCACACTGCGCACGGCAATGTTTCACATTCATGTATGATGGAGGTTTATCCTTGGTCGACAGGCCACTTCTGGCCCGGCCAGCCTTGCCTCACCTTCCTCTGGCCCAGCCTAACTCGGCGCCTCTCTTCTACTGGCCCAGCATCCTCTTCACCGTCCTCTGGCCCAAGCCACCGAGAGGCCTAACACGGGCCATCAGATCATTTTCGCCAGCCCAACTCGCGCCTTGGTCCACTAGCTGCATTTCAGCAGTTCATTAGAGGTTTAAGTCATTCTCAAAAAAAAAAAAAAAAAATTAGAGGTTTAAGTAAAGCACTTACGACGTACAGAGGATCCACGACGCAGCACCGCGCGGGCACGAGCCGCCGGACCAAGCCTTGCTGCGTGCGCGCCGTCGCCTCGCCCCCACGCCCCGTCGTCCACCGGCTCGGTACAACCCCTCTCCCCTCCCTGAATCCCAAACTACTGCTGCAGCTGTTACTCGGCGCTGGAGCAGGGGGGAGAACGTGTGGGTGGACGTGGACGTGGACGTGCTCATGACGCACGACGTCTGCGGGCCCGGTACCATCGGAATCTTCAAGAAGGAGTTCGGTGAGGACGCTAAGGTCTGGGACCGCGAGAAGGTCGTCATCATCCTGACCATTACATCTTCACCAGCGATGAGCGTGCCAACCGCAATGTTGATATACTCAGGGATTTCTGTTTCGAGCAGAATATTAAGTACTTTTATGATATCAAAGACCTCAGCAATTTCATGGTATGCCCTCCCACTCCTTTGCTTCTCGGTTCATTTATTTAGTTCATATACCAAAGTTTCCCCACCTTCTGGAAGAGTTTACATTTCAGAGTTGTTTGCAGGCTAATCCAGACTACAAAGGTGTCTGCCACGTAGCACTTGCTCAGGAAGGCCACTGCCGACCGGGCGAGGTACCTTGCTGAGTCTGTCAAGTACAGGTCACCTGTGATTGTACGACATCAACATGTTGGGAAGCGCTAATCTGCTCCATTTGCTCTCTAGGTTCTCCTGGGTACCGATTCTCATACTTGCAATGCTGGAGCCTTTGGTCAATTCGCAACCGGAATTGGAAACACTGATGCAGGTTTTGTGTTGGGCACTGGAAAAGCTCTTCTCAAGGTATGCCCATGGTTCTTGTTACTCTTGGAAGGTGAAATTTGGAAATCAGTCTTACAGAACCAAAATCATAAAAGAAAAAGGAAAAACAAGGGACAGGGTATATGCAAACTGAACTCTACCTTTTTCATCTGTTGGTCAGGAGAGTGACTGATTTTTTATATTATAAATCAATGTTCAAGATAGATGAGAATCAATCAATAAAATATTATTGTTGCTACACTGACTTGCATTTTATCAAAGGATAACAATAACAGAAATGTCACCTGTCGTATCCAGTATTTCAGTTAGCACCACTTATACATCAGTTAGGCATTTATTTTCTGGTGTGGATGGACGTATATAGCCTCCCTGTACCAGGATCTGGTGGCAAAACTTGCTCCCAGATATTTGAGGAGGCTGGTTGTGATACACCAGCAAGTCCTAGCTGTGGTGCTTGTTTGGGTGGCCCTCGTGATACATATGCACGGATGAATGAACCTATGGTAAGTATCACATGCAAATCTAGAAGCATTTCTATACAATAGGCATGAATCGCTTGATACTTAGTATATAACTAGGGAGGGTTAACTATGGTTCTAGTGCCCAAATTAGTATGTTACTATGTTATCTTAACTATTGAATGAGAAAGCTCTGCATACCTTAAAAAGCAAAGAACTATCGAATGATAAAATATATCTTGTGCACATACAAATTTCACACTCTTACTGGCTAGCTGATGCGCAAATTATATATGCTTACCTCCGTCTCAGTTATGTGCTAGGTTGCTGTTATTTTTACTGAATAGTTATGGCTGGGAATCACTAAACAAAAATGCACGCTGTGCAGATTTTAGCATTAGCACCTTCTTAGAAGACATTACTAGTTTACTACTAGACACCCCCCCCTCCATCCCCCCGTGTCAGATTGCGTATTCTTTTTCCTTTCACTCTTTTTCTCTACGTAAGCACACATATAGATGCTATCAATGGCAATTGAAACTAAGTATTTTAGAGTTTTTTTTTTGTCATTGATTGAAATCCTTGAGTCTGTGAAGGAAAACAGCACGTGCTCTGAAATTCTAGTTTATTGACATGGGCAGCTTTGATTAGACTGATGAGTTTAACATATGGATCTTGTAACCTTGATGCAGGTCTGCGTGTCCACTACGAACAGGAACTTCCCAGGCAGGATGGGGCACAAGGAAGGGCAGATCTACCTGGCGTCCCCCTATACTGCATGGGATTACACAATGCCAAATATGGACGGGATTACACAGTGCATCGTAAGATTATTATTATTTTTAATGGTCAGTGCAACTTATTAAAGTTGCAAATTCTGTTTAGTACATATTATTGTTTTGACTCCTTCTTCCCTGACGGGGTACGTCACGGACCCTAGGGACTTCCTCATGTAACCATCTTGAAACAAGAAAGTTCATGATGTAACACAGTGCCTGTAGGCTGTACTGCTGTTTTTTTTAATATACAATGTACTGCTGTTTTTTGTGTTGAACATTAGTTTAGGCGTGTCTTTCTTTGAGGAATAAACTGCATGCCGGGAAGTTGTCATGTATGGTTTTTCATTATTACAGTGTACTATCAAGAACTTAACTGTTACAAGGAAAATACATTCTTTGTGGTTCATACAAAAGGCAGTTCCTATACTCCCTACTTACGAATGGCCTGCTGAGAGATCATGTGGTTCATACACTGAATGTTTTCTTACACTGAATATGAGAAGCAAACTCAACTGATCTTTCATATTCTGCATGTCAATGCTCTACTAGGAGTGAATGTCATATTGTGAGTATTAACTATCAACCCATATAAATGACAGAATCTATAGCCTAGTTGGAAAGGCGAATATACGCTTCATACATCATGTTACTAGCAAACTCCCGTTTTTTTTTTTTTTTTTGAGAAGTACCAGTAGGTGTAATTTTTATTGACATTCAGAGATGATATGGAGTCATCTCTTACGGGTTTCACAACAAGCCTAAATGACACACCTGGGATACTTTTAAGGTTTCCCCCTCACCAATCGTAATTATAGTATTTGGCGAATGGTATGCAGGCCTAATCTGCCGTCATTGTAAAGGAATATGGGAAAGGAAACAGATGAACTTAGTTCATAATAGGTTTGATTTTGAGCAAAAGTCACTGACGAAGTAGCAGTTTCGTGGATATTGACAAAATGTGTACTTATCAACCACATGACACCACTTTGACGAGCAATGATCACTGATAACATATAGTAACAAGACCAGCAAGTACTAGTAAGCCAAGGTGACAAACAAACCTATAGGTTTCACAAGATTACATACACAAAACAAGTAACACTTATTTTGATGTGCTAAGGATAGCATAAACCATGCTGTATAAGCAGCTACCGTAGAATATATGGTACCACCAAGTTGTGTGTATATTGCACCTCCTTTAAGCAATCGGGCACCTTCAAGTCAACGTATAGAATCCTGACGATATATGGAGCCACCTGCTGATCCAATCCAGTTTCAATAGAGAATAGCTGCTGCAAATCCCACTCCAAAGCCCACACCAACGAAGAGAAACAAAACAACCTATGAGAGGAGCTTTTCAGATCTGCTGCACTTGGAATCTGGCATCTCTTTTTAGCAATCAGGCACCTTCAAGTCAACATAGAATCCTGAAAATATGGAACCACCTCCACATCCAATCTTGTTTCAGTAGAATAGCTATTGAGAATCCCACTCCAAAGCCCACACCAGCAAAGAGAAACAAAACAACATCGACACTATGAGAGGAATTTTTCTGATGTTCTTCACTTGGAGTATCTGGCGGAGTGCCACATGGCTTGGATAGAGGTGGTCCACAGAGTCCTACATTGCCATCAAATGAGCTATTCTGGAATGTTGTGAACTGATGTGATTGTGGTATGCTACCTTCCAACCGGTTGTTGCTCACGTTCAAGATGCTAAGGAAGGTGAGATTTGTTAACTCTTGTGGAATCTCACCTGATAGCATGTTTGAAGATAGGTCTAGGGATTCCAAAGCGGTGATGCTACCAAGCTGGGGGAGGGATTTCTTCACTGAAGGCATTGTGAGACAAGTTCAGTACATGCAGAGAACAAAGAGTTCCAATCGAAGCAGGAATGCTACCTTTTAAAGCATTATCCGATATGTCCATTGCTGTTAAGGTAGTTAAAATCCTTTCAAATGTCACCATCGACCCTTTATATGATATTGTGACAGAGTCTTGGTAAAGTCCAGTATTGGTTCTTAGGTTTGGATGGCCCATGATTTGTCCTGTATTGTTATACTTCTTCATTGATTTCAAATTTTCAAACCAATGTGGATGCAATTCGCGAGAAAAATTGTTTGAGGCTAGGTCAATTATTTGCAAACTTGAGAATTGATCTCCTGGTTTCTCATCTTCAATATAACTGATTGGACCATGGAACTTGTTGGATCTCAAGACAAGGACATGAAGATTTGAAAGTCCTCCTAGCCAAGATGGAAAGGCATCTACAATTTTGTTTCTTCCAAGGTCAAGAACCTCCAAGTCGGTGCAATTACTGAGTGACCTCGGAAGCTGACCTTCAATCTTATTGCCATGCAAATCTATTGTCTGCAAAGAACATCCAATTGGAATATTGGAAGGAAGGGTCCCTTTGAAATTATTCTCTCTCAGTTTTACTACTATCAATCCTTGATTTTTCATCAGGCAAGATGGCACTAGACCACTAAAATTGTTATATGATAGATCGAGGATATCTATGGGTGAATCACAAATTGAGCGTGGTAAATGACCACTTATATTATTGTTTGATAGACTAAGATGAACAGTTTCGCTAAGGTATAATGTAAAGTTTTGAAGAAGTGAAGAGAATGCATTATTTGAATAGTCCAAGAATTCAGCTGATGACTGTGGCATAGGAACCTGTCCCTGAAGTCTGTTGGAGCTAAGATCCAAAACATCCAAGGTATTACTGATTGGGATAACAGATGAGTTGAGTTCCAAGCCAGTGAACATATTATTTGAAATGTTTAATACTCTGAGGTCATCGCTCCATCTCTCCCATATCCATTTTGGTATATCTCCACTTATTTTATTACTTGAAAGGTCTAGATACTCCACGTGGTTAAGACGCTTCAATAAGTTTGGTATTTTTGTTATACTGCAACTAGCAAGTCCTAGACCCATGAGCCGAGAGGGATAGACAGATGAATAGTTACTACCTTCCCCTTCCATTACAGTCAACTTATTGTGTGAAAGATATAAAAATGTGAGGTTCTCTAACCTCCATAATAAGTCAAGATCCACTAAGCCCAACAAATTGTTCCCAGAAATATCAAGATCTGTCAAATTTGGGAGTACCAGCAATGATTGGGGAATCTTCCCGGTTAATTCATTACTTTCTAAGTATACCCACTTCAAGTGTGAAGATGACCCATTGAATTCATGTATAGGACCACAAAGTTGGTTTTCTGAAAGATCCAACCACTCTAGCGCTGGAAGAGTGAATATAGATGTTGGAATTTTTCCTGCAAAAATAATAAGAGAAAAATTTAATACGCAAGGTGCTCTCTCCACCACATGAGAGTCAAACTTAAAGACAATGGACAACAGAGTGCAAGAGGAAGACATAGAGAGGTAATAAAAATTGAATGCGCACTTATCCACATTATAGTTAAGGCCATCAATGACATATTTGCCCTCAAATTTACATCTGGCCACACATTATAGGTACGTCAAAAAAAAAAAAAAAAAAAGAAAAAGAAACATCGACTAGCATCCCTTGTTAGTTGCAGTATAACTTGAACCCAATTCAATAACCGACATATTGGGAGGTTCGGCCCACTCCAAACAAACTTTGAATCTTAACAACAACTCTAGGCATCTAGGCATGATCCTGTATCAGTTCAAACGTACTCGACATAAATTATTTTTAACATTTTAAAGAGCAAAATCTTTCGGCAATATACACTGGCTCCATTAGCATTGTTTGTTACAAGACAATAATTTGTACAGGAATACAAAGTACAAAGTACAAACATATAAAGCGCTATAATTTTTAGGAGTATGAGTCGTATGGAGTGAGATAAAAGGAGTTCTTGTAGAAATTAGGTGTAACTTTTAAGAGAGATCTAACCTTACCTGTGAAATAATTTCCACAAAGCAGCAGCTCAGTCAGCTGGGTCAAATTAGCAATTGAACTGCTAACCTCACCTGTGAAATAATTTCCCTCAAGCACCAGCTCAGTCAGCTGGGTCAAATTAGCAACTGAACTCGGAATTGTGCCAGAAAGTCCGGTTCGGGTAGTACTAGCGATGTCAATTTCTTTTAGTGTGCCAACTTCATGTGGTATTGGCCCAGAAAGTTGACAGCCTGAGATCTCCAGTGTTTCCATGTTGGTCATATTCCCAATTGCGGATGGAAGTTGCCCCAATAAGCAGCCACAACTTTCAATAGTCAAAAAATTCAAATAGCTAATACTGGCTACTGCTTTTAATGTTTGTGTGGTGAGGTTGCTATTATAAATTGATAGCCTTGTCAAGTTTTTTCATGAAACTTCCTGTGGAGGAAGGTATTGTCATGGATAAGTCGCAATTGCTAAAACTCAAGCTTCTCAGGTTCTTGATGCCTTCAGACCATGTAAAAAGTGACTCCAATTGTCTTGGTGAATCTAGTCGTGTCACATACAGTTTGCGCAAGGATGCAAGCATACCAAACGAAGAGAGGAAATCCGTGGAAATAATATTTCCATCAATACCCAGTTCTGTTAATGCCTTGAAATCACTAAAATAGCTTGATTTAGTGGCGTAGGTAAAGTTTGTATGAATAGTGTTTCTAAAGAAGAAGCATTTGAAAAGCTTGGCAAGTGGCCTGAGAGATTTGGATTACCGTACAAGTCGAGCAACTTTAGATTTTCTGATAGAAACATTCCTCGAGGAAACCACCCTTGAAGTTTAATACCAGAAAGTTGGAGCACTCTTAAATTTGGAAAATTCATTAGAAACTTAGGAAATGGACCGGGGGTGATACCATCATTGTCATTGAGGTTGATCACGGCCAGAGACTTCAACCTTGAGAGAGAGATGTCAATATGACCTTGGAGGTCGCAAGCCTGCAAGCTAAGAACCCGCAGATGTGGCACAAACTTAGCTAGAGCTTTGAAGCAATCTTCTGCAGAGGAAGATATATCCACAGCACGATCAAGGTAAAGCTCTCTCAAATTGCTAAGATTCGCCACCAGTGTGTAGAAACTGGGTACATAGAGGTCATAATTAAATACGCTGCTGAAGGTGCAGAGATCATCAGTACATATATAACGATTGGAAAGATCCAAGGACACACAAGGTTTGTGAGTTTGCTAATGCCTATGGGTACCTGACCGCTGATTCCTGATCTGGAGAGGTTGAGGTGGGTAAGCAAAACAAGTCTCTCAAAACCAACAGGTGGGATCTGGTAGCCTCTAAAATTGTTTATGCTGAGGTCTAGCAGCCTGAGGGAGGTGAGATTAAACAGCACCGGATGAATTCCATTACTGTTCAGTTGAAATCCACTGAGGTTGAGAGCAGTGACATGGCCCGTGGAGTTGCTGCAGCTGATGCCCTCCCAGAGACAACAGTCCGTGCCATCTTGCCAAGATGGGAGAGTTGTGGTGGGTATGGTTCTAAGTCGTCGGCATATGGGCGGAAGCTGAAAGATTGCTTGAGCTTAAGAAGAGTGTTAGCCTGATCTGGACGGCATAGCGAAGGAGCAGAGTGCTGAGTGAGGTTGCCATTAGGATGGACGCTGTAAGCAGGGAGTGGGTGGAGCTGTACTAGTAGAGAGAGCACCAATAATGCCAAAACAATGGAAGCCATATGTATGCTACTAAGCTAGTACCTGGTAACAGAAGGATATATAGGAAAGATGTGATGCTTTGAGGGCTCCAAAGACGAGCGTGCATGCACTTATATATAATTTGCAGTGCAAGCATGCCGTGATAATCGTCGATCTTTATTTGAGGCATGATGTCATTTGTATTTCGACATTAAGCAAGTCTTCCCAGAAGTCATTCAGAGATGAAGTTGAGATGAAGTTGATGGTCTTTTCCAAGTCGTCGCCGGTCATCATCACGCACACTGCACACGGCAATGCTGCACATTCATGTGTGAAGGATGTTTATTTAGACAAGGCCATATATCAATCTCTGAAAGCGCACGGAAAATGGTCGACACACAAACGCCGTCTCAATTATTTCAGTGGACATAGCCTACAGCCCAACACACATCCATGCCGATAGGATTTCTCTGTTATGGAACCAGCTAGGCTAACTGTCCTCAACTCTTGGTTTCCATTTTGTTTGCCACGGCGTTTATCTGACTGTAGGTATCCTTTCATCGTTTCGATACCGGTCTTGGCTGAAAGTAAAGTTTGGTCACTTCAAAAGGGACGCTATCCCAGTTGAACATTCTCTGTATTAAAGTTTCGTATGTCGTCGATCGTGGGCTACAGGCTGGTCATATTGCGACTTTTCGAAACTTGAGTGCATTAGTTTTTGATAGTTACCCGTTGGCCACTAGGTGCAATAATTCCACAGTTTATTACGTAAGCACTTACGTACAGAGCATCCACTCGGAGGCTTGATAGCATTGGTTTTTATTGAAGCGAATATGTTAATATCACAGCTTCTGCATCGACCAATGCATATGGTCACTACTTATTACACCACACAAACTAAAATAAAAGGCACACGCACCAAAGTTTTTAGACCAAGTTGCCTCATCAAAAGATAAAAGTGCCACACACGTTCTCCAGCTGTCGGGCAAAAGACCTGCCACCCTGAAAACAGCGCCACCACAATGCAAAACTGGCTGCTTACGCAGGTCATCTCGGTAATTCCAAAATGTTGGCCACCATATCCCACACCGCCACTCTTGCCAATTTAGCGGGCACCTCCCACACCGGTCTTCACCAAATTAGTTGTCCACTGGCAACAAATGTGAGGCCCACGAATTGCCTCACCAATGCCCTTCTCCTGACCGTGTTCCTCCGTAAAATTCGACACTCCAAACTTGAATTCTCAACTAGGCCTTCTTCTTCCTTGCCATGACGCTGGCCGTGTTCAGCACCGCCTTGCACCGCCATTGAATGCTGTCTCCTATGACCCATAGTCACTAACCCTGTTTAAAATAGCGGGCTATAGGTCCGCTATAGCGCCCGCTATAGTTTTTTGAAAGACTTCGCCGCTAAGCTATTCACATTTCCGCTATAACACCGCTTTTTATAGTTACTTACCGCTGTTTAGCACTATAGCGCCGCTATTTATCGCTATTTCATATTTCATTTGGTACTAATTTGGTATTTTGGACAATTAAATTTTTATGAAACATGTTGTAATGTCGTATTGGTATTTGGTAACGTTATTTAGACTTGTAAAACCTTATAACGTATTTGTGTTCACCAAATATCATATTTGCCTTGTTTTGGCATCAATTATTGGTGTATTTTCATAGTTTTTCTTATAAACCGCTATCTATAGCTTTATAGCCCCTAAAAAAATACGCTGCTATTTGTCATAGCCCGCTATTTAAAACTTGGGATAATACTATTAGTAGTTTTATAGTTGCGTTGGAGATCGATGGTTGGTTGTTCCACCGTCAGAGTAGGACGGACGACGCTCTGTCAGGGTGCAGCGTTGATTATTAGTTACTCAACTCAACACAAAGCGAGTAGATCGAACGGCGGCTTGTGCCTCGATGGATCCGTATGGTGGACTTGTGCCTGTTTTGTAATGAGTGAAGCATGCTTTTATTGGTGAGCGAAGCAGTGGCAGTCTCAGGCCACAGCGAGTGCGACTGAGTACACGATGTGGTAGCCGCTTGCTTTTCTACGTTAGGTCGGGCGAGGGCGACTGAATACACGATGCGCGTGGTAGCTGCATGCTTTTGTATGTGAGCGCCCACTCGTACAATATATATACCTCGGTAGGCCACTTCTCAGCAGCACCACAAATAACAGTAGCCTATCCTCTATCCTCCTCCTTCCCCGGCGTGGCACAGGAGATGGATGGAGAAAAGCTAGGGCCGGTGGTAACAACGGAGTGGCCGGGCGTTGTGGGGATGCCTTACGACGATGCGGTCGAGGCAATCATCAACTCGCGATCGGACATAACATTGGATATAGAGGATGTCCAGCAGGGCGATCCTATGCCCCTGGATTGGCCAAAAGTTTTGACGCGTGTCTGCATCCTGGTCAGCTACCTCGACGACCCCGTGGTCGTGCTGTCTAGGACGGACTACCCGTATCCAAAGGTTGGCTAGCTAGCTTCTTCGATGCACAGCATTTGGCTAGCTGCCGAGGGTCTACAACGCATATATATTTACCTACTAGGTTGTGTTCAACGGAATAATATGTGATGGCTTGTCGATCGCAATAATGCATTTCGATGCATATGGGTGTGATGAATAATGATATCCGTCGTGTATTTAGATGGGTGTTGTGGAATAATTAATCAATCGTGTGCTTTTAATTTCTTCTCATATGAATCATATATGTTTGTTACACTACTGCTAACATATGAGGGAAATATATGGTGGAAACCACGTGCTAGGTGGAAACATGGTAACCAATTCAAAAAGTCACATCTAGAAAATTTAAAAATTCTGAAATTTAGCACACCCATACTACATACCAATATGTACTCACATGAAAAGGTTAAGATGCAAACTTACTTCTGAAAAAATTAAATGAAAATAACAAATTTCAGGTGTGTGTGTGCACTAAAGGACAAAACCTTCCAATTTTTGTCCTTTAGTGCACATGCACCTGAAATTTGTTATTTTTATATGAATTTTGCTAGTTTGAGTTGACGTCTCAACTTTTGCATGTGAGTACATATTGATATGTAGTATGAGTGTGCTAAATTTTAGAATTTTGAAACTTTCTATATGTGACTTTTGAATTGGTTTTCATGTTTCCACCTAACACATGGTTTCCACCATATATTGAGGAAATTATTTCCTTGGCCCTCTTCAAAGTTCCTCTTATTTTCTTGGCCCTTTATTTCTCCAACTTGCTTATTTGGCCTACTTTTTGAGTTTCCTTTGGTTCCTTGGCCCTTCGGTCAGTTTATATGGGTAACGGTGTTAAGTAGTACGGAAAATGACATTTTTACCCTTAAACAAACAATATAAAAAATAAGAGGAAGGGTAAAAATGTCAAACATTTTTACTAATCTCTTCATTAGGTCTCAAGGGTAAAAATGTCAAACATTGTCTGACCCTTAAACAAACATTTTGCTAATCTCTTTATTAGGTCTCAAGGGTAAAAATATCATTTCCCGTACTACTTAACACCGTTACTCATCTAAACCGACTGAAGGGCCAAATAACCAAAGGAAACTTCAAAAGTAGACCAAATAAGCAAGTTGGCTAAAAAAAAGGGCCAAGAAAATAAGAGGAACTTTGAAGAGGGCCAAGAAAATAATTTCCTCTATATTTTCCCCCGTCCAACAACGGGCAGTGAAAATTCATATCACAGCTGGCTATAGCCACAAAACAACAGTGGTTGAATAGTGAACTATCACTGCCGGCTCTTGGCATGAACCGGCAGTGAGTATTCCTAACAGTGTTGATTTGTTGTTCACCTGACATGTGTATGTATCCGTGTCGGTTTGTAGCATAAGACGCCACTTATAAGCTGATTACATAAAGATGTCATCCTCTCCTCCCTCCTCTCTCCCATTCATATCAATCACTATTCACTAGTACACGAATGGGTTACAATTCGGTTGGGAAAACCCTCTTTAGTCTCGTTTCCCTATCGGGATTGGCCATATGGGACTAAAGGTCCCCTTAGTCCCGGAGTTCCCTCACCTAGGATTAAAAAGTGGACATTTAGTCCCGGTGATGTTACCAACCGGACTGAAGGGGTATCAAGACATAGCTCCTGGAGAGACACTTTTAATCCCGGCTAGAGTGTCCAACCGATACTAAAGATTTCTTTTCTTTTATTTCCTTTTCCTTTTGTTATGGTTTCTTTTTTAATTCAATTATTTTTTTCATCTCTACACATTCGGACCCGAGTCCGCAACTCCAGCTGAGGCCAAGCTCAGCCCTAGCAAGGGTTACGCTTAGCGCCGCCGCGGCCGAGCT
Organism: Hyparrhenia diplandra; assembly: GCA_015847255.1. NCBI lineage: Eukaryota > Viridiplantae > Streptophyta > Magnoliopsida > Poales > Poaceae > Hyparrhenia > Hyparrhenia diplandra. Next base: position 207,350 of record JADLZK010011468.1, read on the forward strand.
CAAACCCAGCGAAGGCCAATCTCACATCCGTCCCGTCCTGCTCCGCCTCGAGCCATGGTTGCTCGCGTGCTACCCTACGGCCGTGGAGATTTGTGCACTGGCGGTCGCGCTTTGCCTGCGTCTCGTTAGTACGCCCTTGGCGTCTGCACCCACATCCGCAGTTTCTCCACCAGTGGCGGGCCTTGCCCTAGCGGTTTTTCGTCTCCAACACACTTCTTTCAATTCTCACGAGCCGGATCGGCACATGCACCGTGTGTTTGGTTGGAGGAATGGGTTGAACCAGGTTGGAGCCGACCCACTTTTAGGGTGTTTGGATGCACATGTTTGTAGGTTGGGTTGGTCCCTCAGAGGAATATTCGCCTCAAATGCGGGTTCGCTCCATCCGTTGAAATCGGGTGGACGGAGCTAACCCAGTTGGAGTTCTATCTCCTCGCACGTCCTCCATTTCTCTCCGTCCGTCATCTCAGTTGAAATCTCGCTCCCCTTGTCCTCGCTCGTGCCGAGCAGGTCCAGGGACCGGGCCGCAAAGGTCGGCTGGGGTAGAGTTATTTGTTCTGTTTTCAAATGCCGAGGTAGAGTTTGTCTTCGTTCTAAGTTCTGTTTTCAAATGAAACCAAGAAGTGATCGCGGGTGTACCTATCTGTGCTTTCACAAGCATTATTTGTTCTGTCTGTGCTTTCACAAGCACTATTTTGTTCCCGTTGCAACACACAAATCGTACGGAAAGTTCTATATATATGCTAGAGTTGGCAAGCCTACGCCGCCGAGTTCTCTGTGACTTTGTTATTAATTGCACAAACTTTGTTCTTTTTTTAATATTTTAACGTTGATATTTAATTCATAATATTGTTTTCTTATCGTATGCGATATGTGTGTGTGTGTGTTTTTAATACAAAAACTTCAATTGTTGTGTTGAAGCGCACGGTTACCCTACCTAGGTATCTAAGAACAAGAAACGCAACCGACAATCGCGGGCGAGCTGAGGGCGAATGACACATTGCATGCTCTTATGCGTGACCGCTGGTGCACGATTCTTATACGGCGCACGCGGCGCCGCTATCCATAGCGCGCGCACGGACGCGTCTGCGCCGGGAGGGGGGGGGGGGGGGGGCGCGGGCGGCGGCGGGGGCGCCGCCAGGGGGTGGTGGAGGAGCAGGCGGCGCCGCCGTGTTCTAGCTTTAGGGTTCCGCCCGGACTGCCCTCGCTTTAGGGTTCCGGGCGAGGTCGCGGCAAACTCCCCCGCCGCCTCCATCCTCTCCTCGGCTATAGAAGCAGCCCGGCCGGCCTGGCGGCGGTCGTGAACGCGGCGGCGGTGGCGGATCGGCCGGGCGGTGAGCGAGGCGGCGGCGGCGCCGCCGAGCCGGGCCAGGGCAGGACCCATTCGGTGGGTATGGGCAGGGGGCGGGGGGAGCTCACCGGAATCCATGGGGGGCGGCGGAGCTCGGTGGCGGCACGGCTGCGATCTCGCCGGGCGTTGGAGCGTAAGAGGGGGGGGGGAGGGAGGTGGACGCCGCGGGGGCGCCCTAGGGCTCGCCGGAGGGGCGGGGCTTAACTCGAGGAAGAAGAAGGGATGGGTGGTGTGCGCCGGCACGCATCTTGCTGGCGCGCGCGGCGCCGCGTAGCGACCCCTCGCGCGGGTGGCTGACACGATGGGATAACTACATGCTTTTTGTACGGGGCGAACGAGGGGCGACTGTTTGCACGACGACATGTTATACGTGAGCGAGCTAGGGAGACTGCGTATACACGACATATATGACTGATTACGCACGACATGCTGTACGTGAGCGAGCGAGGGAGACTGCGTACACGACATGCTTCTATACGTGAGAGAGCGGCGGCACGAGCATACTATATATCTCTATCTCGGTAGGCCACTTCTCAGCAGCACCACAAGCCTGCAGCTAATAACAGCCCAGGCCATCGATCCCTGCTAGGTACCAGATCTTCTTCTTCGTCGTCGTCGTCGTCTCCGGCGTGGCACCGAAGAGAGAGATGGATCGAGAAATGGAAGGGTATAAATCGGAGTGGCCGGATTTGGTGGGGCAGCCGTACTACAATGCGCAACAGCAAATCTTCTACGATCGCGACGACGTGTACATACAAGTGATGGGGCCGGACGTGGCTCTTCCTGATGGGTGGCCATGCGACTTCTTCCGTGTCTGCCCGTGTCTGCGTCAGGGTCGACACTGCAGCCACGACCGTGCTGGGTGCCCCGGAGTACCCTAATCCACCGTATCCACAATGTGGCTAGCCATCTTCTTCCACTCGCAGCCTGCTGCTTTGCATGGGCTAGCTACGTACCGATCTACATATATATTTACTATGTGTGTTCAACGGAATAATATGCGATGTCTGATCGATCGCAATGCATTTCGTGCATGGGTGTGATGAATAAACCATCATGTATTTCGATGGCTGTTATGGAATAATTAATGAATCGCGTGTTTTCCATCTCATGGATCATGTTACTACTGAGAGCTTTCCCAAATAGTACTATACACGTCGATGTATGATTTTAATTTGGTGCACATGGGCGAAGCTAGCTAGGAGAGATGGCTACCGGGGTTGTATTCACAGAACTAATTGCCTTGTGAAGCTGATCCGGGGCTTGTCACCGGACATGCACTCCATGCTTCTAAACAAGAAGTCAGCCAAGGAGGCGTGGGATGCGATCAAGTCGATGCGTCTCGGTGCGGATCGCGTTAAGAAGGTGAACGTAGAAACTGTTGGCAGAGCTCGATTCGATCACATTCAAGATGAGAGAGACGATCCATGACTTCGCCGTCCGCATCATAAGGATCACAACCGATCTACGCGGTCTTGGCGAGTAAAGTGTGGATATGACATGCCTGCCGTGAAATGTTTCTCTGAGTCGTGCCGCCGTGCAACAACCAGGTGGCGGTGACTGTAAGAACGGCTCTAGAGTGAGCCGCCCCTACCCAAAAAAGGGGCATTGCTATAAATCGTTTCTGTAGTAGTGGATCGAGATGTTCTGTGACATGAAGAAATTGTCCATCGAGGAGGTCGTGGGGCGTCTGCGGCCGGCGGAGGGTTGCTTTGAGCCCTTGGTATGGTAGATGATGAACAAGGATGGCCAACTCCTGTTGATGGAGGAGTGGGCATCCAGGAACAAGAATCATATGGTGTAGACTCATCATCATCGTCTCTAGAACGAACGAAAGGCGACGGCGATGCGCATGACTCGGTGTCATACTCACGTCTATGGGCCGGCACCCATCACACGAAAAGGCAAATGCTGGAAGTTTGACGTCTATGTCCAATAGGCGAAGGAGTGTAAGAAAGGGACCGAAGGAGGAGCGGGGGAGGATGCTCATCTTGTCAACGCCGATGTTGAGCGGGCAACACCCTTTGTAGGGGCGTTTTTCTAGCCGCCGCTTATCTATTTCTAGGGTGGATGGTGATTGAGTCACCCCTACAACCTACAAATCATTTCCAGAATCGCAACAAAAATGCCACAAAATCTAAAAACTTTTTTTAAAAAAAATTGGGTGAGGGCCCCACCGGTCGGCGCCTGCCCTACTTTGTTTTACTTTGAGCTAGAGTATTAGTTAGATAGTATGCATACTGAGTCTAAATTGGAATCCCACGTTAGAGTTTACTAGAACTTGATATATCATCCTTGTTAAACCCGTTTTGAAAGGGTAGATGTCATGCTTAGCTTTGCGATCGTGGGATTGGGAAGAGTATAATTTAATGTTGATTAATAATATATGCAACGGTTCTGGTAGTTCTTTCAACAAAATGGTGATTAAGTATATCCGACGGGATGGATTGTTCTCGTGTTCGGTTTGTGATGGAATTGTTCTGGTGGAAAGGTTTGTGCTAGTAGCAAACACATGGTTGATTCTATTCAAGTGAGTGTCAAGGATAGTTCTTGGTGAGATCACTTCTCCCTAGAGAGGGGTGTGCCGCCCATGAGTGGGATTGACAAGTTGGGATGCTTGGAGGGGCCAACATGGAAGTGATGATCTAGAAATATTCAAGATGCTTAGTTGAAGAAATCAAAAGGGTTGATCAAGAAGAAGCAAGCAACATCCAAAAGAGAGAGCAACTCATACAAAATTCAAGTGATATTCTTTGTTGATTCTCTCATGCAAGCAAAGATCAAAAGAAAGCAAGCCAACCACAATATGAAGATAGTGCACTTGATCATTAGTGGTTCTCATTTCACATGGGTGAAGCATGGTATTCATATTGGTATATTTTTGCCTTCACCAAGCTATTGAAATGGACTTCACATTGCTATTGCGGAGAGAAATTAAAGTTATATTGACTATCCTCTACTCCAACATAGCAAAGGTATCATTGTAATGTGCATGATCATTTCATTCCTTACTAGTATGCGGTTAGTGCATATAGTACATGCTTATTAGGGTCATGCATGACAAATGAAAGGTTTAAATTCATTGCTACCACTATTGCTTGGATGATTATATGATCTAGTGGTTGGTATATGAATTTGTTCATGAGCTAGTGATCCCAAGTACTTGATCTATTTTGGATTGCTCACAAGTGACAAGTACAACATTGGCAAGATAACCCTTATACTTTATGAGGTGTGAAGAAGCTTGTCATTGAATCAAATCGGACTTGGAAGCTATGACAAATCATTTAGTTCAAGTCAACAAGAAAGAAGCTCATGGAAACAATCTAGTTCAAGAAGTGGTTACCACATAGCAAGATATATCATATTCCTACACAAGTGGTATTCTTGCTCACACTCAAATGGTACTTAGCGTATCAATGGTGGTTCCACAAGAGATCCTCAACTTTAAGTGATCAATTCAAATCAAGAAAGCTACTCTCACCAACAAGAGTTGAAGTGGATTGACATATGCTTTGACATAGGGGGAGGTGCCCCACCTCAAGATCAAGGTCAAAGATTCTACAAGTGACCTACATGTGGCATTTCTAGGTGGTTCTCATGCTTCCATATGTTTGGTTACAAGTGGTGTCATTCCAACACATGGTAGTGTCCATCAAAAATGAAGAATCAAGACTCAACCATCTATCCCTAGTCATACCCTTTGTATCAAAAGAGGCATACCCTTTATGGAAATTGATGACAAAGGGGGAGAGATTGGACAAAGATATGAATATAGGAGAGAATGGAACATGGACATGGACCATGAGGGAGCAAGATTGAAGATTAGAGGAGGATCAAAATTCTTGGACAAAAGAGAAGCACACAAGTTGTTGGAGCAAGCTCATGAACTTGTTTGATTGCATTTGATATGTGCATATTCATGTGCTTGCTTGCATTTGCATAAGTTTTAAAATTTTATATGCAATGCTTGTGTGGTGTATGCTAGTTATAGAACTTGCTTGATGATATGATAACTAGCATGCATAGGTTGTAGTGTTAACCCTCCCAAAAGTTTTCATATCTTTGTATGTGTGCAAACCTTGAATTCAAATCAATTGGGCACACATATAGGGGAGTTACCACTACCAAGTCGGATTTTATGATGCTTATCCAAATCTTGACATTGTGCTTAAATGTTGGATAAGTGACATAAAATCCAAACCAAGTTAGCAATTTATACTTGTATAAAGTGCTAGTTGGAATCTAATCTTAAATTCCATATCTTTGTAGTGTTGCCATCAATTACCAAAAAGGGGGAGATTGAAAGGTCTCTTTGGTTTTTGGTAATTGAGTGTCAACATTAGGTGAACTAATATGTGTGATTGAGATAATACACAGGAGATTAGTTCACACATGTTGGTGCAATGAAGGAGCTTTATTGCATATGAAACATGACATGGAGTCATGTGACCAAGGTGGTGAAGATCAAGACAAGACTTGGCTTGATGGACCGGTTGCAAGTGTGAAGGGCAAGTCGAGGCAGTGAAGCGATGGACCGCGAGGCGGTGAAGCTTGGGCAAGACTTGGCGCCGACGGACCGACGCAACGGTGAAGAGCAAGTGAGGTCAAGATCGATGGACCAATAGTGTCACGTGATGATATGAAGTGGATCATATCATTTGGTGATCGTGTTGGTGCATGTGTTGCATCGGCACTTGGAGATGGAGCGGAATGGAAATGCGCAAGGCAAAGGTATAACCTATAGGGCATTTCATTTCGCCGGTCATGAGGAGCTTAGAGAAGTTTATGACCGGGTTTAGGATAGATGGCCGTACTATTAAGAGGGGCAAACTGGTTTGCATATCGGTCATCTAGTGCCACTTGAGCGATCTAACTTTGCGATGTGTTAGGATCGAGTGGCGTGACAAGAGCTAACCCGGCCTTTGAAATGATTGTGAAAATGCTAACACACATGCACATGGTGATGTACACTTGGTGGTGTTGGCACATTTGCAAAGGCGGCGGTGATTGCAGGGTTGAGTTGGGTTTGGGAACCGCTCATCCTCCCGCCGAGCTTGCGAGGCGGGATTCGGCGTTTTTGAGAAAATGAGATGCATATTTTCTATTGCGCCGGATGCAAGTTGGTGGTGAATACGTGCTATTCCTGGTGTTCAAGTTGGTATACTTGTTGGGTAGCATGTCGAAGCAAAGGCGACGGAGAAACGATGAAGTTTCGCAGGAAACAGCGACCGGACGCGCCGACCGGACGCGCGACCGGAAGCTGATCCTTGACCGGACGCATGCACCGGAGCGTCCGGTCAGTGCGTCTGGCAGAGAGCTTGTCATGGCCGTTTTGGCCGGAAGCATCGACCGGACGCTTCCGGTGGTTGACCGGAAGCAGGCACCGGACGCTCGAAGTTACCGTTAGCTGTGGGCCCGATGGCCTTGTCCGTTCTGACCGGACTTTCGGAAGGGAGCGGCCGGACGCCGGACCGACTTCGTGGTGAGTCCGGTCGGTCGCGTCCGATCCGACGCCGCCAGAAATGGATTTTTCCTCCCAACGGCTCTATTTGACTTGGGCCCTATATATACTTGCCTTGGTCGGCCATGGCAGGTTGCTGAGCACACTTGGGCCTTGGTGGCTTGTGTTGTGGTGCTTGAGAGCCCTCCCACTCACTCTAACTTGATAGTGTTCATCCGATTGAGTGAGTGAGCGATTCTAGTGCGATTGCTTTGAGAGATTGCATCGTGTGGCACTAGGTGATCGTGTTGCAAGCCGGTGTGCTTGTTTCTCTTGGAGGTTGCCACCTCCTAGACGGCTTGGTGGCAAGGGACTTCGTGAAGCACGCAATGGAGATTGTGCGGTGCTCCGAAGGAGGATTTGTGAGAGGTTCGAGCTCACCTTGCGGGGATCGCGAAGAGCATCACTACTAGAGCGTGTCTTTGAGTTACCTCACTTGTGAGTGTGGTGTCTTGCGGTGCCTTGTGATAGGCTCACTTGAGAGTGGTGTCTTGCGGTAAGCCTAAAGGCATTTGGCTTGGAACCGAAGAACCATCTAAGTGAAACACCAAAGGAACCACCCAAGGTGTTGGTCGACACAACGAGGAGTAGGGGGAAGTTGGCAAGCTTCCCGATACCTCGGTAAAAAAATCACCGGTGTCAACTTGTCTACTCTTCTTGGTGGTTTGCATTCTCCAAATCACAAGCTTTGTATTTACTTTCATATATATCGTATGCTTGTGCTTGTGGAGTAGCTCTTGCAATTGCTAGCTTGTGTAGCTTGTTAGTTGCTTTGCTTAGTTTGTGTAGCTAAGTAATTTGAGCCTTTGGGTTAGGCGTGTGTTGCCTTGTCCATTGTGCATCTAGTGAGCTTAGGTTGGCTTTGTGCTTTTGCTCATTAGAATTGTGTAGGAGCTCACCATTGTTTGAAGTACTAGTGCATAGGTTTGTGTGACCTTGCAATAGAAACGGTTAGGAGCTCAAGCTAGGCTTATCACCTCATTTGCTTTGTGTAGGATCTTTTGTGAGGTGATTTAGAGTCATAGCTAGAGGGGTGAAGTCTTGGCTAAACGAATAGTTTCAATTCCGCATTATATTTGTTTAGCCGACGCAATTAGATTTAGAAAGGACTATTCACCCCCCCTCTAGTCCCATCTCGACCCTACACGTGGTATCGAGCCGTGGTCTCTCATTTAGTGGTCTTAACCGACCCGAGAGGATGGAAACTAGAGGGTTTAGTGATGATTGCTTGAGTGACACACATATATTTTTGATGGCACACACTTTGCACGGTGGAAACACCATATGCTTGATCATTTTCGTGCCATGGGACCTAAAGTATGGTGGGTTGTCACAAGTGGTCTCACCTTCATGATGGACCATAAGAATCTCACCAAAGCTCAAAGGCCTCTTTTTTGAACTTGATGCAAATGCTTTGTTCTATCTAATCAAATCCTTGAGCTTTGATGTGTTTGAGAAGGTGAACACTAGGGTGTCCGCACATATGTTGTGGGAGGACATCAAGCACACCTATGGCGATGCCTCAACATGGGATGATGGCGAGTTTGAGGATGAGGCGCCAAAGGAGGTGGTTCATGAGGATGTTAAGCAAGGTTGCTTCACCTCATGGTCAAGTGAAGATAATGAAAGACCTACCTCAAGTTCACTTGACAAGGATGATGATGATGCTACAAGTGTTGCAAGCGATGACTCTACCTCAAGCACACTTGATAGCAATGATGGTGGTTCATGCTCGGTTGATAATGCTACCACAAGCACATCTACTACATCGACATATTGCTTCATGTCACGAGGTGACACCAAGGTATCAAGTAGCAATATGGTTGATCATGTTGATTCATATGATGAGCTTGTTAGTAGACTTGCTAGCATGACCATGACTTTAGAAAATGAGAAAGCAAAAACAATGAATTTGGAAAATGAAATCTCTTTTCTAAAGAAAACATGTGAACAACAAGAGCATCTACTTTATGTTACTACTTGTTCACATGATGTGCTAAAATTGGCTCATGAGGAACTTAGTGTTACTCATGATAATTTAGTACAAGACTATGCTTTACTCACTAAGATGTTTTCAAATGAAAAATCTAAAACTAGTGAGAGCTCATCACTTGGGTCAAATGATCAATCATATATTTGTGTTAACCCTTGTGATGTAGGCAAGAAGAATGTATCCACCTCTTGTGATGATTTAATTGCTATGCCATGTTCTTCACATTTAGATGCTTGTTCTTCTCCTATGTCTTGTGAGACTAACCTTTTGAAGGAGAATGATGAGCTCAAAAAGAAAGTGAAGAAATTGAGCAACCGGTTAGAGAGGTGCTACAACTCCAAGGTTCTCTTTGAGAAAATGGTGAAGAATCCAAGAAGCCTTTATGACAAGAGTGGTCTTGGTTTCATCAAGAAAAAGATGACCAAAAGTGGAAGAAAGATAGCGAAGAAGATCAAGAAACAAGAAAAAGAAAAGCTATCTCATTTCATGTGCTATCAATGCCATGAAAAGGGACACCTTGCTAAGGCGTGTCCAAGTGAAGAAAAGCTCAAGTTGAAGAAGGAAGAAGAGAGGCTCAAGCATGTGAAGTGTCGAAAGTGCAATGTTTGGGGTCACCTCACCTCAACATGCCCAACCAAGCAATTGGTGAAGCAACTAGAAGAGCCTCAACCAAAGCAACAAGTTGAGCAAGAAAACAAACCCCAAGATCAAGTCAAGATCAACCATGAAGATAAAGTTGATGACTTGAAGGTGAAGAAGAAAACAAGAAGGGGTGGAAGAGCTTATGCTAGGCATCCAACTCATATCCAAGATGCCAAGATGATGAGCAAGACTCAAGCAAAGAAAATAAAGTTTGCTCACATCAAGTGCTTTGAATGTGGAGACATGGGACACTTTGCCTCGGAGTGTCCTAGCAAGCTTGAGAAGGAAGATCAAGCAACTCATGAGAGGCAAGGCAAGAAGAAGCATCGAATGAGCAAAGAAGAATGGGCTCAACAAAAGAGAAGATGCTACTCATGCCGGGAAAGGGGACACATGGCTCATTCATGTCCTCTAGGTGATAATTCTAAGCCTATTTCAATTGATGATGATATTGTGCTTAGAAAGGATGACAATGGTACCTCATTGGTTGCTATTGCAAAACATCCCGCTACTCATACTAAGGCAATGCCTAAGTATGTTGCACCTAACCTGAGAGGACCCAAACAAGTTTGGGTACCATCAACAAGTGGATGATTGTTTGTAGGTACCATGACATTGGAGGCTTGATTCAATTGAGTTCACATTGTTCATCATTTCATTGAGTCAAGTATTGAAGCATATTGCTATTTTTATCCCAATGCCAAGTCATGATGAGTGAAGTCCAAATGAGCTACAACATACAAGTGCAATGATCCTAGTTGTGGTGATTTATTGGAATATTTGAAGGCTTGCAAAATAATTTGAGTTGAAGCTTGCTATTGGAAGATCATGAGCTACAAAGGTATATTCTAGTTGATCACACATATTTGGGTGCATATGAGTTGATTGAATCGGATATATATGCATATGTTGCTTGCTATGAGATGCTTGAATGGATTTATTGCTTAGTGATCAAATTTGAGTTGGTTTGAATGGATATGATCATGAGATGACCTTTAGTATGTGATGTCAATGAAAATATGTTTTGTGATGGTATTCAAACAAGTTAGCATCAAGTTTGATTCAAATTGATGAAGCATAACTCAATTGCTCAAATCTGTCCTATATTGAAAATCTGAGTGAGCTGTGATCTTAGCCATGTTTGGATGATCAAATTTTATTGGAATGGCTTGAAATTTGGTATTCATGCTCTATACTTATGGTACAAGATGCTGTAAAAATTTCATGATGATTGAACAAGGGATACTTCGGTTTTGGAGTAGAGCTTGTCAACTATGTTGCAGCAGTTTTCAGCATGTGGCAGTGAGGGAAGATGTGAAATCTGGTAGCAATCTAGAAGGAGTATGAAGCTCAAATTTTTATGACTGCTAAATGACTTAGTGTCGTACATCTCCATCAAATTTCGTGGCATTTCAACATGTACATTGAGAGTTATGAACTATTATTTGAGATGTATAAAATCTGCCAGAAAAGTGACAATTATTGGATTGATCAAGAGTCACTTTGATTGAAAGGTCCTCAAGTTGGAATCTTGTTTATAAGTGTTTGAGGCACCTAAGTTTGGTTTTGAATTGAATTAGAAGCATGACAAGCAATGAGTACAAAAGCCAATGATTTGGGGAGTGTACTTTATACACCTTTGGTACTCAAGTTGGAGATCAAGACCAAGCTCAAGATGGAGAGACAAGTTTGAATTCAAACGATCATCATGTCTCTTCAAGAAGAAAGAGAAAAGGACCTTTAAAGAAGATATCAAGGTTACTCATCATATCAAGTCCATCACTTGGATCAATCAATCAAATTCTATTCAAGTGAGTGTCAAGGATAGTTCTTGGTGAGATCACTTCTCCCTAGAGAGGGGTGTGCCGCCCATGAGTGGGATTGACAAGTTGGGATGCTTGAGGGGCCAACATGGAAGTGATGATCTAGGAATATTCAAGATGCTTAGTTGAAGAAATCAAAAGGGTTGATCAAGAAGAAGCAAGCAACATCCAAAGAGAGCAACTCATACAAAATTCAAGTGATATTCTTTGTTGATTCTCTCATGCAAGCAAAGATCAAAAGAAAGCAAGCCAACCACAATATGAAGATAGTGCACTTGATCATTAGTGGTTCTCATTTCACATGGGTGAAGCATGGTATTCATATTGGTATATTTTTGCCTTCACCAAGCTATTGAAATGGACTTCACATTGCTATTGCGGAGAGAAATTAAAGTTATATTGACTATCCTCTACTCCAACATAGCAAAGGTATCATTGTAATGTGCATGATCATTTCATTCCTTACTAGTATGCGGTTAGTGCATATAGTACATGCTTATTAGGGTCATGCATGACAAATGAAAGGTTTAAATTCATTGCTACCACTATTGCTTGGATGATTATATGATCTAGTGGTTGGTATATGAATTTGTTTATGAGCTAGTGATCCCAAGTACTTGATCTATTTTGGATTGCTCACAAGTGACAAGTACAACATTGGCAAGATAACCCTTATACTTTATGAGGTGTGAAGAAGCTTGTCATTGAATCAAATCGGACTTGGAAGCTATGACAAATCATTTAGTTCAAGTCAACAAGAAAGAAGCTCATGGAAACAATCTAGTTCAAGAAGTGGTTACCACATAGCAAGATATATCATATTCCTACACAAGTGGTATTCTTGCTCACACTCAAATGGTACTTAGCGTATCAATGGTGGTTCCACAAGAGATCCTCAACTTTAAGTGATCAATTCAAATCAAGAAAGCTACTCTCACCAACAAGAGTTGAAGTGGATTGACATATGCTTTGACATAGGGGGAGGTGCCCCACCTCAAGATCAAGGTCAAAGATTCTACAAGTGACCTACATGTGGCATTTCTAGGTGGTTCTCATGCTTCCACATGTTTGGTTACAAGTGGTGTCATTCCAACACATGGTAGTGTCCATCAAAAATGAAGAATCAAGACTCAACCATCTATCCTAGTCATACCCTTTGTATCAAAAGAGGCATACCCTTTATGGAAATTGATGACAAAGGGGAGAGATTGGACAAAGATATGAATATGGGAGAGAATGGAACATGGACATGGACCATGAGGGAGCAAGATTGAAGATTAGAGGAGGATCAAAATTCTTGGACAAAAGAGAAGCACACAAGTTGGGGGAGCAAGCTCATGAACTTGTTTGATTGCATTTGATATGTGCATATTCATGTGCTTGCTTGCATTTGCATAAGTTTTAAAATTTTATATGCAATGCTTGTGTGGTGTATGCTAGTTATAGAACTTGCTTGATGATATGATAACTAGCATGCATAGGTTGTAGTGTTAACCCTCCCAAAAGTTTCATATCTTTGTATGTGTGCAAACCTTGAATTCAAATCAATTGGGCACACATATAGGGGGAGTTACCACTACCAAGTCGGATTTTATGATGCTTATCCAAATCTTGACATTGTGCTTAAATGTTGGATAAGTGACATAAAATCCAAACCAAGTTAGCAATTTATACTTGTATAAAGTGCTAGCTTGGAATCTAATCTTAAATTCCATATCTTTGTAGTGTTGCCATCAATTACCAAAAAGGGGAGATTGAAAGGTCTCTTTGGTTTTGGTAATTGAGTGTCAACATTAGGTGAACTAATATGTGTGATTGAGATAATACACAGGAGATTAGTTCACACATGTTGGTGCAATGAAGGAGCTTTATTGCATATGAAACATGACATGGAGTCATGTGACCAAGGTGGTGAAGATCAAGACAAGACTTGGCTTGATGGACCGGTTGCAAGTGTGAAGGGCAAGTCGAGGCAGTGAAGCGATGGACCGCGAGGCGGTGAAGCTTGGGCAAGACTTGGCGCCGACGGACCGACGCAACGGTGAAGAGCAAGTGAGGTCAAGATCGATGGACCAATAGTGTCACGTGATGATATGAAGTGGATCATATCATTTGGTGATCGTGTTGGTGCATGTGTTGCATCGGCACTTGGAGATGGAGCGGAATGGAAATGCGCAAGGCAAAGGTATAACCTATAGGGCATTTCATTTCGCCGGTCATGAGGAGCTTAGAGAAGTTTATGACCGGGTTTAGGATAGATGGCCGTACTATTAAGAGGGGCAAACTGGTTTGCATATCGGTCATCTAGTGCCACTTGAGCGATCTAACTTTGCGATGTGTTAGGATCGAGTGGCGTGGTAAGAGCTAACCGGGCCTTTGAAATGATTGTGAAAATGCTAACACACATGCACGTGGTGATGTACACTTGGTGGTGTTGGCACATTTGCAAAAAGGCGTGGTTGGCGGGGATTCGGGCGTTTTTGAGAAAATGAGATGCATATTTTCTATTGCGCCGGATGCAAGTTGGTGGTGAAAACATGCTATTCCTGGTGTTCAAGTTGGTATACTTGTTGGGTAGCATGTCGAAGCAAAGGCGACGGAGAAACGATGAAGTTTTCGCAGGGCGGCCGGACGACGCCGACCGGACGCCGACCGAACGCGATCCTTGACCGGACGCATGCACCGGAGCGTCCCGTCAAGCGCGTCTGGCGCAGAGCTTGTCATGGCCGTTTTGGCCGAAGCATCGACCGGACGCTTCCGGTGGTTGACCGAAGCGTGCACCGGACGCCGGTTACCGTTGGTCGCGGGGCCCGATGGCCTTGTCCGTTCTGACCGGACGCTCGGAAGGGAGCGACCGGACGCTGGACCGGACTCGCTGGTGAGTCCGGTCGGTGCGTCCGGTCGACGCGCAGGAAATGGATTTTTCCTCCCAACGGCTCTATTTGACTTGGGCCCTATATATACTTGCCTTGGTCGGCCATGGCAGGTTGCTGAGCACACTTGGGCCTTGGTGGCTTGTGTTGTGGTGCTTGAGAGCCCTCCCACTCACTCTAACTTGATAGTGTTCATCCGATTGAGTGAGTGAGCGATTCTAGTGCGATTGCTTTGAGAGATTGCATCGTGTGGCACTAGGTGATCGTGTTGCAAGCCGGTGTGCTTGTTTCTCTTGGAGGTTGCCACCTCCTAGACGGCTTGGTGGCAAGGGACTTCGTGAAGCACGCAATGGAGATTGTGCGGTGCTCCGAAGGAGGATTTGTGAGAGGTTCGAGCTCACCTTGCGGGGATCGCGAAGAGCATCACTACTAGAGCGTGTCTTTGAGTTACCTCACTTGTGAGTGTGGTGTCTTGCGGTGCCTTGTGATAGGCTCACTTGAGAGTGGTGTCTTGCGGTAAGCCTAAAGGCATTTGGCTTGGAACCGAAGAACCATCTAAGTGAAACACCAAAGGAACCACCCAAGGTGTTGGTCGACACAACGAGGAGTAGGGGAAGTTGGCAAGCTTCCCGATACCTCGGTAAAAAAATCACCGGTGTCAACTTGTCTACTCTTCTTGGTGGTTTGCATTCTCCAAATCACAAGCTTTGTATTTACTTTCATATATATCGTATGCTTGTGCTTGTGGAGTAGCTCTTGCAATTGCTAGCTTGTGTAGCTTGTTAGTTGCTTTGCTTAGTTTGTGTAGCTAAGTAATTTGAGCCTTTGGGTTAGGCGTGTGTTGCCTTGTCCATTGTGCATCTAGTGAGCTTAGGTTGGCTTTGTGCTTTTGCTCATTAGAATTGTGTAGGAGCTCACCATTGTTTGAAGTACTAGTGCATAGGTTTGTGTGACCTTGCAATAGAAACGGTTAGGAGCTCAAGCTAGGCTTATCACCTCATTTGCTTTGTGTAGGATCTTTTGTGAGGTGATTTAGAGTCATAGCTAGAGGGGTGAAGTCTTGGCTAAGCGAATAGTTTCAATTCCGCATTATATTTGTTTAGCCGACGCAATTAGTTTTAGAAAGGACTATTCACCCCCCCTCTAGTCCCATCTCGACCCTACACGTGGTATCAGAGCCGTGGTCTCTCATTTAGTGGTCTTAACCGACCCGAGAGGATGGAAACTAGAGGGTTTAGTGATGATTGCTTGAGTGACACACATATTTTTGATGGCACACACTTTGCACGGTGGAAACACCATATGCTTGATCATTTTCGTGCCATGGGACCTAAAGTATGGTGGGTTGTCACAAGTGGTCTCACCTTCATGATGGACCATAAGAATCTCACCAAAGCTCAAAGGCCTCTTTTTGAACTTGATGCAAATGCTTTGTTCTATCTAATCAAATCCTTGAGCTTTGATGTGTTTGAGAAGGTGAACACTAGGGTGTCCGCACATATGTTGTGGGAGGACATCAAGCACACCTATGGCGATGCCTCAACATGGGATGATGGCAAGTTTGAGGATGAGGCGCCAAAGGAGGTGGTTCATGAGGATGTTAAGCAAGGTTGCTTCACCTCATGGTCAAGTGAAGATAATGAAAGACCTACCTCAAGTTCACTTGACAAGGATGATGATGATGCTACAAGTGTTGCAAGCGATGACTCTACCTCAAGCACACTTGATAGCAATGATGGTGGTTCATGCTCGGTTGATAATGCTACCACAAGCACATCTACTACATCGACATATTGCTTCATGTCACGAGGTGACACCAAGGTATCAAGTAGCAATATGGTTGATCATGTTGATTCATATGATGAGCTTGTTAGTAGACTTGCTAGCATGACCATGACTTTAGAAAATGAGAAAGCAAAAAAACAATGAATTTGGAAAATGAAATCTCTTTTCTAAAGAAAACATGTGAACAACAAGAGCATCTACTTTATGTTACTACTTGTTCACATGATGTGCTAAAATTGGCTCATAAGGAACTTAGTGTTACTCATGATAATTTAGTACAAGACTATGCTTTACTCACTAAGATGTTTTCAAATGAAAAATCTAAAACTAGTGAGAGCTCATCACTTGGGTCAAATGATCAATCATATATTTGTGTTAACCCTTGTGATGTAGGCAAGAAGAATGTATCCACCTCTTGTGATGATTTAATTGCTATGCCATGTTCTTCACATTTAGATGCTTGTTCTTCTCCTATGTCTTGTGAGACTAACCTTTTGAAGGAGAATGATGAGCTAAAAAAGAAAGTGAAGAAATTGAGCAACCGGTTAGAGAGGTGCTACAACTCCAAGGTTCTCTTTGAGAAAAATGGTGAAGAATCCAAGAAGCCTTTATGACAAGAGTGGTCTTGGTTTCATCAAGAAAAAGATGACCAAAAGTGGAAGAAAGATAGAAGAAGAAGATCAAGAAACAAGAAAAAGAAAAGCTATCTCATTTCATGTGCTATCAATGCCATGAAAAGGGACACCTTGCTAAGGCGTGTCCAAGTGAAGAAAAGCTCAAGTTGAAGAAGGAAGAAGAGAGGCTCAAGCATGTGAAGTGTCGAAAGTGCAATGTTTGGGGTCACCTCACCTCAACATGCCCAACCAAGCAATTGGTGAAGCAACTAGAAGAGCCTCAACCAAAGCAACAAGTTGAGCAAGAAAACAAGCCCCAAGATCAAGTCAAGATCAACCATGAAGATAAAGTTGATGACTTGAAGGTGAAGAAGAAAACAAGAAGGGGTGGAAGAGTTTATGCTAGGCATCCAACTCATATCCAAGATGCCAAGATGATGAGCAAGACTCAAGCAAAGAAAATAAAGTTTGCTCACATCAAGTGCTTTGAATGTGGAGACATGGGACACTTTGCCTCGGAGTGTCCTAGCAAGCTTGAGAAGGAAGATCAAGCAACTCATGAGAGGCAAGGCAAGAAGAAGCATCGAATGAGCAAAGAAGAATGGGCTCAACAAAAGAGAAGATGCTACTCATGCCGGGAAAGGGGACACATGGCTCATTCATGTCCTCTAGGTGATAATTCTAAGCCTATTTCAATTGATGATGATATTGTGCTTAGAAAGGATGACAATGGTACCTCATTGGTTGCTATTGCAAAACATCCCGCTACTCATACTAAGGCAATGCCTAAGTATGTTGCACCTAACTTGAGAGGACCCAAACAAGTTTGGGTACCATCAACAAGTGGATGATTGTTTGTAGGTACCATGACATTGGAGGCTTGATTCAATTGAGTTCACATTGTTCATCATTTCATTGAGTCAAGTATTGAAGCATATTGCTATTTTTATCCCAATGCCAAGTCATGATGAGTGAAGTCCAAATGAGCTACAACATACAAGTGCAATGATCCTAGTTGTGGTGATTTATTGGAATATTTGAAGGCTTGCAAAATAATTTGAGTTGAAGCTTGCTATTGGAAGATCATGAGCTACAAAGGTATATTCTAGTTGATCACACATATTTGGGTGCATATGAGTTGATTGAATCGGATATATATGCATATGTTGCTTGCTATGAGATGCTTGAATGGATTTATTGCTTAGTGATCAAATTTGAGTTGGTTTGAATGGATATGATCATGAGATGACCTTTAGTATGTGATGTCAATGAAAATATGTTTTGTGATGGTATTCAAACAAGTTAGCATCAAGTTTGATTCAAATTGATGAAGCATAACTCAATTGCTCAAATCTGTCCTATATTGAAAATCTGAGTGAGCTGTGATCTTAGCCATGTTTGGATGATCAAATTTTATTGGAATGGCTTGAAATTTGGTATTCATGCTCTATACTTATGGTACAAGATGCTGTAAAAATTTCATGATGATTGAACAAGGGATACTTCGGTTTTGGAGTAGAGCTTGTCAACTATGTTGCAGCAGTTTTCAGCATGTGGCAGTGAGGGAAGATGTGAAATCTGGTAGCAATCTAGAAGGAGTATGAAGCTCAAATTTTTATGACTGCTAAATGACTTAGTGTCGCACATCTCCATCAAATTTCGTGGCATTTCAACATGTACATTGAGAGTTATGAACTATTATTTGAGATGTATAAAATCTGCCAGAAAAGTGACAATTATTGGATTGATCAAGAGTCACTTTGATTGAAAGGTCCTCAAGTTGGAATCTTGTTTATAAGTGTTTGAGGCACCTAAGTTTGGTTTTGAATTGAATTAGAAGCATGACAAGCAATGAGTACAAAAGCCAATGATTTGGGGAGTGTACTTTATACACCTTTGGTACTCAAGTTGGAGATCAAGACCAAGCTCAAGATGGAGAGACAAGTTTGAATTCAAACGATCATCATGTCTCTTCAAGAAGAAAGAAAAAGGGACCTTTAAAGAAGATATCAAGGTTACTCATCATATCAAGTCCATCACTTGGATCAATCAATCAAATTCTATTCAAGTGAGTGTCAAGGATAGTTCTTGGTGAGATCACTTCTCCCTAGAGAGGGGTGTGCCGCCCATGAGTGGGATTGACAAGTTGGGATGCTTGAGGGGCCAACATGGAAGTGATGATCTAGGAATATTCAAGATGCTTAGTTGAAGAAATCAAAAGGATTGATCAAGAAGAAGCAAGCAACACTCAAAAGAGAGAGCAACTCATACAAAATTCAAGAGGTATTCTTTGTTGATTCTCTCATGCAAGCAAAGATCAAAAAGAAAGCAAGCCAACCACAATATGAAGATAGTGCACTTGATCATTAGTGGTTCTCATTTCACATGGGTGAAGCATGGTATTCATATTGGTATATTTTTGCCTTCACCAAGCTATTGAAATGGACTTCACATTGCTATTGCGGAGAGAAATTAAAGTTATATTGACTATCCTCTACTCCAACATAGCAAAGGTATCATTATAATGTGCATGATCATTTCATTCCTTACTAGTATGCGGTTAGTGCATATAGTACATGCTTATTAGGATCATGCATGACAAATGAAAGGTTTAAATTCATTGCTACCACTATTGCTTGGATGATTATATGATCTAGTGGTTGGTATATGAATTTGTTTATGAGCTAGTGATCCCAAGTACTTGATCTATTTTGGATTGCTCACAAGTGACAAGTACAACATTGGCAAGATAACCCTTATACTTTATGAGGTGTGAAGAAGCTTGTCATTGAATCAAATCGGACTTGGAAGCTATGACAAATCATTTAGTTCAAGTCAACAAGAAAGAAGCTCATGGAAACAATCTAGTTCAAGAAGTGGTTACCACATAGCAAGATATATCATATTCCTACACAAGTGGTATTCTTGCTCACACTCAAATGGTACTTAGCGTATCAATGGTGGTTCCACAAGAGATCCTCAACTTTAAGTGATCAATTCAAATCAAGAAAGCTACTCTCACCAACAAGAGTTGAAGTGGATTGACATATGCTTTGACATAGGGGGAGGTGCCCCACCTCAAGATCAAGGTCAAAGATTCTACAAGTGACCTACATGTGGCATTTCTAGGTGGTTCTCATGCTTCCACATGTTTGGTTACAAGTGGTGTCATTCCAACACATGGTAGTGTCCATCAAAAATGAAGAATCAAGACTCAACCATCTATCCCTAGTCATACCCTTTGTATCAAAAGAGGCATACCCTTTATGGAAATTGATGACAAAGGGGAGAGATTGGACAAAGATATGAATATGGGAGAGAATGGAACATGGACATGGACCATGAGGGAGCAAGATTGAAGATTAGAGGAGGATCAAAATTCTTGGACAAAAGAGAAGCACACAAGTTGGGGGAGCAAGCTCATGAACTTGTTTGATTGCATTTGATATGTGCATATTCATGTGCTTGCTTGCATTTGCATAAGTTTTAAAATTTTATATGCAATGCTTGTGTGGTGTATGCTAGTTATAGAACTTGCTTGATGATATGATAACTAGCATGCATAGGTTGTAGTGTTAACCCTCCCAAAAGTTTCATATCTTTGTATGTGTGCAAACCTTGAATTCAAATCAATTGGGCACACATATAGGGGGAGTTACCACTACCAAGTCGGATTTTATGATGCTTATCCAAATCTTGACATTGTGCTTAAATGTTGGATAAGTGACATAAAATCCAAACCAAGTTAGCAATTTATACTTGTATAAAGTGCTAGCTTGGAATCTAATCTTAAATTCCATATCTTTGTAGTGTTGCCATCAATTACCAAAAAGGGGGAGATTGAAAGGTCTCTTTGGTTTTTGGTAATTGAGTGTCAACATTAGGTGAACTAATATGTGTGATTGAGATAATACACAGGAGATTAGTTCACACATGTTGGTGCAATGAAGGAGCTTTATTGCATATGAAACATGACATGGAGTCATGTGACCAAGGTGGTGAAGATCAAGACAAGACTT
Source organism: Hyparrhenia diplandra (assembly GCA_015847255.1). NCBI lineage: Eukaryota > Viridiplantae > Streptophyta > Magnoliopsida > Poales > Poaceae > Hyparrhenia > Hyparrhenia diplandra. Next base: position 227,950 of record JADLZK010011468.1, read on the forward strand.
GGCTTGATGGACCGGTTGCAAGTGTGAAGGGCAAGTCGAGGCAGTGAAGCGATGGACCGCGAGGCGGTGAAGCTTGGGCAAGACTTGGCGCCGACGGACCGACGCAACGGTGAAGAGCAAGTGAGGTCAAGATCGATGGACCAATAGTGTCACGTGATGATATGAAGTGGATCATATCATTTGGTGATCGTGTTGGTGCATGTGTTGCATCGGCACTTGGAGATGGAGCGGAATGGAAATGCGCAAGGCAAAGGTATAACCTATAGGGCATTTCATTTTCGCCCGGTCATGAGGAGCTTAGAGAAGTTTATGACCGGGTTTAGGATAGATGGCCGTACTATTAAGAGGGGCAAACTTGGTTTGCATATCGGTCATCTAGTGCCACTTGAGCGATCTAACTTTGCGATGTGTTAGGATCGAGTGGCGTGACTAAGAGCTAACCCGCCTTTTGAAATGATTGTGAAAATGCTAACACACATGCACATGGTGATGTACACTTGGTGGTGTTGGCACATTTGCAAAGGCGGCGGCGGATTCGGCGTTTTGAGAAAATGAGATGCATATTTTCTATTGCGCCGGATGCAAGTTGGTGGTGAATACATGCTATTCCTGGTGTTCAAGTTGGTATACTTGTTGGGTAGCATGTCGAAGCAAAGGCGACGGAGAAACGATGAAGTTTTCGCAGAAAACAAATGACGGACGCGCCGACGGACGCGCGACCGAAGCTGATCCTTGACCGACGCATGCACCGAGCGTCCCGGTCAGTGCGTAATTCGCAGAGAGCTTGTCATGGCCGTTTTGGTCGAAGAATCGACCGGACGCTTCCGTGGTTGACCGGAAGCACCGACGGACGCCGAAGTTGCCGTTAGCTGTGGGCCCGATGGCCTTGTCCGTTCTGACCGGACGCTCGGAAGGGAGCGACCGGACGCTGGACCGGACTCGCTGGTGAGTCCGGTCGGTGCGTCCGGTCGACGCGCAGGAAATGGATTTTTCCTCCCAACGGCTCTATTTGACTTGGGCCCTATATATACTTGCCTTGGTCGGCCATGGCAGGTTGCTGAGCACACTTGGGCCTTGGTGGCTTGTGTTGTGGTGCTTGAGAGCCCTCCCACTCACTCTAACTTGATAGTGTTCATCCGATTGAGTGAGTGAGCGATTCTAGTGCGATTGCTTTGAGAGATTGCATCGTGTGGCACTAGGTGATCGTGTTGCAAGCCGGTGTGCTTGTTTCTCTTGGAGGTTGCCACCTCCTAGACGGCTTGGTGGCAAGGGACTTCGTGAAGCACGCAATGGAGATTGTGCGGTGCTCGGGAAGGAGGATTTGTGAGAGGTTCGAGCTCACCTTGCGGGGATCGCGAAGAGCATCACTACTAGAGCGTGTCTTTGAGTTACCTCACTTGTGAGTGTGGTGTCTTGCGGTGCCTTGTGATAGGCTCACTTGAGAGTGGTGTCTTGCGGGTAAGCCTAAAGGCATTTGGCTTGGAACCGAAGAACCATCTAAGTGAAACACCAAAGGAACCACCCAAGGTGTTGGTCGACACAACGAGGAGTAGGGGAAGTTGGCAAGCTTCCCGATACCGTAAAAAAAAAATCACCGGTGTCAACTTGTCTACTCTTCTTGGTGGTTTGCATTCTCCAAATCACAAGCTTTGTATTTACTTTCATATATATCGTATGCTTGTGCTTGTGGAGTAGCTCTTGCAATTGCTAGCTTGTGTAGCTTGTTAGTTGCTTTGCTTAGTTTGTGTAGCTAAGTAATTTGAGCCTTTGGGTTAGGCGTGTGTTGCCTTGTCCATTGTGCATCTAGTGAGCTTAGGTTGGCTTTGTGCTTTTGCTCATTAGAATTGTGTAGGAGCTCACCATTGTTTGAAGTACTAGTGCATAGGTTTGTGTGACCTTGCAATAGAAACGGTTAGGAGCTCAAGCTAGGCTTATCACCTCATTTGCTTTGTGTAGGATCTTTTGTGAGGTGATTTAGAGTCATAGCTAGAGGGGTGAAGTCTTGGCTAAACGAATAGTTTCAATTCCGCATTATATTTGTTTAGCCGACGCAATTAGATTTAGAAAGGACTATTCACCCCCCCTCTAGTCCCATCTCGACCCTACACGTGGTATCAGAGCCGTGGTCTCTCATTTAGTGGTCTTAACCGACCCGAGAGGATGGAAACTAGAGGGTTTAGTGATGATTGCTTGAGTGACACACATTTTTGATGGCACACACTTTGCACGGTGGAAACACCATATGCTTGATCATTTTCGTGCCATGGGACCTAAAGTATGGTGGGTTGTCACAAGTGGTCTCACCTTCATGATGGACCATAAGAATCTCACCAAAGCTCAAAGGCCTCTTTTTGAACTTGATGCAAATGCTTTGTTCTATCTAATCAAATCCTTGAGCTTTGATGTGTTTGAGAAGGTGAACACTAGGGTGTCCGCACATATGTTGTGGGAGGACATCAAGCACACCTATGGCGATGCCTCAACATGGGATGATGGCAAGTTTGAGGATGAGGCGCCAAAGGAGGTGGTTCATGAGGATGTTAAGCAAGGTTGCTTCACCTCATGGTCAAGTGAAGATAATGAAAGACCTACCTCAAGTTCACTTGACAAGGATGATGATGATGCTACAAGTGTTGCAAGCGATGACTCTACCTCAAGCACACTTGATAGCAATGATGGTGGTTCATGCTCGGTTGATAATGCTACCACAAGCACATCTACTACATCGACATATTGCTTCATGTCACGAGGTGACACCAAGGTATCAAGTAGCAATATGGTTGATCATGTTGATTCATATGATGAGCTTGTTAGTAGACTTGCTAGCATGACCATGACTTTAGAAAATGAGAAAGCAAAAACAATGAATTTGGAAAATGAAATCTCTTTTCTAAAGAAAACATGTGAACAACAAGAGCATCTACTTTATGTTACTACTTGTTCACATGATGTGCTAAAATTGGCTCATGAGGAACTTAGTGTTACTCATGATAATTTAGTACAAGACTATGCTTTACTCACTAAGATGTTTTCAAATGAAAAATCTAAAACTAGTGAGAGCTCATCACTTGGGTCAAATGATCAATCATATATTTGTGTTAACCCTTGTGATGTAGGCAAGAAGAATGTATCCACCTCTTGTGATGATTTAATTGCTATGCCATGTTCTTCACATTTAGATGCTTGTTCTTCTCCTATGTCTTGTGAGACTAACCTTTTGAAGGAGAATGATGAGCTCAAAAAGAAAGTGAAGAAATTGAGCAACCGGTTAGAGAGGTGCTACAACTCCAAGGTTCTCTTTGAGAAAATGGTGAAGAATCCAAGAAGCCTTTATGACAAGAGTGGTCTTGGTTTCATCAAGAAAAAGATGACCAAAAGTGGAAGAAAGATAGCGAAGAAGATCAAGAAACAAAAAAGAAAAGCTATCTCATTTCATGTGCTATCAATGCCATGAAAAGGGACACCTTGCTAAGGCGTGTCCAAGTGAAGAAAAAGCTCAAGTTGAAGAAGGAAGAAGAGAGGCTCAAGCATGTGAAGTGTCGAAAGTGCAATGTTTGGGGTCACCTCACCTCAACATGCCCAACCAAGCAATTGGTGAAGCAACTAGAAGAGCCTCAACCAAAGCAACAAGTTGAGCAAGAAAAACAAGCCCCAAGATCAAGTCAAGATCAACCATGAAGATAAAGTTGATGACTTGAAGGTGAAGAAGAAAACAAGAAGGGGTGGAAGAGCTTATGCTAGGCATCCAACTCATATCCAAGATGCCAAGATGATGAGCAAGACTCAAGCAAAGAAAATAAAGTTTGCTCACATCAAGTGCTTTGAATGTGGAGACATGGGACACTTTGCCTCGGAGTGTCCTAGCAAGCTTGAGAAGGAAGATCAAGCAACTCATGAGAGGCAAGGCAAGAAGAAGCATCGAATGAGCAAAGAAGAATGGGCTCAACAAAAGAAGATGCTACTCATGCCGGGAAAGGGGACACATGGCTCATTCATGTCCTCTAGGTGATAATTCTAAGCCTATTTCAATTGATGATGATATTGTGCTTAGAAAGGATGACAATGGTACCTCATTGGTTGCTATTGCAAAAACATCCCGCTACTCATACTAAGGCAATGCCTAAGTATGTTGCACCTAACTTTGAGAGGACCCAAACAAGTTTGGGTACCATCAACAAGTGGATGATTGTTTGTAGGTACCATGACATTGGAGGCTTGATTCAATTGAGTTCACATTGTTCATCATTTCATTGAGTCAAGTATTGAAGCATATTGCTATTTTTATCCCAATGCCAAGTCATGATGAGTGAAGTCCAAATGAGCTACAACATACAAGTGCAATGATCCTAGTTGTGGTGATTTATTGGAATATTTGAAGGCTTGCAAAATAATTTGAGTTGAAGCTTGCTATTGGAAGATCATGAGCTACAAAGGTATATTCTAGTTGATCACACATATTTGGGTGCATATGAGTTGATTGAATCGGATATATATGCATATGTTGCTTGCTATGAGATGCTTGAATGGATTTATTGCTTAGTGATCAAATTTGAGTTGGTTTGAATGGATATGATCATGAGATGACCTTTAGTATGTGATGTCAATGAAAATATGTTTTGTGATGGTATTCAAACAAGTTAGCATCAAGTTTGATTCAAATTGATGAAGCATAACTCAATTGCTCAAATCTGTCCTATATTGAAAATCTGAGTGAGCTGTGATCTTAGCCATGTTTGGATGATCAAATTTTATTGGAATGGCTTGAAATTTGGTATTCATGCTCTATACTTATGGTACAAGATGCTGTAAAAATTTCATGATGATTGAACAAGGGATACTTCGGTTTTGGAGTAGAGCTTGTCAACTATGTTGCAGCAGTTTTCAGCATGTGGCAGTGAGGGAAGATGTGAAATCTGGTAGCAATCTAGAAGGAGTATGAAGCTCAAATTTTTATGACTGCTAAATGACTTAGTGTCGTACATCTCCATCAAATTTCGTGGCATTTCAACATGTACATTGAGAGTTATGAACTATTATTTGAGATGTATAAAATCTGCCAGAAAAGTGACAATTATTGGATTGATCAAGAGTCACTTTGATTGAAAGGTCCTCAAGTTGGAATCTTGTTTATAAGTGTTTGAGGCACCTAAGTTTGGTTTTTGAATTGAATTAGAAGCATGACAAGCAATGAGTACAAAAGCCAATGATTTGGGGAGTGTACTTTATACACCTTTGGTACTCAAGTTGGAGATCAAGACCAAGCTCAAGATGGAGAGACAAGTTTGAATTCAAACGATCATCATGTCTCTTCAAGAAGAAAGAAAAGGGACCTTTAAAGAAGATATCAAGGTTACTCATCATATCAAGTCCATCACTTGGATCAATCAATCAAATTCTATTCAAGTGAGTGTCAAGGATAGTTCTTGGTGAGATCACTTCTCCCTAGAGAGGGTGTGCCGCCCATGAGTGGGATTGACAAGTTGGGATGCTTGGAGGGGCCAACATGGAAGTGATGATCTAGGAATATTCAAGATGCTTAGTTGAAGAAATCAAAAGGGTTGATCAAGAAGAAGCAAGCAACATCCAAAAGAGAGAGCAACTCATACAAAATTCAAGTGATATTCTTTGTTGATTCTCTCATGCAAGCAAAGATCAAAAGAAAGCAAGCCAACCACAATATGAAGATAGTGCACTTGATCATTAGTGGTTCTCATTTCACATGGGTGAAGCATGGTATTCATATTGGTATATTTTTGCCTTCACCAAGCTATTGAAATGGACTTCACATTGCTATTGCGGAGAGAAATTAAAGTTATATTGACTATCCTCTACTCCAACATAGCAAAGGTATCATTGTAATGTGCATGATCATTTCATTCCTTACTAGTATGCGGTTAGTGCATATAGTACATGCTTATTAGGGTCATGCATGACAAATGAAAGGTTTAAATTCATTGCTACCACTATTGCTTGGATGATTATATGATCTAGTGGTTGGTATATGAATTTGTTTATGAGCTAGTGATCCCAAGTACTTGATCTATTTTGGATTGCTCACAAGTGACAAGTACAACATTGGCAAGATAACCCTTATAATTTTTATGAGGTGTGAAGAAGCTTGTCATTGAATCAAATCGGACTTGGAAGCTATGACAAATCATTTAGTTCAAGTCAACAAGAAAGAAGCTCATGGAAACAATCTAGTTCAAGAAGTGGTTACCACATAGCAAGATATATCATATTCCTACACAAGTGGTATTCTTGCTCACACTCAAATGGTACTTAAGCGTATCAATGGTGGTTCCACAAGAGATCCTCAACTTTAAGTGATCAATTCAAATCAAGAAAGCTACTCTCACCAACAAGAGTTGAAGTGGATTGACATATGCTTTGACATAGGGGAGGTGCCCCACCTCAAGATCAAGGTCAAAGATTCTACAAGTGACCTACATGTGGCATTTCTAGGTGGTTCTCATGCTTCCACATGTTTGGTTACAAGTGGTGTCATTCAACACATGGTAGTGTCCATCAAAAATGAAGAATCAAGACTCAACCATCTATCCCTAGTCATACCCTTTGTATCAAAAAGAGGCATACCCTTTATGGAAATTGATGACAAGGGGGGAGAGATTGGACAAAGATATGAATATGGGAGAGAATGGAACATGGACATGGACCATGAGGGAGCAAGATTGAAGATTAGAGGAGGATCAAAATTCTTGGACAAAGAGAAGCACACAAGTTGGGGAGCAAGCTCATGAACTTGTTTGATTGCATTTGATATGTGCATATTCATGTGCTTGCTTGCATTTGCATAAGTTTTAAAATTTTATATGCAATGCTTGTGTGGTGTATGCTAGTTATAGAACTTGCTTGATGATATGATAACTAGCATGCATAGGTTGTAGTGTTAACCCTCCCAAAAGTTTCATATCTTTGTATGTGTGCAAACCTTGAATTCAAATCAATTGGGCACACATATAGGGGGAGTTACCACTACCAAGTCGGATTTTATGATGCTTATCCAAATCTTGACATTGTGCTTAAATGTTGGATAAGTGACATAAAATCCAAACCAAGATAGCAATTTATACTTGTATAAAGTGCTAGCTTGGAATCTAATCTTAAATTCCATATCTTTGTAGTGTTGCCATCAATTACAAAAAGGGGAGATTGAAAGGTCTCTTTGGTTTTTGGTAATTGAGTGTCAACATTAGGTGAACTAATATGTGTGATTGAGATAATACACGGGAGATTAGTTCACACATGTTGGTGCAATGAAGGAGCTTTATTGCATATGAAACATGACATGGAGTCATGTGACCAAGGTGGTGAAGATCAAGACAAGACTTGGCTTGATGGACCGGTTGCAAGTGTGAAGGGCAAGTCGAGGCAGTGAAGCGATGGACCGCGAGGCGGTGAAGCTTGGGCAAGACTTGGCGCCGACGGACCGACGGCCTTAGCGGTGAAGAGCAAGTGAGGTCAAGATCGATGGACCAATAGTGTCACGTGATGATATGAAGTGGATCATATCATTTGGTGATCGTGTTGGTGCATGTGTTGCATCGGCACTTGGAGATGGAGCGGAATGGAAATGCGCCAAGGCAAAGGTATAACCTATAGGGCATTTCATTTCGCCGGTCATGAGGAGCTTAGAGAAGTTTATGACCGGGTTTAGGATAGATGGCCGTACTATTAAGAGGGGCAAACTGGTTTGCATATCGGTCATCTAGTGCCACTTGGCGATCTAACTGCGATGTGTTAGGATCGAGTGGCGTGACAAGAGCTAACCCGGCCTTTGAAATGATTGTGAAAATGCTAACACACATGCACATGGTGATGTACACTTGGTGGTGTTGGCACATTTGCAAAGGCGGCGGCGGGATTCGGCGTTTTTGAGAAAATGAGATGCATATTTTCTATTGCGCCGGATGCAAGTTGGTGGTGAATACGTGCTATTCCTGGTGTTCAAGTTGGTATACTTGTTGGGTAGCATGTCGAAGCAAAGGCGACGGAGAAAGCGATGAAGTTTCGCGCGGAAAAGCGGCGGCCGGGACGCGCCCGGCCGGAGAAGCGACCGAAGCGATCCTTGGCCGGACGCATGCACCGGGCGTCCGGTCGGTCGCGCCCGCGAGAGCTTGTCATGGCCGTTTTGGCCGGAAGCATCGACCGGACGCTTCCGGTGGTTGACCGGAAGCAGGCACCGGACGCTCGAAGTTACCGTTAGCTGTGGGCCCGATGGCCTTGTCCGTTCTGACCGGACGCTCGGAAGGGAGCGACCGGACGCTGGACCGGACTCGCTGGTGAGTCGTCGGTGCGCCCCGGTCGACGCCAGCAGAAATGGATTTTTCCTCCCAACGGCTCTATTTGACTTGGGCCCTATATATACTTGCCTTGGTCGGCCATGGCGGGGTTTGCCGAAGCACACTTGGGCCTTGGTGGCTTGTGTTGTGGTGCTTGAGAGCCCCCCACTCACTCTAACTTGATAGTGTTCATCCCGATTGAGTGAGTGAGCGATTCTAGTGCGATTGCTTTGAGAGATTGCATCGTGTGGCACTAGGTGATCGTGTTGCAAGCCGGTGTGCTTGTTTCTCTTGGAGGTTGCCACCTCCTAGACGGCTTGGTGGCAAGGGACTTCGTGAAGCACGCAATGGAGATTGTGCGGTGCTCCGAAGGAGGATTTGTGAGAGGTTCGAGCTCACCTTGCGGGGATCGCGAAGAGCATCACTACTAGAGCGTGTCTTTGAGTTACCTCACTTGTGAGTGTGGTGTCTTTGCGGTGCCTTGTGATAGGCTCACTTGAGAGTGGTGTCTTTGCGGTAAGCCTAAAGGCATTTGGCTTGGAACAGAAGAACCATCTAAGTGAAACACCAAAGGAACCACCCAAGGTGTTGGTCGACACAACGAGGAGTAGGGGAAGTTGGCAAGCTTCCCGATACCTCGATAAAAAAATCACCGGTGTCAACTTGTCTACTCTTCTTGGTGGTTTGCATTCTCCAAATCACAAGCTTTGTATTTACTTTCATATATATCGTATGCTTGTGCTTGTGGAGTAGCTCTTGCAATTGCTAGCTTGTGTAGCTTGTTAGTTGCTTTGCTTAGTTTGTGTAGCTAAGTAATTTGAGCCTTTGGGTTAGGCGTGTGTTGCCTTGTCCATTGTGCATCTAGTGAGCTTAGGTTGGCTTTGTGCTTTTGCTCATTAGAATTGTGTAGGAGCTCACCATTGTTTGAAGTACTAGTGCATAGGTTTGTGTGACCTTGCAATAGAAACGGTTAGGAGCTCAAGCTAGGCTTATCACCTCATTTGCTTTGTGTAGGATCTTTTGTGAGGTGATTTAGAGTCATAGCTAGAGGGGTGAAGTCTTGGCTAAGCGAATAGTTTCAATTCCGCATTATATTTGTTTAGCCGAGCGCAATTAGATTTAGAAAGGACTATTCACCCCCTCTAGTCTCCATCTCGACCCTACAACTGTGTCGATTGACATTGTTCCTCCGCTTGTGTTGTGCAAATGTTGAGCTCGAGACAGTGGTTGACGGTGAGGTGAAGGCCAAGGAGGATGTTGCATGCCGATGGACCCATCCGGGGGCGGTGAAGGAACTAGGAGGTGAGGCTTAGACCGAGGGACCAGGAGCACCGAGTGGCTAGCTATGGTGGTTGACACTTGGGACATCAACAAGTGTGAGGATGCATGGAGTGACTGTGTCGATCAAGTCAAGACGACAGGCGTGCAAGTCGGCGGGCGGCTCAGAAGACATGGCGCCCGGGCGGTTGACGACGACGGTGACACGTGTCATAGTGCGAGGGACACATATGCGTTTCGCTACTCGTAATCGGTTTGGTGGTTTGGGACTCAAGACCATCGGCGACTGGTTTCGTGGGTTTGGGCCTCAAAACCCAAGCAAAGGTTCCAATGCGGGAAGGGCGACACATGGCGACATTGGGGAGTTCGCGTCGAAGCGAAGCTACCGGTGAGAAAGTGCGGTGGCCGTCGGATTAGATTATCTTCAGGTCGGACCATTATGCCCCTAGTTATGTGGTGTGGCTCTTGTATCAGTAGAGGTAGTATGGTTATTCGGACCGAGACTATATATAGAGAGGGCAGCCCTTCCTTCACAGCTGCCTCTCTAGTTTGCAGTTCATCCTTTAGGGTTTTTTCCAGTCTCTACTTCATCTGCTTTGTGAGAGGTCCAGACATTTTGTGATCGGTCTTCATAGGAACAACACCCCATAGTGTGCTCTTGCCCTACAGGATTTCGGATCGATCGATGTCATTTGAGTTGTTTTGTTTGTTGTGATTGTGTTCTATTTTGTCACTTTTCTTCCTCCCTCTTCTATCTCCACTTTCTTTGCGCATGGATCACTTGATTTTGTTTTTCTTGCATTGATTTCTAGTATGTTGAGAACCTAAGCGATTCACTGAAGGAATTCGGTTGGTTCCTCTCAAATCCACGCCTTGGGGCATGTTATGCGTTTAGAGTTATATTTCATCGTTTTTGGGTTGTGATCTGAAATTTCAGGTGATTCGCGATGATTTTCAAGGGATAGACTCACAACTAGGCCTAGATCATATGGTCCAAATTTGGTTTCGAGTTGGTTGAGTATTTCGAGATTTAGGCGAATTTGTGAAGGCAATTTTGAAATTGAGGTCTGTTCTTGGTGTCGGGGCAGCGAGCGGTTCATCGGGGCGCACCCTCGCATGGGTCGATGCAATGGTCGGGCCAGAGTGAGTCCGCAGCTCTCTCCTTGAGTTTGTATGAGCTAGTAGCTCCGAACAGCTCTTGGCACATCATTTGCCGTGCCACCGGCGTCAGGAGGGTATCGAGAGAGGTTTCATCGTGGGATTTTCTCCACGGCTGGCGTCGAGCCAAGTCTCTGCTAGCGTTCGGCTTATGCGCTCCAAATCTCGAACTTTGAGCAGCACCGGACGCTCAACACTGTCGCGTCCGTTGGTTGGCTCGCGTGCGTCCATAGAATGTCAAGTAAGGTTCATTTTTCGTGTTTTTCACCACCAGCTGGCAAGAAGCATACCCTCCCTACGGCGTCCGCTACCTTGTTTCTTTTTAAGTAAGGAAAAATCATTGTTTTCCAAGTCCGATTTCGAAAAAAAAAATTGTCGTCGGTCTGCTGACCTGCGTTTTATGTTGTTTTCTCTCGTTCTTGCGCCAACTTGTGTCGATCTTCTTCCAATTGATCTCGTAGTGCCTAAGACTTTACGTGTAACATCCTGCTGAGAGTTAGCTTGCGTGTTACTCGTATTTTGCTTGAGCTTGTGTCAAGTTGTGTCGTGGTTTGGGTGAGAGTCAAGGAACCAAGTTTTCGAAAGAAATTTTTTGAGGCTCTGTTTGCCCCATCTAGTTGCCTTTCCGGTCCTTCACTAGTATCTGCTTGGATCTGTTAGGACCATTTCTCGAATCTGTAACCTGGCTTAACAGCGCATCCATGGGCTCTGGATGGGCTGGATCCGCTAACTTTGTGGGGCTCAAGGGGGACTTCTGCAGTGGTGTTGGTACCCATTGTTAGTGCTAAAACCTTAGAGAAGTTGCAAGTCGCGCAATTTTTGTGCTCGTGCGTGCCTCCCTCTACCAATGCACCTCACACTCACTTGTGTCTATATTCCATTTCGGTTTATACAAATCGGAATGAAAAATAACTATTTGAGGGCCTAAACTAATTAAAATGAAAAAGTTGTAAACTATAAAGTTTCATAACCTTGAGATCTACATTTTTTATTTCAGGAGTTTCTCCATCCAATGTCGTTTACAAAATTTGAATATTCGAACTATAGAGATTCAAACTCAACCGTACCATATCCCACACAAGATAGGGAACTTGAGTTTGACCTCGACTCTACCATTGGAGTGCGTGTTGCAGAAGGTGGGAGAAAAGAAGAAGAAGAAGAAAAAGCAACGCGGTCTACTTTTGAAACAGTCGGTAACTAACAGATGAAACATACGTATGAATGTAGTTGAAACACTTATCATTCTAAAACAATAGAAAAACACACCCGATCTACTTTTAAAACATCTAGAAACAAAAAGAGTTGAAACATATGACTGAAACCAATTAAAACAGAAACATCCCTTAAAACATGGATGAAACATATGTCTTAAACATGTGAAACACTCAATCTACTTTTGCAACATACATGTAGTTCAGTTTAAACATCTCAGAAACAATTGAAACAAATGAAACAAACAATTGAAACATTGGGGTGATTGATCGAGCACTCCCACCAGCAAGCGCTTGTTGCCTTTAAGAAATCATATCTTTCTTGTATGCTATCAAATAGAGGTATTCTCTATATGAAAGTTGTAGCGCTAGACGAGATGTACAACTTTCTAGTTTTTAGTTGCTCAAAAAATGTAAACCACTCATTTCAGTTCATGCATAGTGGTTTCCCTTTTAACTAGAAAGTTGTAGATCTGATCGGCGCTACAATTTTTATGTAAAATATCTCCATTTGACAGCATATAGGAAATATATGATTTTTCCAAAACGACAACCGCTAGTACGCGATGAATATATTGCTGAAAAAATATTTATTTTTTAAGCATCTTTATGACCTTAAATTAAGAAAAAATGAAACTAGAAATGTAGATCTCATCGAGAACTACAACTTTTATTAAAAACCATCTTCATCTGAGATAGTACGAAAAACACACAAGTTTTAGAATATTGTAGCTACAATGCCCTGAAATGAAATTTACTTATTTTTATTCTGCGCAGAAAAAAATAGTTAGAAATATAACCAAATTAAATGGAAATATAACCCACATGAGCGTCTAGGTGAGCGAAGCAGTGGCCGGCTCATTGAAGGCGACTCACTACATGATGTCGTATAGCTACATGCTTTTGTAGCGAGCGAGGGCTACTGACTACACGATGCGTGGTAATAGAGCGCGTACTATACGATGTGGTAGATCGATGCAAGCTTGTTTTCACGTGAGCGAAGTATGCTTCTGTACGTGAGCGTGTAGATGAGCGAAGAAGCCGTGGCAGGCTCACCGACTACACGATGTAGTAGCTGCATGCTGTTGTACGTTAGCGACCGACGGCGACTGACTACACGATGAAATGCTTTCGTACGTGTTTGCGCGTACAATATATATATCTCGATAGGCCATTTTCTCAGCAGCAGCACAAGTAGCTACCTCTCGTTAATTCTTCATCCCCTGCACCGGAGAGAGATTTGGATCGAGTGAAATGATAGGATGGCCAAAAGAACAGTGGCCGGAGTTGGTGGGGAAGCAGTTCTTCGAGGCGGGCCAACAGATCCAGGCCGATCGCCCGGACGGGGTCACCATAGAGCACATCGGGCCGACCGATCCCCTTCCCGATGATTTTGGGGAGAACGACAAGCGCGTTATCGTCTGTGTCGACGGCAACTTGACCGTGATTGCTAGAGATGACATCGACTTACCGTGTCCAAAGGTTGGCTAGCCATCTTCTTCCTGCTGCTTGCTTGCATTTGGTTAGCTGCGGATCTATATATACGTACTACGCGTGTTAATGGAATAATATGCGATCGATGTCTGATTGATCGCAATAATGCATTTCGGTGCATGGGTGTGATGAATAATCCTATCCATCATGTATTCCGATGGGTGCTATGGAATAATAATGATGAATAAGTGTGCTTTGTTCTCACCATGTTTACTCAAGCTATAGATATAACTTTCCCAAATAGTATTTCTATGATTTTTGGTTCATGTATGGTGAATGCAATTGTTACTCACAGATGAAACACATGCCACAACCAGAGCTTGTGTTCGCTTTACTATGGCTTCTGTTCCTGCTTATTGTCTAGATACTCCACCTCTCACTTGAAATGCCAAATAATAATCTCGACCCTGGCAAACATGCCTGTGCATTGCAATGGGAGAAAAAAAAATTACATATTCGTGCGAATCGACAATGTAAAGAATTGCTCCGGTGCTCGATCCTCTCTAAACCTTATATAGATCTCCAAGCACTCATCCAATTAATTAAATATTTTCTTAATTATGTGTACCGTAGAAAAGCGAACGTGAAACGCAGCCCATGTCTAGTCAAACTCCATCTTTCTTTTCGCGTCGCACTGAACGGCCGCACAAAGGTAGTGCCGTAGCGTCATCGGGCATCGTCTGGCCGGTTGCGCTGGGAAGGAAGCGTGTTGTCTTAGCGTTGGGGCCATGGACAATTAAGGATGCTGCGGCCCTTGGCCACACCACACGCATGAGAGCGGCATCTTCTCGCCATTGTGATCATGACGGCGTGGATGCTGAACGATACGACGATCATGACGATGTAAAGGACTATATACGATGGAGCATCGATGACGAAGGCTCGCGGTAAGTTCCTCCACGCCTGTTACTGATGTATTTGAGCCTCTACAATTAAAAAAAAAAAAAAGTTGATAGTCTTGTTCAAGTTTCCATGTCGTGTTGTCGGTCATCGCGCGCACACTATGAAATGGCATGCTGCACATTATATTCATGCGCGTAATGACTGAAAGCACACCATTAGTGTAAAACTCTCTATTTGTTTAGTTTCTCTCGTTAGAAACAGTTGAATGACCACATTAATGAGCATTGATCATCACTCCTTGCAAAGCATGATCCCCCTTTCCTTTTCTTCATGACGTACGTGCCCACGTGTGGTTATCTTTTATATTTTCAACACTATAAACTCCTCAAATATGCTTTTGTAGGTGATGAGCGAAGCAGTGGCAGGCTCAGCGAAGGCGGCTGACTACACGATGTGGTAGCTGCATGATTTTATACGTTAGCGAGCGAGGGCAACTGACTACACAATGCATGGTAGATGCATGCTTTTGTACGTGAGCAAGCGCGCATACTATACATACATACATACATACATACATACATACATACATACATACATACATACATACATACATACATACATACATACATACATACATACATACATATGTTTCTCAATATATAGGCCTCTTCTCAGCAGCACTACAGCAGGGACATTAAGTAGTGCTAGTGCTACCTCTCTCTTCTTCCTCCTCCCAATCGAGATGGATGGAGAAACCCAAGGTCCTGTGGCGGTAAAAACGGCGTGGCCGGAAGTTGTGGGGCAGCCATACGACACTTCAAGCGTGATCATCCTCACCGAGCGCCCGGACGTGCACATAGAGTACCTCGCGCCGGACCAGGCTCTTCCCAATGATTGGCCATCCGACTACACGCGCGTCTTCGTCAGGGTCGACAAGACCATTGCCAGGGGCAACCCCGTCGTCGGCGTCGGGCTGGGTGACCCGGCGGTCCTAGGTGCCCCGGACTACCTAATCCACCGTGTCCACAATGTGGCTAGCTAATTCTTTGATTCACACAGCCTATTGCATGCTTGCATTGGCTGGCTGGCAATCTACATATATATATATATTTACTACAAGTACGTACAGGTGTTCAACGGAATAAAATGCGCACGATGTATGATTTGATCCCAATGCATTTCGATGCATATATAGGTTGTGATGAATAATTCTATCCATCGTGTAGTTTAATGGCGCTGTGTTATGGAATAACTAATCAATTGTGTGTTTTCTTCTCATGGATGATCATGTAGTATAATTTACTACTGCTAGCTTTCCCAAATGGTACTACTTATATATACATCCATGCATGCATTTTAATTTGGTGCTGTCAATATATATTGTGTTACTCAGAGATGAAACACATGGCAAAACCATGCATAATACGACTACCGACAAGAACTGCCGGAGCCAGCCAGTGTTCTGTGTTCACGGTATGATATTGTTACTCACGGATGAACCTCCATTGACGCCCGCGCCGGCGCCACTGCGTGAACAGGAGTGATCACGAGTGACTGTAATCACTGCCAGTATTGGAGCCCACCTAAGGGCATGTTTGGTTGAAGGAACTAGGGGCTAGAGACTAATAGAGACTAAAAATTAGTCCCTCGCCCCTCCCATGAGTCTATTGGATTAGGAACTAATAGGAACTAAAGATTAGTCCATAGTCCTCATGTTTGATAATTTAGGGACTAAATGTGACTAAAAAATTAGTTCTTAGTCGTCTCTTGGAAGAACCAAACAGACCCTAAGTCCTAACCTAACATAAATATCACAACATAAAACACAAGTTGTACAATTTTATTATTTTTTTAATTTAAATCTATTTTAGGATATAAACATTATTAATATTTTTACAAACCTTGGCAAACTTAAGAAAGTAGATCTGGTGATGAACATATCACTACTAATAAATAGAAAAGCGCCTATACCATTAAAGAATAGCGTCTTAGATCCTACCAAGAATACATATAAGAATGTGAGAACCTATGTGAATTTGATGAATTAACTCATACGATCACCATGATAAACTAACCAGTTGAGTTGCACTCACTTTTTACAAGTTGGCTCTTTTCAGCCGGACATCTTGCACTTAGATGAATCATTGAGTATTTCAATGGGTGATATGGAATAATGAATTGTGTGCTTTGTTCTTATCATTTTTATACTAATTCTGTCTTTCTCAAATAATACGTCCATACATTTCAATTTTGTGCTTGCAATTGTTAATAAAGAGAGGATGCAAGCATACCAAACAAAGACAGGAAATCTGTGGAAATAATCTTTCCACCAAATACCCGAATGCCAATGTCTTGAAATCGTTAATAAAATTGCTTGATTTAATGACATACCAAATTGGCCAAGTCGGTTGGGGGGGGGGGGTGGGCATTGAGCCCTTAAAAAAAATGGCCGAGTCTGTCCTCTGTTTCCAATGAAGAGGCAATAGAAATGCCATTAGAAATGTTTGGCATGTGGCCTGAGAGACAAGTCAAGGAGCCTTAGATTTTTTTGATAGAAACATTCCTCGAGGTTTGAAACAATCTTCTGCGGATGAAGATATAGTCACAGTAAAATCAAGGTAAATAAAGCTCTCTCAAATTCCTTGAGACTCTCCACCAGTGTGTGTGGAAATAGGGTAACGAGAGAAAAGAATCAGGCATGCCACTGGTGATTGTATACTAGTCTGAGTCATCATCACAATCGGAAAGATCCACGGAGACAAGGTTTGTGAGTTTGCTAATGCCAATAGGTACCTTTGATTCCTGAAGTGGAGAGCGAGGTTGAGGTGGGTAAGCAAAAGGAATCTCTGGAAACCAACTGATGGGATGTCGTAGCCTCTGAAATTGTTCAAATTCAGATCGAGCAAAAGGATCGAGGGAGGTGAGATTGAACAGCACGGGCTGAATTCTCATCTGTTCAAGCTAAAGGCAACGAGATTGAGAGCACTGACTATGACATGGCCCGAGGAGGAGGTTGGTGCAGCCAACACCCTCCCAAAGACAACAGTGTGTACCAGCTTGCCAAGATGGAAGAGTGGTACGGTGATGGAGTCTATATATCCCAAAGGTAAAAAGATGGCTTGAGCTCAAACCAAACTGTGTTAGCCTGATTTTGACGGCATAGCAAAGGAGCAGAGCGGCAAGTGAGGTTGGCATGACCGTGAGGATGGACACAGAGCAGCAATGGCGTCCAAGCAATGCAACTGGAAGCCATTTATTTGCATGTGTGGCTAGTAACAAAGGGATGGATTGTCCTTGTAATTGAAGTTGATAGTCTTGTTCAAGTTTCCAAGTGATCGTGTCATCGGTCCTCGCGCTCGCACTATATGAAATGGCAATCTGCACGTTATATTCATGTGCGTGATGGATCGTGGACTGAAAGCACACCACTAGTGTAAAACTCCACTAGTGGACTGAACATTTGGAGCATGATATCCCCTTTCCTTTTTCTTCATGACGTACGTGCCCACGTGTGGTTATTTTTATATTTTCTACACTATAAACTCCTCAAATCTGTTTTTGTAGGTGATGAGCGAAGCAGTGGCAGGCTCAGCGAAGGCGGCTGACTACACGATGTGGTAGCAGCATGATTTTATACGTTAGCGAGCGAGGGCAACTGACTACACGATGCGTGGTAGCTGCATGCTTTTGTACGTGAGCAAGCGCTACATACATACTCCCTCAGTTCCAAATTGTAGTTCACTTTGACTTTTCTAAATTCATTTCTTTTGCTATGTATCTAGACATAGTGTATAACTTGGTGCATAGCAAAATCAGTGTATCTAGAAAAGCCAAAGTGAACTACAATTTGGAACGGAGGGAGTACATATATTTCTCTATAGACCTCTGCTCAGCAGCACTACAGGCAGGCAGGTACCTAACACAACAGCAGGGGACATTAAGTAGTGCTAGTGCTACCTCTCTATTCTTCTTCTTCTTCCTCCCGATCGAGATGGATGGAGAAACCCAAGGTCCTGTGGCGCTAAAAACGGCGTGGCCGGAACTTGTGGGGCAGCCATTCGACCCTTCATGCATAATCATCGTCACCGAGCGTCCGGACGTGCACATAGAGTACCTCGCGCCGGACCAGGCTCTTCCTGGTGATTGGCCATCGGACTACACGCGCGTCTTCGTCAGGGCCCACGACCCCACCTTCGCCAGGCGCAACCCCGCCATCAGCGTCTTCGATGGCCCGGTGGTCCTGGGTGCCCCGGACTACCCTAATCCACCGTGTCCACAATGTGGTTAGCTAATTTTTGATTCACAGAGCCTATTTCATGCTTGGATTGGCTGGCTGGCAATCTACATATATGTATTTACTATACAAGTACGTGTAGGTGTTCAACAGAATAATATGCGATGTGTGATCAATCGCAATGCATTGTGATACATATAGAGGTGTGATGAATAATGCTATCCATCGTGTATTTCCATGGGTGTTACGGAATAACTAATCAATTGTGTGTTTTCTTCTCATCGATCTTTATTTACTACCGCTAGCTTTTCCAAACCGGAAATCTTTACGTTGCCTGGGTGAAAGTTTGGCTTCGCTCACCCGATTTATCAGTCGTCGGATCTCTATGTCTCCTCATCTGGATGCGTCTGTCTGTCTTGTTTTATTTCTTACGCTGACTTGTAAGTCCGATCTGTCGGTGCCTTTTCTTTGGATTTCTAGGGGTCGCGCCTTATTTTTGCGACAGAGGGAGTAGTTTGGAATGGATTCCTCACGTCCCACATTTCATTTCTTCTAGCGTAAATCCTCTCGACCTTATTGTTAGAGTACGCGGAAGCATAATCATCATAGAAGAAAATACGCGAACGAGAACGACACAAAGGCACGATGTTTTTTTAACGAGGTTCAGCGATGTGCCTAATCCTCGGGGCAATGACTACGGGCGCTCCTCCCCATAAACAGCAGCTACACCGGCATCCGGGCGATCCCGCGGCCTCGCCGCCACCCAAACCAGCCGCCAAGTCGTCTCACAGGTTACAACAGGGGTGGCCTCATATTTATGGCCCCCTAGGACACAGAGTTCGACTACAACTCTATCCTAGCCCCTAATACAACTCAAGTCCAACGTAACCTAAACTTGTACATTTATTCGACACATCTCTAACAAACTCCACCTTGGCGAATATGCACACCATCTTGAAGCCGTCCATGCGCGAACCTCCATGTACCTAGACTTGAGCCATCTCCTTCGTCGCTCACTTAGAACAACCCAATGAGGCTGATCCCACAGCCGCATCACCATCAGGATAGAACACCACTACATTTGCATTGCCATCCATGACTCCACCTTCAACAACGCTTCCTTTCAGCTTGTACTGGTGTGCACTTGACTTCTCACCAACCATGACTGTCTTGCCTTCATGCATGATTCTCAAGGTCTTCTTATTAGGAACCGCCTGATACAACCAGCCTTCTTCATGCAATAAACCAAGCGAAATCAGATTCCTCGTTAGCCCCGGCACATGCTTCACACCCTTAAGCAACATCTCTTTTCCATCACACAACTTGAACTTGATGTTGCCCACTCCTACAGCAAGATAGCCTGAACCATCTCCCAAGTAAGCAAAACCATTATCCTTCTCGGTGTATGATGAGAAAAGCTCCTTCTTTGATGTTGCATGGAACGAGCTAGCTGAATCCAACAACCACGCATCACAAGACTGTTCACTTGACACTGTGAGAAGGTCACCATCGCTATCCGAGTCATTTTTCGTATTGGCAATCACAAAATTTATGGATCCTCCATCCTTCTTCAGTTGTGGACAGTCCTTCTTCAGATGTCCCAGATCGTTGCACTTATAGCACCGCGGGCCTTCTTCTTCTTGTCTTTCTTATCCTCCACATTACGATCACCACGCCTAATTACAAGAGCATTACCAGAAGACTCATTTGTTGCATTATTCTTCCTCCTTTGATCATGAGCAAGCAACGCAGCAACAACGTCTTCCACCTTGATGTCCTCCTTCCCGTATGTCAGCGTAGTAACTAAGTGCTCATAAGACCTTGGCAACGAACAAAGAAGAATAACAGCCTTGTCTTCATCATCAACCTTCACATCGACCTTCACAAGATCAGCAATCAATTGATTGAAGACATGGATGTGCTCTGCAAGATCTGACTCCTCTTGCATCTTCAAGCCAAACAACTTCTGCTTAAGATACAACTTCTGAGTCACCGTCTTGGACATGAACTGACTGGCCAACTTGTCCCAAATTTTCTTTGGCGAAGTTTCTTCCATGACATGGTACATGATCTGATCAGAGAGACATAACCTGATAGTTGCACAACCATGTGCCTCCATCTCCTCCCACTTGCCATCATCTACCTTCTCGGCTTAACCCGCTGAGCACCTTCGAGATACTCTGTTGAGCCAACAGATCCTTCACTCTTATGCGCCACATCCCGAAGTTCGGTGCCATCAAACCTCGTCACCTCAAATTTGGATGCCATCGACGCCATCTGCCTGTTGCCACAGATTGTCGAAAAATCACGTACCTAATATACGTCCGCGTGCTCACTCCACGCGCACCAAACACGTCGTCCACGTGCTTGTTCCTCGTCGCAGCACACACGTCACCGCAGCACACGCCTCCCACGCGTGCTATGACAAATCCGCCGTATGTCACCGCTGCTGTACACCGCCTGTGCACAGCTGCGCCGCTCGCACACGACGAAAATCAACCAGCTTGAGCGCCGCCTGCAGATCACTACAACTCCAGGAACTCTAATTTATGAGCTGCGAATTGCTTTTGATCTGCAATATACCGTGACCCTGCCTATATTTATGGAGATAGAAACACGGCAATGAGTCCAAGCCAGACTCCTCCTGCCATCCGTTCCTTTTTCGATTCTGTATACGAGAGATATATACCGTCTGCTCATTTTCCTTATTCGTGATACGTACGTACACAATTTCCATCGTGGCAATAGTGGTCCCACAGGTTGCCGATTCTCCAACAGACACGAAAACATCAAATCCAAGGATTCTTGACCCAAAACAAAATAGGAATAAACAATCCTAACCACGTTCAACGTTCAGACTCCTGAGTCAGTACGTATTGTTGCTGACCGTACCTGCCGCACTTCCTGATCCACACAACACGGCACCATCACCTGAACTCCGTTTCCAAATTGATCAACAACACAACGTCTACCTCCTTGATCGCCAAGGAAAACCACCAGGTCTTGCCGCACAGGATCCTGCACATTGCCATCAATCTGAGCCACGTAATCCCTCAACAGAAATATCTCCAGAATACGCGGGAGTCCACTGTGGCTCACGCCACCATCATCGCTACTCCAGCAACGATCACCCCGATCAAGATTAACCACCCGTCGATCTGACCGAGTCGAAGCCGCCGTCTTCATCCACGACGCCTTCCAGCCGCACCGTCGAACCTGGCCATCACGTCTGCCTGACCCTTATCGAACAGCAGTCACCAGCCGCCATCAACCCGATCTCCACGTGCTGGAACGATCCCTGTCGATTGCAGCCCATTGGACGGTTCGAGCAACCAGCTCGAAGTTTCCAACTCCACCGATCGAGTCATCGATCGCCGCCATCTCCACCTTGCGCCTTGTCCTCCTCGGACACACCCATGCGAGCCTTGCGCCATGTGGAACATATCCATCGCACCTCCATGATCTTCTTCTATTAATCGGCTCTAGATACCACTTGTTAGAGTGCGCGCGGAAGCATAATCACCATAGAAGAAAATCAGCGAGCGAGAAGCGACACAAAGGCACGATGTTTTTAACGAGGTTCAGCGATGTGCCTAATCCTCGGGGCAATGACTACAGGCGCTCCTCCCCATAAACAGCAGCTACACCGGCATCCGGGCGATCCGCGGCCTCGCCGCCACCCAAAACCAGCCGCCAAGTCGTCTCACGAGGTTACAACAGGGGTGGCCTCATATTTATGGCCCCTAGGACACAGAGTTCGACTACAACTCTATCCTAGCCCTAATACAACTCAAGTCCAACGTAACCTAAACTTGTACATTTATTCGACACATATCTAACACTTATTATTATATATGTGGTCGGAAGTATCATATCAGGTGGAAACCACAACCTTGTGAAAACCCGTGCAAATCACGGTAAAAGGTTATCTAAATTCGCCAAAAACATCACACACGTCGATTATATGGTGATACACAATATTGTAAAATATCTTGTCCAAATTCAACTCCGTTTGTGAGATATAAAAATAAAAATTTTCTAACAAATCATTTGGACTACTTTCTACTTGAAATTTGTTATTTTTATATCTCACAAACGATGTTGAGTTTGGACAAGATATTTTACAAGGTTTTGTATCATCATATCATCTACGTGTGTGACCCCCAAAATTTAGAAGACTTTTTTGCCGTGGTTTTACAGGTTTTCACAAGGCTGTGGTTTCCACCCGATATGTTCCCATCTATGAATAGTGTTGGAATCAAAGCGTCTCTCTGTCATCGAGTTTTGGGTTGGCTTCACTCGACTTGTTTGGTTGTCGTCATAGGTCAGTTCCTTCTTTAAAAAAAAAGAGGGTGTGTCAATTCCAAGCCTAAATATCATTTTAGATCAAGTAGTTTAACCGTGGTGGTTTTTTTAAGAAAATAACCACGCCGCGGTTGTCTGCCCTATGGCCTAGCTTGCCCGGCCTCTATTAGCGTTTTTACAAAATCGCCAAGGTTAATAATTGTTGAACACCTTGCAAAAAATTTGTGTAGCAGTGTAGTGGGTGGAGAAATTTGATAGGCCAACAAATTGTAATATTATTTGTGAACCCTTTTGTAATATTAGTTCCACTGCAACCCCGTGTATTTCATTTGTATTTGCTTAATCATTCGATCATGGTTGTGATTTTGATTTATCCGGGTGATTCATGACACTCAGTGGATTATAGGGTTTATATAAGTGAAACTATGTGTATGTCGATGTGGTAATGAGGATCGTCGTAAATACGTGTGTGTCAATGGGCTAATAGGGATTGTTGGGACATGGCCCCGAGCAGGCAGGCGGAGCTGCCCAAAGAAGCAAAGCACCGGTCAAGAACCTTCGCTAACAGTGTGTGTTCTGTTCATATCTTAGATCTATCTTTCAGGAGCGGGCTACAGTTCGGAGGACCTCTGCCCCCTAGGACTGGCGGAGGTTCCTTCCCCAGCGGTGAGGAAGGCAAGAGCGACTACCTCCGCCGGCGCCGCGGATCGGTGCCGGCGAGGCGGAGGTGGTTCATCCTCGGACACCTTCTCCATCCCACGAAGATGCCCAACGGAGGTCCAGGCGGCCGGGCTCGAGCAGGATGAGCGAAGGCCCATCGGATGAAGGCGGTGCGAGGAGGAGAAGTACACGAAGCCCCCCGACCCTGTTGGCCGAATGAGGGAATATGCCGGGAATATTGAAGGGCAACTCTGTAATCTCACATTCCTGTGTAATTGTAAACTATAAATAGGGGGTGTCCTCCCCTTATGGATGGTTGGTGAATACCAATTATGGTCATTTATTATTGAGTTCCTTTTCACTTGAGTTCCAATCTACCTGCTTCTCCCCTAGAGCCTAGCCTAGGTGGAGATCCTACTACCGTATTGAGTAAACCAGTTTTCAACAGGGATTGTCATACTTTATCTCGTATAAATTGGCTGGTTCTGTCACAAACATGGGGAATGCCGAAGAAACAATAAATTGTTATGCCAATGCTATTTCTACCTGGAATCATACAAAATCATATCGAGATAAACTGTTATGCCAACGATAAAGAACAATTATGAACATTAAGATCATATAGTTTACCATCTATAGACTAGTTCATATATCGAGATTAAACATAATCAAAACCATACTCTAGTTCATATGCATTGCTATATAAAAGATATCGTCCTTCCGCTGCGCCAGCCCACAGACGCCGCGCTCGTGCTGGAGGTCTTGCGCTCGTGGGCGTCGGTTGGCCACTTCGAGCGCACCGGCGTAGGCGCCGTACATGCACGCCGACGACTTGTACACGGCGCCGCCCGACGAGCTCCGCGCGTTCGCGCCGGTGGTGTCCCAGGACGGAAGACCTGTTGGTACTTCCTGACGCGGTCAGGAGTAAGACCACCAGCCGGCCGAACGGGAGGAGGGCGAGGACCGCGGGCGGCGGGATCTGGCACGGAGAGGGCAAGGCGACGCCCGTGTACGACCTCGACGCCCGGCGGATCGCCCGCACGGTCGTCGCCACGGGCTGGAGCATGCACGAGTTCCGGCTGGTGAATGAACACGGCGACGCTCTTCCACACCTCACCACGGACTCGCCCTCGGCAAGATTTACCGGAGCCTGCGCCACCGCGCTTCGGGCGGTGCCCGCAGCCGTTGCCAGCGCCGCGGTGGAGCAGGTGGCGAACGTCCACGCCGAGGAGCCCGTCCACGCCAAAGGAGCCCACAGCCGCCACCAGCACCGCGGCGAAGGAGCTGCCCTGCGCCGCGCTCGTGGCGACACCTTCTTCGACGGGTCCTCGAAAGAGGAAGGCCGTTGCACAGCTTCCCGGACCCCCGACAGTACATCTCCGGTGCCCGCGTTGCTCGTTTCCCCTGAGCTCTGTCCATACTTTCGTCACGATTGACGGTAAGTGTTCTGATGCATTGCTGTTTGATCGATGTTACGACCCAATTCAATTCATTTGTTCTGATGCATTACTGTTTGATCGATGTTGCGACCCAATTCAGTTTATGTGTTCTGATGCATTGCTGTTTGATCGATGTTGCGACCCAATTCAGTTCATGCATCACTGTTTGCTTGCTGACACCTGTTGTTGTGTAACTTGTGTTTGCATGCAGGGTTTGGCGGACGGGACGAGGGACAGTCAACAAGTTCAGAATGAGATTGTCATTATCTTCTTCTTGTGAATGTAATGCATCCCTATCAGGAAGAGGATCCTCACTGTTGATAGTTTGGCAACGCGTAGTGGCTGATTGCGCGGGAGCGTCGATTAGGGATTCTTTAGTTGTGTGGGCCTTGGGCCAGTTCTTTAAATCGACATGTGTCAAGAATGGGCTGACGACCTTGTAAGATGGCGGCTACATTAGCCGGGGAGGATGGGTGGACCGTCATCGATAATGAGAAGAATCATTCATTCAGTTTATTCAGTCTAAGCTTTCCTTTCTCGTTCGTTTCCTGTTTATCTGTTCGTCAGTTACATTTTCTTAGCATTCAAGTTACCTTTTCTTCCCAGACCAGCTAGCTCACGTCGGCGCCTGATCCATGGCCTGACAAATTGGTATCAAGCTCTAGCCTACTCGCCGGTGACGCCTCGGTGGAAGACTGGCACCGAAGCAGAAGCCGACCAAGTTCGACAAGATCGTGATGGCTAGAGATGACTACCCGTATCCACACGTTGGCTAGTACAGTAGCTATCTTCTTCGAATCATAGCCTCGATCTCTGCTGCTTGCTGGCTAGCTAGCTGCCGATCTCTATGTGTTCAACGGAATAATATGCGATATCTGATTGATGGTAATAATGCGTTTCGGTGCATGGGTGTGATGAATAATCCATCGTGTATTTCGATGGGCGTTATGGAATAATAATGAATAGTGTGCTCTGTTCTCATCGTGTTTTACTGAAGCTATATAAATAGGTTTCCCAAATAGTACGTCAATGAATTTGGGTTTATATATGGTGCATGTAATTGTTACTCACAGATGAAACACATGCCACAACCAGAGCTTGTGTTCGCTTTACTATGGCCTATATGTTCCTTATTTTTCTAGATACTCCGCCTCTTAATATGTGAAATGCCAAACAAGAATCTTGACCTAGCAAACATGCATGTGCGTTGCAATAAAAGAAAAAAAAAACTACATATTCATATGAAACGACCTCCATTCAAAATTATAAAACTTTCCGGCTTTTCAGATACATTTCCTTTACTTTATTTCTAGATATAGTGTATAACTTGATCCAGAATAAAGAAAATGCATCGAGAAAAGCCAAAAAGTCTTATAATTTGGAATGGAGAATAGTACATATAAATGTAGAGAATTGCTTCGCCCATGTCCAAAGTATTTTCTTACTCCCTCTCTCCCACAAATAAACGCAATTCTAAAACTTCTACAATTCATTTTTGATCATTCGTCTTATTCAAAAAATTTAAAAATATTATCTGTTTTGCTTTGACTTATTTTATCCTTAGAGATATTTTCATAATTATTATTATTTTATTATTCGCACAAAAATCTAAATAAGACGAGCAGTCAAAGATGATCCGTAGATGTCAAAGAACTGTGTTTACTTACTTGTGGGCTGGAGGGAGTAAATTATCTTTACCTGGTTCACACCTGGTTGACACATGGGCCTGGCCCGCCCAAATGAGGTCCATCTCCAGTCCAAACTCCACCTTTCTTTTCACGTCCCACTGAACGTAGAGCCGCACACGAGGGTAGCAACGTAGCGTCACCGTGTCGTCTTTTGATTAGAGTCGGGGCCATGGAGAATTAAGGACGGTGCGGGCCTTGGCCACACGCATGACTGGAGCGGCATCATCTCACCATCTTGATCGTGACCATAGAAGAACAAGATCGATGGTGCGGCCTCTCTATGCATGATGTACAACACCCTCTTTCGGCCTACTGCAGCAAGTGTCGAATCTATGGTTTTTCATTATTGAGTCCTGAGGAACCAAATTGGATCCACGCACAATATTGTGTTTCTGCAATATGGTCTTGGGCTGAGTGACATGCTTTGGATCCAAGCAGACTGAAGATAGAAATATGGTCTTGGGTTGAGTGACATGCTCTGGATCCAAGCAGACTGATGATAGATCTTAAGAAACCGTCACCAATGCTGAAATGTGTTACTTCAATTGGGACATATGCGCAACAGGATATATGGAATAGTCACTTGGGAGCTCTAACGTGTATGTAACTTTGCCAATACGCTGCGGGGTCTTGAACGGTCCATAAAACCGAAAAGACAGCTTCTGATTTGTTCTTGAAGCCATCGAAGACTGAATATATGATTGCAACTTCAGGAATACTAAATCACCCTCATTGAATTGTCGTTCAGTTTGGTGTTTGTCTGCTTGAGCCTTCATCCTTTGTTGAGCACGAGCTAGCTATTGTTTGAGTAACTCAGACAATAACTCACGCTCCTGTAACCACCTCAAATCCGGCACAAAACATAACTGCATCTTTTGTATCCCAAATGCCTGGGTGAGTGACCATAATGGACCTCAAATGGAGACTTCCCAAGAGTAGAATGGGCAGATGAGTTATACCAAAACTCCGCAACCGATAACCATTTACTCCATTGCTTTGGGATGAGTGAACATTGCAGCGCAGAAATGCTTCCAAACACTGGTTTAACCGCTCTGTTTGGCCATCCGTTTGTGGATGATACACTAAACTCATCATTAGCTTTGAATCAGATAGGCTGAACAGAACTTGCCATACCGCACTCGTAAAGACTTGATCTCTATTAGAGATAATAGTTTTAGGCAACCCATGGAGTTTGTAAATATTGTGCATGTATACCCGAGCAATCTGTAAGGCAATGAATGGGTGGGTAAGTGCAATGAAGTGGCCATATTTGGTGAATTTATCCACTACCACAAGAATTGCATTATGCCTATCAGACTGAGGCAAACCTTCTATGAAATCCAAACTCACAATTTGCCAAGCCTGGGAAGGAATTGGGAGAGGTTCCAATAGCCTTGGTGACTTGATTCTTTCAGTCTTAGCTGCTGACAGATCTGACAGCGTTTCACAAACTCAGTCACCATTTGCTTCAATCCTGGCCAAGCAAATAGTTGTTTGACCCTTGTATCGGTTGCATTAATGCCAGAATGGCCCCACAATGCCACTATCATCGACTATAGTGAGAATGTGTTTTTTTTTTTTTTTTTTTTTTTTTTGAGAACAGAATGTGTTAATTGTTGAGCAGTGAGATCGTGAACTGAAAGGCACTGATCCACTAGTGTAAAACTCTCTTTGTTTAGTTTCTCTCGCTCTGTGGAAACAGTTGAATGACCACATTAGCATTGATCATCAGTCATCGCTTAGTGGAAACAGTCGAGCAGGAACAAGCAAAGCAAAGTATAAGTTGTATTTTCAAATCAAAACTTGTTTGTTTAACTGATAATATTCCTATTTTTTTAGGTGCTAATTTTTTGTTTGTTTGCAACTTATATTTTCTAGGTTAATTTGACTTGTCTATATCCTTCTGCTTTCAACTACAACTATTTTCTACACTGAAGCTTTTCAATGCAAGGCTTCCGAACCAAATGGAAAGTACGGTTTCATGCTACGAGGATGTGCAAAGTGAGGCTCAAATGATGAAAAAAATATCTCCTATCTTGCTTTTTGACAGCCACTTTTTGCGTGTTAGCTGCCTCCCCCCCTCCTCCCTTTCTTTATGATTTTGCTAGTTCCATCACGGCAGACTGTAAATCGGGCTAAATATTGAGGTGAACAAGAGAAAAGAGAAACAAGTTGTAAGCTTACAAATGGCTTAGACATACATGCTAAAAACACTTTGTGAGAGGAAA
Organism: Hyparrhenia diplandra; assembly: GCA_015847255.1. Taxonomy (NCBI): domain Eukaryota; kingdom Viridiplantae; phylum Streptophyta; class Magnoliopsida; order Poales; family Poaceae; genus Hyparrhenia; species Hyparrhenia diplandra. Next base: position 256,791 of record JADLZK010011468.1, read on the forward strand.
GTGAAACCTATATTAACAGTGAAGACCTAACTACACTGTGTCATGCTGTAGGATCTTGGATGGTCTAGAAAACTGAGAAGACAGCTCAAACGTGTATGCAACTTTTCCAACATGCTGTAGGATCTTGTATGGGCCATAAAACTGAGAAGACAGCTTCTAATTTGTTCTTGAGCTCAAACGTGTATGCAACTTTGCCAACACGCTGCAGGATCTTGGATGATCCATAAAACCGAAAAGACAGCTTCTGATTTGTTCTTGAAGCCACCAAACACTGAATATATGGTTGCAACTTCATGAATACTGAATCACCCTCATTGAATTTTCGTTCAGTTTGGTGCTTGTTTGCTTGAACCTTCATCCTTTGTTGAGCAAGAGCTAGCTGTTTTTTATTAACTTAGACAGTAACTCATGCTCCTGCAACCAATTCCATCTTTTCTATACCAAATATGCCTGGGTGAGTGACCATAAAGGACATCAAATAATGGAGACTTCCGGAGAGTAGAATGGGTAGATGTGTTATACCAAAACTCCACAACCAATAATCAATTACTCCGTTGCTTTGGGCATGAGTGAACAATGCAGCGTAGAAATGCTTCCAAACACTGGTTTAACCACTCTGGTTGGCCATCCGTTTGTGGATGATACGTTGAACTCATCATTAATTAGTTTTGAATCAGATAGCCTGAACAGCTCTTGCCAAACAACACTTGCAATAAAGACTCGATCTCTATCAGAGATAAGCGAATCATGGTTTTGTATGTGATGAGCGAAGCATCAGTGGCAGGCTCAGTGAAGGCGACTGACGACTCCATGAAGTGGTAGATGCGTGCTTTTTGTACGTTAGCGATCGACGTGTTTGTACGTGAGTGAATCATGCTTTTGTAGGTGATGAGGAAAGCATCAATGGCAGGCTCAGCGAAGACGACTGACTCCACGAAGTGGTAGATGCATGCTTTTGTATGTTAGGGATCGAGGGACTCCACAATGCACTTTTGTACCTTTGTGCGCGCGTACTATATATATATAGCTCCACAAGCAGCTAATAGCGCAGGCCACAAACAGTGCAGCTTGATCTGCTAGTAGCTACCTCGCTCGCTCCTTCTTCCCCTGCACCTGAGAAAGAGAGGATCAAGAAATGATAGGATGGGCCCCAGATGAGTGGCCGGACTTGGTGGGGCAGCAATACCTCGCTGCGTGCGCACAGATCCAGGCCGACCGCCCGGGCGTGAACATAGAGGAGTTCGGGCCGGAAGATGACCTTCCCGATGATTATCCGAACGTCGACACACGCGTCCTCGTATGTGTCAACGCCAACTATATACCGTGGTGGGGCCTTCACTCCCAACTTATTGAGCGGCCGGCCGGATACATTCGTGGCGATGCCTACGACTGTTCCGCTCCCGTCGCTCTCCGGCGATGAACCCAGAAACCAATCCACAGATCGATGCAAACCAATCCTTGAAACCCGAAACCTATATGCTATCAATCCTGATGCAGATAGACTCTCCAACAACCAACAAAAACTCCAGAATCAGCCTCATCTCCAAACAAGAACTAGCGCCGCTACAGTAAACTCGAAGAAACTGGAAGGCCGTCTACAGATCCTAAGGCTGCGCCTGGGTTTTCTGAAGATCAAAGTAGCCAAAATCCTTGATGATACCTTCAAGATTCCTCCTGATCCGGGCCCTGCGGTTTCAGCATCAATTCATCCCATTATTGTTCTTGAAGGTCATGAAGACAAGAAACACCCCAGTCCTCCCACGTCGCCGAAGAAAGGGGAATTACAGGTAATTAGAGGCAGTAAATTGGGCAATGAAGAGGCGAGTTATGATTCCGATGAATCCCCCTTTATAAGATCTATGAACAGCTCTCAGATCCTCCCACAAAGCTTTCTTCAAATCCAGAACCAACCCACTCTGCCCTCATCCTGATCAGCTCATGGCGCTTGAAGGTGGTGCTGCTCAATCAGTCCCAGTAGGCTCGACAAAGGAGGTGGGGGAAACCAGCAAGGCCGAGGGTAAGCATGTCCTGGTCGTTGACATGACTGGGGCACGCAAGTCCTCACAACGCTTCTTGGCAATCGGTTTCTTCCTCTCTGTTCTGTTGGTGAACTCAAGACAACTGATCGACCACATGAAGAAGGTATGGAAGCTCCGTGGGGAGATGGATGATAGCCCTCTGGAGGCGGAGACGGGCAGGAAGTTCGTACTTGAGTTTTCTCAGGAGGGCGACTGGAGGCACGCCATCCTGGGCGGACCGTGGCAGTACAAAGGTGACGCCTTCCTAGTTGAAGGGCTAGCAGCGGGAGCTGATCCGTCATCGGCACTCTTCACACATGTGCCGATGTGGGTTCAGTTCAGAAACATCCCGTTCTACCTCCTCACCAAGAAGCTGGCCCACGATCTCGGGGAGATCATCGGGTCAACTATGAAGATCGACAACAACGCAAGAGGCTGCATCAACGACAAGTTCATCAGAACCAGGGTTCAGCTCCCCTTGTTCATGCCTCTACAGAAGGAGATCACGTTGCTCGATGAAATCACAGGTGATGAGGTCCTCGTTCAGATCCGGTATGAGAGATTACCAAATTTTTGTTTGTTCTGTGGATTCATTGGGCACATGGAAGCAAGGTGTGATATTCCTGTTGCAGAGAAGAGATTAAACTTCAGTCTGTCTCTCCGTGTCCCTCCGGTACATTTTGATGATCCCCGTTCCTGGTTTCTGCCTGATCGGTTGGGCCAGCCCTCTCATAAACCACGAGCCTCCTCTCTGTGGCGTGCCCCAAAACCTGCACATGAGGGCCTCCCAGAGAGTGTTGAGTTTGTTCTGAAAAAGGTGGCCAACATGTCTGTGACTGATAAGAAATTGCAGGGCAATGACGAAAAGCAAGTAGGTGAGTGCGTTGGTGAGAACAAGGAGACTGAGACACACAATTCTTCAGGCTCCACCAGTGCAAAAAAGCAAAGGGGTTGGAAACGCAGAGAAAGAGATGGCTCAGTAGTGCAAAGCAACATTGTTGTCAACACAGCACCTGAAAAGCAAGGGGCCAATGGCGGGCGGCCTCGCTCAGAGCTGGATGGCGATAGGGACATGGAACCAGCACATAAAAAAATCACTTTCCAGGGTCCTACACTATCTGAATGTTTTGGTAAGGAAGGTTTGTTACTTTTGAAGGAAGCTGAACAGTATGTACCAAGTAATGCAGATGGAAATAGGTCAGGAGGTGATGAATCGAGGGAGCGTCTAAAGGATGTTGAAGGTGGTAAGGCAGCGACCGGTCCAGGGGCTACCGGCAATCTGTCGGGCGCTAACGTGGCGCCCGGCAGAGAAACCATGAGTCCGTTCATGTGGAGCAGCGGCTTTGGGACAGCTAGCGTGCAGTTCCTCTTTGTGTCCGGATATATCGGACATCTTGTTCCACCGTTACGCTCCTCTCGATCTTAGGCTAAATAATTTTGTAATAGCATGTGTGTTTTGTGTGCCTTGGTAGTGAGTTTGTCCACTGTTCTAGTATGCGGGTTATGCATCTTTGTGGTTTCTCTGCTACCTGCGGTCACCACCTACTTGATGTAAAAGTTGAAAAGCCTGATGGAATAAAAGGGAGTAGCACGTTTGTTTATGAGGCTTCTTGTTCTTCCAGATTTGTGTCTCTATGGCATGTGCCTTTTTGCTTTGTTGGCCATCCTGTCTGGGCTAATTCTCCTGAGTTGGTTTGTGAGGAAAAGATATATGCAGTCCAGGAATTCTTCAGGGTGACATCCATTGTTGCTTGTTTGGGTGTTGTTTACAGAGAGGACTATCTAGAGTCTGACCCCCTTTCTATTTCTCATCAATATGGTGTGGCACTGAAAATGGAGTTGGATGTCCTTCGTAAGCACCAGCATATGGAGTTTAGTATTTTTTTGGACAACCTGTTTCTCAGGGATGTTTCTGCTCAGTCATCCCTCAACCTGACGGGTCCTCATGGCGAGGCCCGTCAGGAGAAATGAATCTTCTAAGTTGGAACTGCCGAGGGTTGGGACTCTCTCGGACAGTTCAAGATCTTGTTGCTCTAGTTGGAGCAAAAAGTCCCCCTTTGGTTTTCCTATACGAAACAAGAATGTCGGTGATCGTCTTTGTGAATTTGAGGTGGAGACTGGGGCTAAAAAATGCTGTGGCTGTTGACAGTACTAATACAGGTGGTGGTCTTGCTTTATTTTGGCATGAGTCCATGGACGTTCACTTGATTGAAAAGCACAGACGGTTTATTGATGTGCATGTTCGTGAATCAAATACTTCGCCTTGGTTTCGAATCACTTTTGTTTATGGTGAACCCAGGGCTGAGAACAGACATCACATGTGGGAGTTGATGAGAAGGTTGCATGGGGCGTCTACTGAACCTTGGCTGCTGATTGGTGATTTTAATGAAGCTATGTGGAGCTATGAACATTTTTCAGCTTGTCGGCGACTTGAAAGACAGAGATGGCTGCATTAGGGATGTACTCGATTGTGGTTTGTCGACCTTGGCTTTGTGGGCTTGCCCTTCACGTATGATAATGGCGGGGCGGCAATGCCAATGTGAAGGTTCGATTAGATAGGCGTGGCCGATTCAAATTGGCGTGACATGTTCGGTGCAGCTACCCTTCACCACTGGTTTCTTCTAGATCGGATCATTGTCATTGCTGCTAGAAATTAAGAAGGAAAGCTGGGAGCGACATAAACCGAGAATCTTCCGTTATGAAATAATGTGGGAACGATTAGAATCTTTGGCCTTGGAAATTAAAGAGGCATGGTGCACGGCTCCTAACAGAGATGACTTAGGTGGTATTGCTAATGCACCGAGACATGTCCAACGTGCTTTACGGTCTGGAGCAAGGAAAATTTTGGGGCAGTCACAAAGGAGCTGGAGGGGCTGCGTGTCAAGTTAGAATCTATGCGAGGGGATTCACAGATCAAGGTGTGTCGATATCGAGAGAGCTCTTCGATCGAATGGACGAACTGCTCTATCGTGAGGAGATGATGTGGCTGCAACGCCCCCGTATTGCTTGGCCGGGAAGGTGATCGTAACACTCGGTATTTCCATAGGCAGGCAATGTGGAAGCACGAAAGAATAAGATTACAAAGCTGAAAAATAATGAAAATGAATGGTGTGAAGACCGAAGGTTTACGCAAACCATGGCGGTGGATTTCTTTCGCGATCTCTATTACGCAAATTCTAGTGTTGATCCACTTGAACTTATTGATTTAATAAATTCAAAAATTACTGATGATATGAATGAAGCTCTGTGTAGAAGTTTTTCAGCGAGAGGAAATTTCAGATGCTCTCTTCAGATGGGACCTTTGAAGGCTGGCCGGCCGGGTTCCTGCTGCCGCTTCTATCGGCGCCATTGGGAGGTCTTTGAAAAATGATGTGGTGGCGGCGGTGCAGAAATTTTTTGGCGATGGCATTCTCCCAAGTGGAATAAATGATACAGACTATTGTGCTTATACCAAAGGGTCCAATCCAGAAGAGTTGACAGATTTCCGGCCTATAAGTCTATGTAATGTGATTTATAAGATAATTTCAAAGTGCCTAGTTAATCGCCTCAGGCCTTTCTGGACGGATTATTTCAGAAGAAGCGAGTGCTTTTGTCGGGTCGGATGATTACAGATAATGCCTTGATTGCTTTTGAGTGTATTCATGCTATACAGAGAACCAATGGGGAGGATTTTTGTGCTTATAAGTTGGATTTATCGAAGGCGTGCGATCATGTTGATTGGGGATTTTTAAAAGGTTGATGGAGAATTTGGGCTTTCAAAGTAAGTGGGTGCGGTGGGTCATGACTTTGTGTCTCTACTGTTCGCTACGGTTCGCTTCAATGGGGTGCCTTCGCACCCCTTTTCCCCGTCTCGTGGTCTACGACAAGGTGATCCACTATCTCCATACTTATTTCTCCTAGTTGCTGATGGTTTATCTTCTCATTTGCGGCATCATGAAAGGTTGGGACAGATCGAAGGCCTTAAAGTTTGCGGGCGTGCTCCAAGCATCACCCACCTTTTATTTGCGGATGATAGCCTTCTATTCTTCCGTGCTAATCAAGGTCAAGGCCCACTGCGAGTTAAGAATGCTCTCAATATGTTTGAAAAGTGTACGAGGCCGGCAATTGAGTCCTAGCAAGTGTTCTTTGTTCATGAGTGAGAATTGTCGGCCTTACTGTTAGCAATCAGATCGAGAGATATTTTGGGTGTTCAAAGGGTTGACTTTGAAGCTAAATATTTGGGGCTACCGACACCTATGGGTAGACTAAAAGGGGTGTGTTCAACCATTAGTAGAAAGATTTCGAGAAAACGGATGACAGACTTGGAAGGAGGAGCTTTCGGCGGCTGCAAAAGAAGTCCTCATAAAAAGGCGTGGCGCTTGGCGCTTACCCAACTATGTGATGAGTGTGTTCAAGTTACTGTTACCCTCTGTGATGACATGATGAAGCATATACGAGCTTATTGGTGGGGCTCGCCAAAATGGGCGTAGGAAGGTCCAGTGGGTGCCTTGGGAAAGAATGATCATGCCTAAAGGTTTTGGTGGAATGGGTTTTAGGGATCTAAGGTTGGTGAATCAAGCTCTGTTAGCGCCGGCAGCTGGCGTCTGGTCCTCCATCGATAGCTTGTGTGCGAGGGTCCTAAAGGCCAAGTATTACCCGAGGGGAAATTTGTTGGATACGGTTACTGCGGGGAGATGCATCACCATCATGGCGGGGCGTCGAGCATGGCTTGGCCCTACTAAAGCAAGGAATAATATATCAGTGGGTGATGGGAAAAGCATTCGTATTTGGCGCGATAATTGGATTCCTAGATCTCATGGTGCGAAACCAATCGGTAGTGTCCGCACTTTGCAGACTAAGATGGGTATCTCATTTGATTGATCCTCGGTCGGATCATGGGATGAAAGCTGGTGAGACGGTACTTCTATGCTTGTGATGTTGAGGAGATCATGAAGATAAAAATCCCACGTGATTCTTGCCCGGACCATGTGGCTGGAATTTTTGAGAAGTCGGGTATTTTTTTACGTGAGAAGTGCATATCGGTGGCTATGAGAAGTGAGCATGGTGAAGGAGAGATTGGTAGCAGTTCTACTGCTGCTGATGGGAGGAAAGTTTGGAAGTCCCTGTGGTCAATAAAAGTCCCTGAAAAGATCAAAGTTTTTGCGTGGAAACTCGCCAACAATGGAATTCCTACCCAAGCTAACAAGTGTTATCGTCATATTGTTTCTCAGGCGACTTGTGAGATGTGCGGTCACTGGTGTGAGGACTGTTTCCATGCTTGCATACAGTGCCCCCATGCGGTTGCCCTGCGCCATGCTATGAGGGATCACTGGATTCTGCCGGCTGAGGAGGACCTAATGTACACTGGCCCGGATTGGTTGCTAGCAATACTCAATAATTTTTCAGCAGAGGTGAATGCAAATTTACTTATGGTTCTTTGGCGAACTTGGAGTGAGCGCAATAGTGTCTTGGCGTCTTTGGACAGAAGATCTCGGTGGAGGGTTTCGTGGTTTTCCTCACACGGTACATGGACTCTCTTATGCAGATTCAGCATAATACTTTGCAGCCTGATAGCTAGGGGAAAAAATGTGTGCTGGTAGGAAGTAAAGGGCAGGCTGTTGTGGCTCGTCATGGCCATCAAAAATGGATTCCTCCTCCATTGGGTATGCTGAAGATTAACGTTGATGGAGCTTTCATCTGCAGCTCAGGTAACGCTGCTGTGGGAGTGGTGATCAGGGATCATAATGGCCATGTAAAATTGGCTTCGTGGCGCCTACTCAGCTTTTGCAAGGATGCCGAAGAAGCTGAACTTGTTGCCTGTTGTGAAGGGATCGCCCTTGCTGCGCGGTGGCCGGATGTCCCCATGGTTTTGGAGACTGATTCTGCGGTGGTGGCGAAGAAGCTGAGAAGCAATGAGTTTGATCGATCAGTGGGTTGGTCCTTTGTTCGACAAGCTAGATCGAGTATGGAGGACCTGCTTAGTTTAGAGATTGTAAAGATTAGTAGGAGTCAAAATTCTGTAGCGCATGAGCTTGCTCACTTTGCAATTAGGTCAGGTCGTAGTGAAGTCTTTTTTTCTTCTTTTCCTGAGTTCGTTTTGTCTCGAGTCTGTAATGATACTACTTAAGTTTTAATAGAGTCCTGTTTCGCAAAAAAAAACTATATACCGTGGTGGCTAGAACTGACTATCCGTATCCAAAAGTTGGCTAGCTAGCTTCTTCGATTCATATAGCTAGCCTGCTGCTTGCTTGCATTTGGCTAGCTGCCGATCTACTACACACACACACACATATATATATATATATATATATATATATATATATATATATATATATATATATATATATATATATATATATATATATATATATATATATATATATATATATATACGTATGCTCAACGGAATAATATGCGATGTCTGATAGACTGATCGCAATAAAACATTTCGGTGCATGGGTGTGATGAATAATCTTTCATGTATTTCCATGGGTGGTATGGAATAATAATGGATATATAGTGTGCTTTGTTCTTATCATGTTTATTGATGAAGTTATATATAGCTTTCCCTAATAGTATGTCTATGAATTTTGGTTTATATATGGTGCATGCAATTGTTACTCACAGGAAAAAAGAAACACATGTCACGAGCATGTATTATACAGTACTCGGCCAAGTCCAGACTTAAGTAGCGGATCCAGAAACGAGCTGCACCCCGGGCTAACTAACATAGTTTCACACCGCTCATCCAGTGTTCAAATCCATGTTAAGGAAGGAGTAAGGAGCTAGTCAGGATTCGCCACTGCAACACTACTAGCACTTGCTAATTAGCTAGCTAGCGTTTCTATATGCCAGGTCGAGACTCCAGAGGGTTCAAGGACGCTAGAGGTAGAGGCAAAGACGAGTTTAGTTGAGGCCAGCTGATCGGATTAAAAAATACTAGGCTACACGTCGGGGTGGGATAATTAGCTAGCTTCTGTTTTATACGCTTCTTAGTAAACTTATTCCCACGCATCACACCTCTCGCCCCGGGCTGCAGCCCAGGCAGCCCGGGGCGTGGATCCGCCCAGGGTACTCGGCCAGAAGCACTCGGCGCCGTAGCTGTGCGGCGCCCGTCCGTAGCCACAGCTACGCGCCGCGGCTACCCCTGTGGCTACGCGCCGACAACGGACATCAATGCCCCTGACGGACGCGACGTATCGACCTGAGATGCGAATCCGCCTCCCGACAACCGCAAGGCGACAAAAGTAATCACCCGCCGTTGTCGTTGGAGCTCTCTGCGCCACGTCGGGGCCCCCTACTCGTGCCTGGATGCCGCCGCCGCAGTTACCGATCGGAGCAGAGAGGCATGCCTGACGCGGCGACCTTGGTGTTTTTTACACTTTGCCCCCCTATTTTGTATTCTTCACACCTTTAGTCCTCCACCTGGTGGCACCTGTATATCCTCTCCTTACGACTATAAAAGAGGAGCCTTGGCCACCGGGAGAAGGGATGGATCTTCCTCCCATCACATTCTCATTCGAACACACACCACTCACACAGAGACTTGGGAGCCGGCCTCCCTCTATCGACCTGCTTGTATTCGCCTTGATGCGAGCGTTTGAGCTCGGCCAGATAGTGACTCCGACTGGAGACTGGACTAGGGTGCCCGATTGCCCCGAACCAGTATAAATCTTGTGTCCCTTGATCTAGGTCATCGAAGTCCCACATGAGCCATACGATTTTATTGTGTCTGTGGTATATCCGCCATATTCGACCACGACACCAGCGTTCCAGTATCAAGGCTAGAAGACTAAGGTTCTATTTGGTTCCCTTGTGACTAGGGATCGGACTAGGGACTAAATTTTACTCCTATTTAGTCCCTAAATTACTAAACAAGAGGATAAGGGACTAATTTTTAGTTTCATTTAGTCCATAGTCCAATAAACTCTTCAAAGGGGCTAGGGACTAATTTTTAGTCTCTCCTACATTCTACATGTGCGGTCTCAAACTTCCACCCCAAGTGGTGAAGCGATTGATCATTTCAGAAAAAAATTGTCTGTGGAACAAGGGAGATGCAGATAAGAAGGGAAGATGTCTAGTGGCCTGGGAAGCATGTTGTAGGCCCAAAAACCAGGGTGGTCTTGGTATTATTGATATTGAATGGCAAAATGAAGCATTGTTTCATGAAAAATTTGGATAAATTTTACAACAATGCATACACTGGGTCTCTCTCGACATGGAGAAAACTCTATTCTAATGGAGAGACCCCCCCCCACTCTATTCTAATGGAGAGACCAATCCCCCCAATGCCGGAAATCCATCAATTTCCCTTGTAGTGGAAGGATGTGTTGTTGAAGCTATTTCAAAACATCAAGAATTCTCTAGATGCACCCCAAGCAAGGGCAACATTGCAATGTTTTTGGGCAGATATGCGGGTTGATCAAGCAATGAAAGACAAGTTCCCTCAACTTTTCTTTTTCACGAGAAAAACCGAAATGTTCCATCAGATTTTTCATGAAAGTCTAGAAAGAGTGTTTAGTCCCATCCTATCCTCTATTTCCCAACAGCAACTAGTTGAAGCTGAAGTTGAAACCATTCTGCAAAATCAGAACCTGGATGAAAATGTAAATGACTCTTGGTCTTATTTTTGGGAACAAATATTTTCAACGACAAAAGGCTTACAAGGTACTCATAGGCATCACACCAACATCTCCTTTATTCAAATGGATTTGGGGCCTTTGGGCATCTAATAATTTGGGAAACCACAAGTTCTTCTTTTGGCTCCTAGCCCGAGACAGACTTAGATAGGAGTAAAATGCACCATGGGTCCTCGGACTATTTGCCTCCTCCCGTTTACATCCTTCAACTTTCAAACTAACTACCTAAGTCCTCAAACTATTCACCTCCTCTCATCTACATCCTCAAACTTTCAAACCAACTACCTAGGTCCTCAAACTATTTGCCCCTCTCATCACGTCCTCAAACTTTCAAACCGATTATCTAGGTCCCTTATCGGGCATCTTTGGCCGGCCACGTGGCCGCCTCGATTGGTCATGCATGCTACTGTTTATGGTGAATGACCAACCAAAGGCGGCCCGTGGCACAAAGACCATGCACATGGGCGATGAGGGACCTAGATAGTTGTTTAAAAGTTTGAGGGCGATGAGAGGGGCCAATAGTTTGAGGACCTAGTTAGTTGATTTAAAAGTTTGAGGCGATGAGGAGGAGGCTTAATAGTTTGAGGATCTAGGGTGCATTTTACTCCTTAGATTGTGAACCAGCATCTAGATAGTTACAGTTGTGTACTTTATGACCTAGATTGTGAAGAAACATATCTACATCTATTTTTTGAGTGTCCCTTTAGCATCGAGTCTTTGGTCATCCATGAATATCTCTTGGAACTTAAGCCCGAGCCCATGGATATGCTCACGCAAGCAAGACAAAATTTCTATAATGTCATATTCAGGGAACTCATAATTGCAGCTTCTGGATTCTTTGGAAAATGAGAAACAAAATCATCTTCGATGGTTGTGGTGGTGGGTAAAGGTATCTCGACCGGCTGGTGGGCCGACTCTTGGCTCTCTGCCCACTCTTGGCTATCGTGGGGGCGTGTTACACAGGCCGACCATGCGGCCGTAGCGGCCCGGCAAGCCCGCCCCGGCGCCCCGTCCTTCTTCTTCCTCGCGGTTGTCGCCCCCGCCCCCCGCCGGGCCGGGCGCCTAGGGCGGCGGCGCCCCGCCTCCTCCCCTCCCCTCTTTGGTTCACGGCTCGAAACCCTAACCCGCTCCTCGCCCGCGGCGGCCTTCTTCTCCACCTCCGGCGGCGGCCATCTTCTCGGCTCCGGCGGCCTCCCGCTCCCCCGCCGCCCGACCCGTACAGCCGGATGGGTCTCTCTATGGCTCCTCAGCGCCCGGCGGAGCCTCCCGCGGCTGGCGTGTCGACGGCCGCGGCTAGGCCGGTTGGGCTCTTCTATGGCTTTGGGGAGGAATGGAGAGGGAGGTCGTCGGAGGGAGGGAGGTCGGCTCGCGGCAGTGGCGGCGCCCCTAAAGCACGGCTGGTGGTCCGGCGGCGGCGGCGATGCAACGCCCGACGACGCTGCAGCTGCGCTTGCGGGGGAAGCTGCCGACCCGGTTGGGCCATGGGCCGGCCACCAGGGGTGGTCGGCGCGCGCGGGCGCGCCAACCGGTCGGCGACTAATATTTCCGTCGTTGGGTACATTCATAGGTGGAAGACTAAACTAATTTGGACATCCATGGTTTTTGACAAATGACTTAGAAATTCAAATTTTGGTGGGGACCATCTCTTCCTAGTTCATTTTTTGAACCGAGGAGAGTATCCATTGGACATCCATGGACATCCAACTTCCACCTAGAGGTACATTCATGGATATTCTGGTGAAGACGATATTTTGTGATTTTTTTTTTGAACTGTTAATGAATAACTGCAAAGGTAGAATCTCAGATGTTTTTTGGGAGCAAAGGTTAGAATCTAATGTGCCCGATAGGGTACCAATGGGCTATTCCCTTTCGACGGCCCAGTAGTATACTGGGCCGCTGGCCATACAACATCTGCCGCTGGCCATACAACATCTTCTCCCTCGCGTTCTCTCTCTCGCTCCGTCGGCTTTCTCTCGCTCGCTCTTCCCCGGCGGCGCCCGCCGCTGCTCCTGCTCCTGTGCCGAGCGATCGGTTTGGGCTCGCCGCCGGCAGCCGGATCCTGCAGAGGGCTTGCCGCCCCCGACGTCGCCCTAAAACCACCACGGACCCTTTCCACACACAGCTCGCCGTACTCCGCCGCCGTAAACCGATGACCCCTGCATTAGGCTTCTCGCGGTCAGGCCTCCTCACCCGGCGCATCAAACATCCGGCGAATCAAGTCCTTCGCCTCCACCTCGCATTCTCCTCCTCGGCCTCGCCGTCCCCGTCCAACCCTCCGCTGCCGCCGCCGCCGGCGGCCCTCAGACCATCATCAGGGAAGGGAAAGCGGAGATCCTTTTTGGACGAGTCGAACTCGGTCTTCTACAACAAGGCCCAGGTCTGTGTTCTGGGGGTTTTATATTCCATTTTCTAAGAACAAAATGATGCTCCGCATGCTAAATGGATGTCATCGATTTTTATTCAAACCTGATTTATCTTTTAGCATAGAAGCCGAGTGGTCAAAGAGAAGTCTGGAGCATTCTATGTTCTCAGCGTTTAGCTCCAATTCAAATTAGGGTGCTAACGTTGCTCTTCCTTTGCTATCTGAACTGTCAGATTTAGACATTTAATGTTGTTGCTTTTTTTCTAGTACATTTCCTCTGACCCATTATTAATTTTACAGTAGTTTAGGTCCCTGAAGTTGTCTGTAGTTGTCAGTGGTTTGAATTTTTATGCAAAAATGGCTTCAGAGTGGTGTTTTTGTTATAATTCATTATGATCTTAAGAGAAAGAAATTTTTGCTAGGTTAACAATAGAGATATTTCTATTGCTGTACTGAGATCATTGATTTTGAAAAGACATGAAGAATATGCCACCCGGTTGAGAACAGGTGAGCTCGCACCAGTACCAATATTTTACTTCTGCACCAGTATACTTCAACTGCTTCGACTGGGCAGCAATACTGAAATACTGCAAAATATGATAGCAGGAACAAAAGACACTACACTGAGTGAGCAAGCTAAGTATAAAGAGCCGAAAGTTCTTGAGGTGGGTTTTCTTTTAGTTTGCTGCTACCATTACATGGCTATATACCCCCTCTACGTTTGCACGGATACGGATACGCCGTATCGGTATCCGATCTGTGATACGGTAAATTCCCAAAAACCCGATACGCAGAATACGTTTAATATTTAAAAAATAAAATAAAAAATAATAATAATGCATGTCATATGTAACATTAGGACATTTCAACTTCCTTCCTCATTGCAATAAGCATTTCATATGTAACATTAGGACATTTACTTATTCCATTTCCGTGATCTGCAACAAATGAGCTTCAGCTCTACTGTAACTACTCAGTTTTTTCTGTTGAACAATACTTGCGGGGAGGGTGGAGTGTGGCGCGATGCGGGAGACTAGCAAGGGCGACAGGAACGTTATGCTATTATTTGGGTTGGGTCGTATACAAGATAGCTGATCTGGCGTATCCAGCAAGCTGATACGTATCAGACCAAGTATCTTATTTTTTCAAAATTAATAAAATTCAGATACTTCCCCAGATCACGTATCGCATGCAGTATCGGACGGCGTATCAGTATCCGATACGTATCCGATCACGCGATCTGGCGTGTTCGGGAAGTATCCGTGCAACGTAGTACCCCCTACATTAAATTGGTAATTAGCGCAATATTTAATCCCTTAGTGATGCCTAATGTATTGTCTGTATGCTGTATTCTTCTATGCAGATATAATTGATAGATCGTTACAGAATTTCTGATTAGTTTTTTTTTGGCGCCTGAATTTTTTGATTAGTTATGAGGTTATGAGTTTATATGTTGTCACCATATATGTTTGAATGGAAAGGGTATCTGTTTCTACTGTTCCTTGTGAAATAAGTTGCTACTAATTTGATTCATCTTAGCTTCCAGTAAACAATCAAAGTGATTCATCTTATTATTTTTTGCAGGCGTTAGCTGCATCAGGACTAAGAGCCATTAGGTATGCTGTTGAGGTAGATGGAATCGGTGAAGTTACTGCTGTTGACAATAATGAAGGTGCACTGGTTTCTTTCAGCATCAGTATGGTAGATATTTTATACACTGAAGTACAAAGCTTATATTTTATTAGACTGATTCGGAATACTTGCTGACTGTAGCTGCTGTAGAAGCCTGCAAGAAAAATATACAGCACAATGGCAGTCTGGCATCTTCAAAGGTGGTACCACATCACGCTGATGCACGTGTCTACATGCTCATGCATCCAAAAGAATTTGATGTGGTACTACCTTCTTTCTATTTCCATGTGTGCTTTCTGTTTTTGAGCATCACTGGTACCTATCATCCTTAGATTTCTCAAAGATAGCTGTGGCAGGCAAGGAGGCAGGGCCGGTGCTAGAAAGGCAGAAATTACTGATAGGAGGGCCAAGTGCTCAAAAGATATGTTATTAGGGGAGACAAATCAATATTTGAACACAGAATAATATAACAAAATATCATGTGGATAAGAGAAATTTATCTAGCATAGGAGGTGCTTGGCCCCCCTCAGCCTCCGTCCGACCCTGAAGGGAGGGCCCCTGTAAGTTGGACATAGGACTTTTCTTAGACCAGGAGCCTGAACCTGGGTAAATCGTTCCTTGCTCTTAAATTTCTCTGCCACTTGTGGGACGCTTGATTATTCCTCTTGCACAAGTACTCGTTGCCAATGGAAGTCTCCATAACATTTCAAGATTTAAGAGATAGAAGTGTTGATAATTGTTTCTTGGTGTATTTATAAGTGAGTTATCAAAATGCTGTATTATTTCAACTGAAACTTTAACACATAAAGTAAAGAACTAACAAAGTTCTCTTACCTTTTCAAAGTTTATAGAACCAGTTTAAGTTTTATCATTTATGTTTATATGGCATTGATAGTCAATGCCCCACATATAGAAATGTTGATATTTTTCTTGTGATCCTTCCTGTCTACCCTTTTTCCTAATGAGTTTTGACAAGGTTTTTCTAGATTACCTTCTTATGGTTATTTACCATGAATTTTAGTTTCTCTCAATACAGCATGCGTGCATCTTTAGGTGATCATTAATCAATAACACACTACACATAGTACAACAATGTGTTATTGGAATCTTAGTTCACATAAACCCTGGCATGGATTAGGAACATGCATGCAGTAGTGTGAACAACCTCAGAATAGTATAAGACCTGGTGCATTTAGAAGGATTAAGTTGATTTGAAGGTTTGCTCGCTAGTTTAGAATTCAATATGTAGATTTCTACCCCTTTAAAATACTCACATTGCAGTTTTGCACTGGTCTGTCTTGCTAGCTAACTTAATTACTCAAACAAGCACTGGAGAAGCCATGTAGTGTCTATTGAATCCCCTGTACCAAAATAACTAGAAGTGACCAGCCTGCCTAATGCTCTTGGTTGCGCTAGAGTGAGGGAGGTTTAATATTAGGAACATTGTATCGTGAAAGTGCTTTTGGTGACAAATTTACATTTGTTCAGTTCATAGGACTGTTTTAGATATTTGATTATATTGTATTAAATCTGTGGAAATTGTACCAAAGGAGGTCACAGAGACATTTACTAACAGAAGGAATGAATTTGTTCAAATCATGTAATGTACCTGTCATGTATTGTCCACCTGCAAATGGCTCATTATGATTTAAGCATAAGGATATAATATGGATTGACATGATTTGAATTATGTCCTCATGTCCTATACATGCTGAATCAGGTTGACCTTGATCCTTATGGATCACCAGCTGCATTCCTTGATTCGGGCGGTTCAATGTGTAGCAGATGGGGGTACCTTGATGTGCTCAGCTACAGACATGGCAGTGCTTGCTGGTGGAAACGCAGAAGTTTGTTTTTCTAAGTGAGATTTTCAGTTTCAGAATTAAATATGAATTGCTATCTGCAGGACTGACTGGAGTTACCCATGATACCTGCCATATGCACTTGCAGGTATGGTTCTTATCCATTAAGAGGTAAACACTGCCATGAGATGGCACTGAGGATTCTTCTTGCCTGCATTGAGGTAAGACTTATATCCATGATGAATTATCTTGAGCTTGATTTCTTGTGTTCCTACATGTTCATGATGATGAGCTCGGTTACATTTTCTTGTTGTCTTGCAGTCACATGCAATCCGTCACAAGCGCTACATAGTTCCTATAATATCAGTACACATGGATTTCTACATTCGGGTTTTTTGTGCGAATCTTCACGTTGTCTCCTGCTTCCATCTTTTTTCCTTGTCGTGAAGATGTGTTGTTTTTCTCTATGATGGTACTTTTTTGGTATCTAATAACATATCTTTGCCAATGCTCCTCTATTATATTCAGCTCGGCTAGTACAGTAAAAAAAAGCTCACCACTCAAATTGGCACATGTTTACCAATGCACTGGATGTGATTCATTTCACCTGCAAAATATTGGAAGAATTAATTCAAAGGTAGTCTATCTTATCTTCTTTTATTTGTCTTGCATGTTTTTACTGTTATAATCATTTGATTCAGGATGAGAGAAACATTGCTGTACCAAATTTTGGCCCTACTGTGCCTGAAGTATGTTCTGAATGTGGCCATAAATTTGTTATGGGGGGCCTATTTGGAGTGATCCAATACATGACAAGAAATGGGCTACCTCAATATTATCGAATATTCATTCTATGAGAGAAGCATATCCAGCTTATCCAACAATTTCGGGTATACTAACGTCAGTCTCAGAGGTAATGCGCTTTTCTTCTGATGTACACAATTCAACTGAACTGACATAGATGGGAGAATTGGAAGGATCGATCTTGTAAGTTGGTGTTAGATAGACCAGGAAGTTCTTGTCCAGCTATATTCCATCTTGATAATATGATAATTCTTGTCTCTCTGTTCTTCAAGCTCCATAAATCTTCGATAACATATGATACATTTTTTTATGGGCATAATTGTCGCCTTGACACCAGTTTGTGTCATTTATTGGATGAATGAAAAACGTTTATCTATTCCAAGGTGCCAAAAGGTTTCTTGCTGTATGTCCACATGCCTATCAAATGTGTCATTTTTTATTCAGGAAACAAAAGGTTGCTGAACAGTCTGTTTTGCCTTTCATGATGTTGGCGCAGTTAGGATTTATGACTTTTGCACTGTTTAGACATGTTTGAGCGATGTTGAGCTCTATTCAGGAGTGCCACCAATCATTTTCTAATCCATCTTCTTGTTTTATTTATTTTAACTAAAGGAACTGTCATCCTATCCTACAATTTATACTTGTGAATCTGTGACAATCCCTCTATCAGTTTCCTCCCTTATTCCTCACATATGGAGCCATCGTTGAACTGGGTATGCCTCCGTTAGATATTACTGTAGAAACTGAAACATTATTAAACATCTGCCTAGATGAACTGGATTGCTTGTTCCTGTTCTTTATTCTTGTTGCACCTGGCCCCCTCCCCAAGGTTGTCAGTTTCTCCACCAAATTGTATTACAAATATCTAAAAGATTATGGTCAGAATGTAATATTTACTCCTCTCCTTTCCTTTTATCCTTATTTAAAAGCATATAACTGACATATATAAGGAGCTAGTCACATATCCTCTTTCTTGATTCTTTGGAGTCTACTGTCAGCTAGGTCTACTGTCTTAGTATCACTTTTGTGACTTTAAAATAGTTTCATTAGCTTCTGAAGTAAATTCTATTAGATGAGATACATATCAAATAAAAAATAGTAGAATTTGTCTCACATATAAGCTTCAAATTAAATGATTCAAAAGAAAAAATGAAGACATGTTGATTATAGAAAAATCGTGAGGGACCTTAGAAGTTTCTCTCTTCACCTGAAACAATGTTGTAAATTTCTAGTAGACAATGCCTTAAAAAGAGCTAAACTGAAGTGTCCTTGAAGGTCAAGCTTTTAATTCTTTTTTACACAAATGCCACTAGTTATGATGTTATTATATTTTCCTTTCAATATCAGGCACTGAAATAAATAATGTTTGTTTTTACTTTTTAGTCCAATATATTGTTTTTACTTTTTAGTCCTTTCAATAAACATTTTCACATCTATGGATCAATAGTTCCATAGGTACTTATGGTACTTGTGGATTGATGAAGCACGCCACATGTTTTCATGCAGGAATTGCTGGAGGCACCTTTATTTGTGAGTCTTCACAATTTGTGTGCAATACTGAAGTGCACTAATCCAACCATGGTTATGTTACAATCCGCTATCAGAAATGCTGGGTATCAAGTATCAGGAAGTCATGTGGATCCACTAGCTCTTAAAACAGATGCCCCAATGTCAGTGATCTGGGATATCATGCGATGCTGGGTATGATGCATTTGTTTGTTTTATCTAGGCTAATCAATCATGTTTGGCTGATTGATTAGTAACTTTGTTTTGCAGGTCAAGCTTCACCCAGTTAAACATCGACCTGGAAATCATCCAGGCAATGTGATACTTTCCCAAGAGCCTAAATTGCAGGTAGCTGATAAATCACAGTTTTTCACCATTTCTTTGAAAATTGTGTGAAAAAAGTTACTATGCAAAAGCAGCAAGCCCAGTATAGAATTACTACGCTGCATATTATGAACTTGGATCATTAATGGGGCAACCACCGCTGGGAAGATACCCACAGACGGTGTTGGGCCCTTTTAGAGGGGAGTAAATTTGGATTGGGGTGACATGTTTTTGGTAGAAGATCTAGTAAATCTGACTAATCAAAATGTTAGTAACCCCTTATAAGTGTAGAAAATCCACATTAGTTTGTAGCTGCCCTTTATCCTAAATTATCTTTTCCATCTGTTCGAACTGGCCCTTTGTATTTGGCCATTTTATCCGTGAGGTTGACGCCCTCGAAGTGCAGGTGCCATGGCAAATTGGCAACTGCCTGGTGGCTGGTGTCTTAGGAGAAATGGTGGGTTAGGGAATGAAAAACTGTGGTCAGGGAGTTGAGAGACTTGTTTAGTGATCAAGTATATGGGATCAGTACTCCATGTAGAGAGTTTGACATGAAAAGATAGAAACAGACAGCCTAACTCAGGCTGGCTGCTTCTCTTGAGGGGCTGCCCCGGGATCGTTTGGATTGATGTCCATGCCTTACCAGTCAAAAATTGGCCGTTGACCATAGGCAGGATACTAGTTTGGATCACAGACGCATTTTGGCTTGCCCACCACACGACCAACACATGGTTCATTTTCTGGCCGATGCATGGCAGATTCTTGGGCTGCCGATCACCAAAGTTTGGCCGGCCAACTATTTGGCTTGGCACAGAACAGCATCAATCACATCGCATGCCCTCAAATGCCCAATGGCCTAGGTACATGTTGCCTCACAAAAGTAATGGAGTACTAACCATAGTGGTCACAGTTAATCTTGAGATGACCAAATAGCTCTGTAGCTGACTACACAGCTTCTCAGCATGTTTAATTTGATTTCGGAAAGAAAATTTTAGGAATAAGTATTTCTTGAATGCTTAAATTTTTTCTGGTTTCCTCTAGTAATTTTGTCATAGCCGTATTTGTTTTATGTAGTTTTTGACACGTTTTCTGAACAAAATGTTCCCCTTGCCATTATAATAAAGATTCAGAAACAAAATAGGAAGGCGTTAACATTTGTTCCTCATTTAATTTTTCATTATTTTCTTTTTTTTTTAATAACGCCAGGCAAAATTTTCCAAAGTACCTGAGGCCTCGGTCACTCAGAAGCGCCCAAGATTCATGCCAAATCCTGAGAAGTATTGGGGTCCTGGGACAAAGGCTGGTAGGCATCCGAAAACAATTCAGATGAATAATAATCATAACTGACAAGGTCTCCGCGCCAAAAGATGGACAAGGGTGTCTGGAGCCAAGCATCATACAGATTTTTGGCTGGCAAACCCCTTATTAAGTTTTGGGATATTAATTGCAGGTCCCAAATTTTTGCATGGAATGCAGTTCCATCGAAATGATTCTTATCCTGGACCTCTGAGTAGCATCACCATGATTTGCATTAGAAATAGGGCTAGAATACATGTATGTAAGTGCGAAAAGTACACCAGCTTGTCTGAAACTCTGAATGTTACACTTTAACCATCAACAGACACATTCAAATCTGAGGCACGGTTTAATGTTTCGTCAGGTTACAAATCTCCGTTTAACACCTAGGGAGACATATATACTAAGATCAAATAAATGATTTATTTTTGTATATGAAACTCGAACGTTCATGATGCAAAGTTAAATCGATTAAGCTGCTT
This sequence comes from Hyparrhenia diplandra, assembly GCA_015847255.1. Classification (NCBI taxonomy): domain Eukaryota; kingdom Viridiplantae; phylum Streptophyta; class Magnoliopsida; order Poales; family Poaceae; genus Hyparrhenia; species Hyparrhenia diplandra. The sequence continues at coordinate 277,635 of JADLZK010011468.1, forward strand.
CAAACCTAGCAATGTGCTGGTAACTGATATCAAACTTCCATCAAAGAAAACGACCTGATGCAAAGCATACGTATCATATGTTCTGGGCCTTCTGACAAATGGAAAAAAGAAGTCCATATACGCAAGCACGAAAGCCGAACGATTTCAAACTTTTATGTTAATCATTTTCCTTAGGGTGTAATCCAATTTACAACATGAACACCTGCCCAAGTTTGGATATCAGCCTCTAACTCCAAAACCGAATAACTTTGGTCCTTCAACTTTTGAAACCATTCAATTTTCAACGTTTGGCTGGTATCTGGGTGGCTTTGTTGTATGGACAGTAACTTTGACATTTTTCCTGAAACTTTTTTTTAGAAATCCAACCTAAAAACAAGAAAGGGGCACCTAGATAGCTCTAAAAATTAAATTTTGTAGGTGCGTAGATTGAATAACCAGGATGATAATGATACAGTACATGATAAATTTTGTCAAGTAAATTTTGAACTATTGCGTTTCAAAAATGGTTAGACTTATATATTACGACTCCTTGGTGGGTGCGAGTTAATTTGATAAGCCACTATACAGGCCGTCAAGTTTGATTAGCTTAATGACACATGGTGAACGATTGCCTTCATAAACTCCCTTTTGATACGTGCCCTCGTTAGTTTGTTAAATCTTAAGGCCATGAGATCGGAGAGATGGAGGCACACAAGAAATAACCTTGGCAAATTATTTATAGATTTTTGATGCAATAAAATTGAGGAGTCGGAAGTGGACAATGGGCAATTATGTTACTACTTTTTTTTTTTGTTTGTATGAAATTTATAATCTTTTGATAAAAGGTAAAAAGTGATACTTTGGACATAATAAAAATTGCACGTGTATATATATCTATGTTTATTAAGACGGTATGACGAGGCGTGATGAGCCATCCTTTTGAATCAACTAGGTGACACCTAATGAGTACGAAGAACTTCAGTGGTGCTGCGTGAAGAAAGTAGAAAAAAATAAAAAAACAAAAGAACAAGGAAAAAAACAAAACTAAGGAAGCCCGAAACCCAAGCCTAAGAGACCACCGGGCAACCATGTAAGTTATATAACCTTTGAGTTGCTATATCTCTTTCACGAGAAAAATAACCAACATTTTCTTGCAGCGTGGTAGACCCTTGGATCATCATCCAAGGGTGGGATCTGTCATCAGCACTATACATACAAAGTGTTAGCTAATGAGAGACGAGTTGAACAATTTTATCACGGCATAGAAGAGACAATTAACATTTTTTCTATGAGAAAACAAAAGATAAAAGAGGATGATGTTTTTAGCACAAAGGACAAGATACAGATTTGAACAATTTTACCACAACAAACAAGAGACAATAAATAATTTTTTTCTATAGAAAAACAAGGACAAAAGAGGATGGTGTCCTAGCACAAAGCACAAGCTCCACATTTGAACAATTTTACCCACAGTGGGCGACGCATCTTGACATACATCGGACATAGCACACGTCATAAGATGGAGTTGACAAATTTCTTTTCAACATAGGCATAGGAAAGGTGATATATATCATGTCTTCCTATGTCTTCCTTTCACACGCCTAGCCGTTGTTGCGTGTTAATTAATTACTAATTCTATCCCAAAACAAACGCGCATCTCACGTTCCGACCAAGTCAACACTTCAAAGATTGACCACTAATATATATGACATAATAAATATTAGTAGATTGAGCATGTATACTTTTATAAAAGTATTTTTTAAGACAAATCTATTCATATAGTTTTCACATTTATAAATTCAACAACTTAAAAGTCATTGATGATTTATATTCCCAATGTTTGACTAAACCTTGTCCAAAATGACTTTCTTTTAGGCCGTCCCTAATGGTTAACTATTTGGCTATCTAGATGTGACGTGACAAGAAAAAAAGAAGGAGAGAGAGTAATCATTAGCTACATGCAAATAGCTAGACTATTTCACGTAGCCTAAAAATATGTGAGAAGAGCATGTGAGTCAAATAATATAAAATAGTCTTTGTTATTGTCTCTCACCTCCATATCGACCTAGCACTAGCTATTACCATTGCGGACGCCCTTACCAATACGTAGGGAGTACTCATTTATCACTAAGGCATAACCTAATACGCATTGGAATCGAACCCATATTCATTATCATTAAGCGCGACCTAATACGCATTGGAATGGAACTATGATAGGACGCTGGAATCAAACTTCTGTATTCATCATCGCCGGGCCAATCCAACACTATGGTAAGAACAATTCTGAGAGACTCTCTATCCTTTCTAATTTATAGGAATAGAGATTTTAATTAAAAAATAATAATCATCCATTAATCTTTATAATTGGATCTCAAAATATATAGACATCATCTATTTCATATTTCTCGCTTAACAAAGACAAATAGTGAGACACTCTCTAGAATGAACACAAAAATAGAAAAGTTGTTAGAGGGTATACAAAGATATAAAAATAATCATAGGATTGTGGTAGTAACCTCTCAAATCCCAACTGACATAAAAAATCTTGTGTATTGGATAAACATAACCCTCTGAATAACAGTTATCGGATCGTAAATTTTGCTCGCTATAATTTCTTTGGGAAATCGACTTATGTTCTTCATCAAAGCGCACGAGCATATCACATTTTACTTTGAAGTCATACATAAGAAAATAAAGAAAGAATTCTGAAGAAACTGTCATATTCAGCCAAATGAGATGGTTTGAAATTCTTAAAGGCAATCATCTTCTCGAGTTCTCTTTTAAGTACACAAAGCCGAGACGACAGGGTCACCTGAAGGATTTATGGACTACTACCGTGATTCAAACAACCACAGGATGGACAAGTGCTTTTTAGATCTTAGAGGTTGGGGGATATGGGGCTGAAGAATTTGAAATTATCTTTTTAGTGAAATACCCATTATACTTGACAATTATTATGTCGCGTGGCCCATTTCCTTAAGACCTGAAGTCACGTAACGAAGTGACAACCAAAGTCACAAAAACGAAGTGACAACCAAATTAGAATGACAAAATGACAGAGATGGAGAGCTCAGTGATCAACCTCCTCCCTGTCTCCTCCCCTCTTCCCCTTTTAAACGGAAGGTGGGAGGGGCTGCTTTCTTCATTACGGGCTAACACAACATGGTTAGTATTTACAAGAATGCCACTTTGGGCTAACAATGGGCCTGAATATTACATTTTCTTCTACCAAGGTACTCAACCGAGCCCATTACACAGCGAGGGGTTATCAATTTATTGTACGCCCCCAACAAGTAGCCCCTCAGCTATTCGATTTGAACCTTTGTTCAAAACCGAATAGTTGAATACAATGAGATGTCGTGGGCCCAATTGTAGCTTGGATTGCCGATACACATTCTTCGACTACACGGGATGGATACGGGGATTGCCTCATCTCTCGATAGTCCTCAATCTGTCTTCGATTAGTCTTCGACGGATCCCTTTGCTTGTGCCTCCTGGTCACCCTTGGTAGCTTGTCGATTAGTCTTCGACGGATCCCTTTGCTTGTGCCTCCCCGGTCTCCCTTGGTAGCTTGCTTCTTGCGACACGGTCGAGGTGGATGTAGCAAAATGCTTCTTTGCGACACAGTCGAGGTGGATGTAGCTACAAAGGGAGACCAGGAGGTGGAGGCAATCGGGTTTGGTTAAAGAGATCCAAAGGAAACTAACATGAGAGCTCGTGGGAAATGTAAACAAGAGGTTGCATGGCCGTTGTAATCTTTGAAACGAATTTTGGATTTACCGAGTGACACACTTGGCAAAGCGCACTCGGCAAAAATTTGTCGGTAAAGAGCGCTTTGCCGAAGTTATCGTTTATCGTGCACTTGGCAAAAATGTTATCGAAAGTGCAGATCCCAAACTCGATAAAGAGAAATGTCAGTGGCGAGAGGCGGTAATGCGACGGTTTTATGAAAGTGTCACAGGCCCGGTACTCATGCCCCGAGCACTTGGCGAGAGATTTCGAGACTTGATGAGATAGGAGTTTCATGCAAAACAAGGTTGCACATTTATATATGCACATAAGAGATAAGACCACATATATCATCCATAGATAATAATGTATATAATAATAGGGAAAATAAGTAATTTTGTCCCATGTATATAGTAAATATACGTGCATGGGGAAGAATTTTTCGAACCTCCCAAAGATTGGGAGCAAGTATTTTGGGTATTGTTGGAGCAAAGCGTTTTTCATCTTTTTCAAAAAAAAAAAAAGGACGGGAGGTCATATAGGTTCTTGTTGGAATTGCAAATTTGGTTTTGGAAGTCAAGTATTGGGTACGGTTGGAGATTAATGTTTTTCTATTTCAATACCGTTTTGGGAGTTGCTAAACTCATAAATATTAGGACAAAATTATTGGATCCTGTTGGAGATGCTCTAATTAATTACTTCTTCTATCCCAAAACAAACGCAAGATCTCACGTTCCGACGACCAAGTCAATACTTTAAAAGATTGACCACTAATATATATGAGATAATAAATATTAGTAGATTGAGCATGTATGCTTTTATAAAAGTATTTTTGAGACAAATCTATTCATATAATTTTCACATTTACAAACTCAACAACTTAAAAGTTATTGATGATTTATATTTTTAATATTTAACCTAAACTTTGTCTAAAAAACGACTCCATTCACCAATACGGAGGGAGTATTCATTATCACTAAGAGCATCTCCAACAGTTTTGCAAAATATACATGGCAAAAGTTATGATTTGCCAAGTCACAAAAATATATGCCAAGTGAAAAACTATGGTTCTCCAACAGTTTTGCAAATTTAGCTTGGCAAAAGAAACAAAAGGAGTACTATCTAATAAATTAGAAAAAAAGTGCCATACTTCGCGAGGCCCCCCGCGTCGTCCCCTTCGGGCGACACGGGAGGCGACGCCGCCGCCCACCGCGCGCTCCCCTCCCGTACCTCCTTCCCTTCCCTGCCGCCGTCGGAGGGGGCCTGCCGACCCGACCACGTGGGCCCCCAGGACGGCGGCGGCGAGGGCTTCCCGTCCCGATCTTTGCCTCCGGGCGGAGGAGAAGCTTTCGGGCAGCGCCCCGCCCGACCATGGCAGCGGCAGGTGGCACGGGGGTAAATCCGGCGCCCCATGGCGGATCCGGCCTCCCCGGCGGATCTGCGGTCGTGGGGGTGCCGGTCTCGCGACGCGGCTTCGGCATCCCCGAAGGCGTAGCGTGAGCGGTGTGGCACCCGCCTGCTGCTGGCGTGCGGGCCGCGGGGGCGGCGACAGCTTCGGTCAAGGCAGGCTCGACGGCAATGGGGTGGTGTTGTGGGTAGGGGTGCAGCGACGTGGGGTGATGTTGCAGCAAAGGGTGAGGGTGAGTCGGGCCTCGGCTGGTTCTCATAAGGCATCGCTCCGCGCTGTGGTGGTGGCGATGGCAGCAGGACAAAGGCCCGTGGTTGTGGTGGCCGGCGTGGGGTGGCACCAAGTTCCCCGATCGGGGATCCTGGGGGCTCGTGGTGCTTGTTGCGGGTGAATGACGGCCGACGACTTTGGGTTTTGACGCCTGCGTGGCCTCCGCAGGAGGGCGCGGCGGCAGCTGGTGGCCGGGCGGTCGTGGCGCATGGCGCCGGCGTTTCCTCCTTGCAGCGAGGAGGACTGTGGGGGCGCCCATGGCTGGCGGCTCTTGGTCATGGCGGTCGGGGATGGTGCCGGCGACACTGTGTGGGCAACGGGATGGAGGTGAGTTGGTGGTGCTCCCTTTGTTCTCCTCGACGACATCGGCGGATTGCCACGCCCGGTGGTGGGGGCCGGGTGGCTTGCTCTAGGCGTTCCCAGGGCTGGTATGTCCAGGGGTGTCGTGGTGGCATTGCTGGGATGTATCGAGCCATCTCTTCGGGCGGAGGAGTTACGGAGGCGGAGGGGAGTTCGCTTGTCCGAAAGTGCGTGCATTAGGTGTGATATTGATCCGGGCGAAAGCCTTCACCAACATTTGGGTTGGTGGTAGTGGTGGCGACTCCCTTTGGTGCGCCGTTCTTCCCTTTGGGGACACCATTATGGAATACCGTGTCCTTAGTGCATGGGGTCTCGGGGTGAAAACCCGGTCCAATTATTGGACCGGCGACGCCGGGCGCCATTGGCGCCACGACCTCCTTGGAGGCGTTGCTTAGAGAGACTCGTGATCAGCCCGCGGGCGTGTTGGTCCGGGCTGGTTGGTCCGCGACTGTGACATAGATGGTGTGCGGGGGTCCATATGAGGGCGGCAAGGTGCAGAGGGCCCATGGGTGCTGGAGGCCGGGAGTTGGCGCGCATGGTGGTAGTGATCTTGGTGCCGGCTGGGCGAAGGTGGTGCTCTTGGTGCGGTTTCAGATGTCTGAGTCCTGGGCAGTGGATTAGTGGAGTGTGAGGCGGTGGGTGAGGCGAGGCCCCCACGCAGAGTAGCCGTGGATCGGTGGTTTTCAATGGTGCCGTGGATGTGATTGTTCTGGCGATGCTTCATTTGGTGCCGGGGATCGACGATCGTGGGTGTGCGGCTTGACGGTGGCAGTCCCGTGGTGGGGGAGTTCTGGTTTTGGCTCCTCTCCCAGGTGGTGGTGGTGGTGGTGTGTTGTGTAGTGTGAGTTGTGTCAACTTCCCAATTCGATTGGCGGTGGTGGATGGAGGCTCGTGTTGATGACCCAATCCAACCGAGTGGAGCTTCACGTTCATTTTCTCCCATCCGAGTTGTTGTTAGTTGTGTTTGACCTTTTCGAAAGTGGTGGCTCTGTCGATGTCCCAATCCGACCGAGCGGCGGTGTTTGGAGCCTCGTGTTGATGACCCAATCCAACCGAGAGGTCTCTTCTTTGTATATCATTGCTCCCTTCCGCGTCGTGTTAGTTGAGTTGTGGATCCCAGTAGTAGGTGGAGTGATTCACTCCCCTAAGGTTGAGTTGAGTGGGCGCTAATTGTGGCGCGAGTTGAGTTGTTTTGGTACCTAAGTGTGCTTGGGAGTAGGGTACCCTCCTTATTTGTATGGTTTTTTTCCGCCCGGTTTCAGTCAAAAACTGGTCAGACTTGCCTTTTCTTTTTTCGTCTAATAGAAATCACGGCAAAGCTTTTACCGCCCTAAAAAAAAAAAAAAGAAACAAAAGGGAATATGCAACATGCAAGTAGGGAGATGATTTTATTTTTGTGATCAATATGCAACATGCAAGCAAGGAGAGGATTTGCCAAGTCCCTCCTAGCTTGGCATATTTGCCAAGTTGAGGATGGTTTATGCCAAGTTGGCTAAAATGCCAATCCAAATTGCAAAACTGTTGGAGACCACTTTTTCATGTTTTTGGCAAATTTGAAGAATGCAAACCCTGTTTGCAAAACTGTTGGAGATGCTCTAAGGCACGACCTAATATGCCTTGGAATCGAACCCATATTCATTATCATTAAGGCGCGACCTAATACGCATTGGAATCGAACTTCGATAGGACGCTGGAATCAAACTTTGTTTTCATCATCGTCAGGCCAATCCAACACTATCGTAAGAACAATTCTGAGACTCTCTATCCTTTCTAATTTATAGGAGTAGAGATTTTAATTAAAAAAAATTATCATCCAATAACCTTTATAATTGGATCTCAAAATATATAGATATTATATATTTCATATTTCTCGCAAGACGAATAGTGAGGCAAATATAAAAAATAATGTTTAATATCTCTACAAAAGTAAACTTTTTAAAAGATTCCTTATCGATGGACGTGTAATGTGTACACGCAATCCTTAACCGTAAATATCTCTTCTCCTTCTCTAACAAGGAAGGAAAAAGAGACTTTTTAGGTTCACGCGCACGATGTTAATTGTTGTACCGTTTCACACACGTACCATGCCAAAGAAATAAACCCTAAACATATGAGAGGAGACTAGCGGCCGGCGGCTTGGCGTAACATGCTTCAACTCTCGTGTCTCTCTAGCCTCGATGATGCCGACGTCGCGGACTGCGACGGTTCGTGCGGCCTCGACGGCGGCGACCCGTGCCTCCTCCATAGCGGGCTCTGCTGCCCCAACGATAAACTGGACAAGATCGTCATCATAGAATTCACCAACAACAAGGAGGATTTGTTGGAGGACCTTGCCCTAGCCGCCGCGCTGCCGCCGGGCACGGAGTTATTGTTGCCCACCGCCGAGCACGGCGTTTCCTCTGCAAGTGGCGCGCCATGGCTTCCGGTGGGCTCCCCACTGTCGTCGTCAGATAACAGCTCATCATGGACGGCACGCCACTGTTCTTCGTCCAATTTGGCGGCTGCGCCGCCGTCGCCAGCAGCCGTCTCGCGGCTCGTCGTGCCGAAGAGGAAACGGGACAGGTCCGTCATGCGCGGCAGGCGGCCGTGGTCGCTGGACATGCCAAGCATCGTCCCTACACCTCGCGCAGCAGCTAACCCTACCAGCAGCAGCGCTAGCGGCGACAGTGGATCAGTCAAGCTGGAGAGTCTGGTGTGGCGGCCGCCGACGACGAACAGGCGGCGAGGTCAGAGGGCATGCAGCCACTGCGACAGCACGGAGACGCCGCAATGGCGTGCTGGACCTGAGGGGCCAGGCACCCTGTGCAACGCGTGTGGCTTACGGTACACCCTGAACAAGCTGCTGCCGGAGTACCGGCCGTCGACGAGCCCCAGCTTCCAGAGCGACAAGCACTCGAACCGCCATAGGAAGGTGGTCAAGCTAAGGGAGAGGAACGCAAAAGACACGGTAGTCCGCATGCCACCGGCGCCTCCGGGCGACGACGGTGGTGAATTCATGGATGTTTTGTAAATACATATTTCATTCATGCACAAGGTCCATGACATCTAAGCAAATTTGACGTACTGTAGTCTATTATGTTATTCCTGGTTTAGATTCTATAGATTCATTCATGGATAGATTTGTACATGTATATATATGAAGACATGGTTATGACATGCATTCAATTGATTATGGCTTGGTATATATGCTTTCGATCGGTTGCGGTAGATGTGCTATCCTACCATACCAAAGTAGCAATATGTGATATACCAATCGGGACTAAAAAGATTGGTGTTACCAACCGGGATAAAAGGACCTTCAATGCCTGTGAAATTTCAGTTGCGGTTTTGGATGTTATTTGAGATGGGGGCGAAAGCTAGGACGACGATGTCTGCGGACATCGTTCCCTTCTTGGAGGCGTCCTTTCCTATCTCTATTCTCCTTGTACTCGATGTTGCAGGTGAAAATCTTCCCACGGCAGGCTACCTTATCAGTGCTTTGAGTATTGTTTCCTCCTTAGAGGCATGGCTAGGCATTCCAGTTCTACAAGAAAATCTTCCCATGACACGCTACATTGTCACCGCTTTGAGCGTCGTTTCCTCACTGGAGACATGGCTACGCATTCCAATTCTGGAGGTGCTCCATTCTATTGTCCATGGTGGTGCCCCAAGTTGCGTAGTTTGGTGCCGTCTGGCAAGTCGTTGTGTTTGTGTGGTTTTAGTTGGGTCGTTTCGACCAAGTTGCAGCACGTAGTGAAGTGAGTTGAAGAAAGTAGTGGTGTGGTTGTGGTTGCGGTCATTTCGACCCAAGTCGAAGTTATTAGTGGGGGTCGGCGTTTCGACCAAGTTGAGTTGCTAGTTAGGGTCATTTCGACCAAATTGGAGCTAGTTGTGGCGTGGGTAGTTGTATCAAAGTTTTGTAGGATGAGCATGGCTCTCCTAAGTTGTATGGTTTTTGCCTAGTTTCCATTCAAAAAACTGGGACGGGACATTTGCCTTCTTTTTTTCTTTCTTCATCTAATAGAAATTGTGGCAAAGCTTTTTGTCGCCCTTTCTAAAAAAAAAAAAAAAAACATCACCTGGTGTATGGTACCAAAACCGTATAAGGATATGCATGGATGAAATCTCTTTGCAATGTTGGCAATTATTTCGGGCTTACAATCGCCCTTGGTGTTCTCTATATGCATATGTTCCTTTTATATGTATTAACTAATACATGAACATGCATGTGAGAGGTTACTACCACAATCCTATGATGTTTCATACTATTGTTGCTTTTCTTTTCTTTTCTTTCCTTTTTCTTTTGTTTATGAGGTTTGCCAATTATGGTTATTATGTGTTATATTCAAATTTGTAGCTACCTATACGTGCCATGCGGAATGTTCAAATTTTTTTATCATGAAGCTAGAGTGATTTAGAAATTTGACATGAGATAGGGTGTTAATATTAATTAAGTTGAAGATGTGTATAATGGGACAGGAGAAAAAAAAAAAAGGTGATGGTGCTTGGCAACTACCTAGAACAATAGGCTTCAACCACCAACATCCAAAATAATTTGTCCTTGCTTTTGCATTATAAGGAATTTTTTTTTACAGAAGCATTATAAGGATTAATTCATGGATATGTTTGTAAATGTGTATATATCAAATGTCACTAGCTAGCGGCATGGTTATCCCACATTCAATATATTTTATCGTGGATACTTAATTATACACTATCCGCTGGGATTTTGGAATATTCTAGAAGCAAGTTTAACTCAGAGGCATCATGTGATGTTTATGTTTGCTACGAAAAATCTTGTATATATGCATGCATGAAAAAATTGATTTGCAATGTTGGGTAATTAATTAGGGCCTACATTCATTCATGGTGGTTTCTACTATATATGTATATGTTCCTTTTGTGTTTGTAACCAATACTTGTATGTAGTGTATAAACCTGTGTCTGGTACAGAATGTGTGTGTGCATATAGGTGGAACTATGGAAATCAGATGATCACTGTGATGTTTGATGCTATTGTTGTCTTTCTTACCTTTTTTTTTTCATATGGGTTTGCCAACTATATAGGTTGTGTTTTATATTCAAACTTGTGTCTATATATACATGTTTTTTTTTCTTTAAGATAGAAATTTCACATGAGACAAGGTGTTAATATTCAAAATTTTGGCTATACGTGCATGTCTTCTATGTTTAAATTTTCATTACAAAGCCAGAGGTGATTGAAAAAATTAACACGAGATTGGTCACTAATATTAATCAAGTTGTACTTGGGTATCAAAAGGTACAGTCAAAAGGTGATGATCGTTCTTGCCAATTACAACGACAGGCTCAAAATTCGAAATAATTTCTTTAGGATGATTTTCATATTGATTTGGTGCTCAAACCATTCCTTTCAAGTCCCAAAAATCAGTCATATATGCCTTAGCTATTTAGTTATATTGTGCAAAGAACCCATATATGTCACATATATCAAGAGAGCATAGTCACAAAAATGCCCCTACATGGTTATCTGGATCAACCAATTCAGGATAAACTCCGACAGTAATCTACCATGCAATATGTGTAGTCAAAATAGTCTAACAAGACAATTAATCGTCAAAAACCAATATACAGCTCAACTTAATACAGATTGAGGAAATCATCCATTGATTGTTAATTTACAAACAAAAAGAATAATTAGGAATTTGGGATGCAGGATACAAGGGAAAAAATAAAACACACTAGCCTCTTCTCTGGCACCTATCTCCTGCTTTAAGCTACTTCATACATAACAAGCATCTTTGCTAACTATACCCTCATCTTTGCTCCAAACATGCTGTATCAAAGACGATAATATTAGCAACACCATTAGAAGCAGGAATAAATGGAAGAGACACAGACATAGACCTATAGAAACACATGAAAAACATCGCATGGAACATGATCTTTTGGACATCTAGATTAGAAGCTACTCCCTCCGTTTCAAATTATAGTTCACTTTGGCTTTTCTAGATTCATTTGTTTTACTATGTATCTAGACATAGTGTATAACTAGGTGCATAACAAAATCAATGTATCTAGAAAAGCCAAAGTGAACTACAATTTGGAACGGAGGGAGTACTAGTTTGCATAAAATGTTATCATGAAAGTCAATATCATGATACAACTTTGCATGGAACGTGATCTTTTGGACATCTAGATTAGAAGCTACTAGTCTGCATAAATGTTATCATGAAAGTCAATATATCATGATAAAACTACTGATATTCGAGTATTATCAAGTGGTCTAGACAATTGTAATGTGGAAATTTCAGAAAATATCAAATACGGATGCAAAAAAGGCTTAGTAATGAGTATGAACCCCTTTTTTCTTTAAAAAAACTCTTGAAGGTGTACCATCCAGAACCTAATTACGAAGAACTTTACTATTCCGTGTTACTCTCTTTTGCCTTTTCTTGTACCTAGTCTGCAACATTGCAGGATTTATAGAATGCATTAAAATAAATGCTAGGAATAAAACTGTTTAGAGCAACTTATAGTGAAGCTGGAATATGGGATTCACTCATCAATCTATATTACTATTGTGATATATAGAATAAGAGATCTACTTATCCACCAGCAGTTATATCGTGAAATTATTCAACCTTGACTTTCTGGGAAGCATAGCACATCACAATTATATGTATGAACAAAATTAGGAGAAGTAAAGCCCACAGATTCACAAGATGATTATGTTTTGTCTCACCTTTGTTCTGCCATCTAGCTTTTACTTTTCTCACTTTCAAAGTATTTGAGGACACCATATCCAACCGTACCAGCCAAAAACAGAACAACTGTTGGAGTGAACGATGGATAAAGGTATTTGACAAAGAAGCTGTCATATTCCTCTGGCAGGAAACCTGCATAACATACAAGTTCAAAACATGACTACTTGGCTCAACAGTCCTGCAGTACCAAAAGCTTTGGCATATAATTTAGTCGATAAGTCAAACTCAGAACTCAACTAGCAGTTAGGTGACATGTACACAACTAAATTTCCCTTTACAATAGGTATTACTGCTTCTGCCTTCCGGTGCTCGACACTCTCCATCATTTAGATGATCAAAGGTAAAAATATTTTCTTTTGGTAGTTTTGTGCATCATGCTACACGTAAATTCAGTTTCACGTAACTGATTACTTCAACATATCATGGTTCAGGATTTTCAGAATCGTGCCTGACAATTACAGAGTTGTGAAGATTGCTGCAACAATGTCTTCCATTTGAAGATTTCTCGCGTCTCCAGTACATAATGTGGTTTTAGTTAGAAGCAGTATCTTAAAACCTAGGCTCATCGTTTCCATGTTTGAATATGTGTGATTTAACATAGGAAGTTCTAGGATGGTCTGAAATCTTTTGCCATGTGGGCTGAAAAGCTACCAATGGGTCACCATCATGGCAATTTTCTTCAATACATCGATAATTGCCACACAAAAAAAGCAACATCATCTTTGATGTATACTCACACAGTTCAACACTAAAGTTCCTCTTTTGGGGAGAGGAACTATAGTGACATCTAAACTGAATTCACCAACAGTCCATCACATCACCATAAGCAAAGTGAGTGCACAGCATTGTAAGTTGGAGACCAAATCGCGACTGCAGATATTACCAGAGGCGGCGAGCGCAATGCCCTCCACAAGGATGATGATGCCGAGCCCCAGCCAGGTGAGGAGGAAGGCGTTCTCGTTGGCCTGCCGCTGCCGCAGCTCCTCCTCAGTGGGCCCCTTCCCACCGGCGCCCCCGGACTTGGACGCCGCCTCCTGCTGCTGCTGCTGGAAGATGGACGCGCTTCCCGCCGGCGCGCGGCGGACCACGGGCGCCGGAGGCTCCAGCGCCTTGATGTCCTTGCCCTTGCTGCCGCCACTCTTGGGCTTCTTGCCCTTCTTCTTGCTCCCCCGAGCCCGAGGAAGAGGCGATGACGCGGAACACGGGTGGCGCGCGCAGGAAGGGAAGGCCGGCCCGGGGAGGAGCGCGGGGAGAGGGACGCCATGGCGACGGCGTCGGCCTTCTGTTTCTGCGGCGCCGGCGCGCGGCTTATCCGACAGTTTGAGGGGAGATGACGAGGTGGGCTTTGTGGGCCGGGTCGGGCCGGTCCGGAGAGAAGAATGGACGCCCATGTGATGTTGAATGGGCCGTGGCTTCCTTTCACTCATTCATATTCGGAAAATGTCTAATTTATGTACCTCGGTCCAAAGTCAAAAACAAAATTATCGCAATCGAGTTTTGGTCCCTGAATTACAAAAAATTCAGTTTTTCAGACACTCTTTAACTTTTTAGAGCAATTGTTTTGCATCTTGAGTGTAGGGGTTTTTTTATATGGGGGTTTGTTGATGTGGTCAGACTAGATAAATTGGACTAACTTGAAAGATTATGAAAGTATAAATTGCACTAATATTTATAAATAAATATCCAAAAATCGTAAACATAAAAACATTGGACAAAAATTTTGAAATTTTTAATTATAACTTTTGGATTTTTTAAATATTCTAGTTCTATATACGTACCTCCCTAAACTTTCAACTTAGTCCAATTTATCTCCTCTCTAACGTGGTACGACATTGGCAAAATCACCATCAGAACTATCCAAAATGCAAAACACAAATGATTTTAAAAGTTGAGAGAGATAAAAAAAGATTTGATTTTATAGTTTAGAGTGCAAAATCGGATGAGCCTATAGTTCAGGCCAATGGGTTCGGCTTCGGCCCAATCGCTTCGTGTCTAGCATTAGACTTTACACCTGTGTTCCCGGGCTTCCCTTTGATTATGCTCTACATTTGGAATAAGAATTGGGCTACATTTGCATTTCTCACCCGAACAAGAATTTGCATTTTGCTTTTGAAGTACAATAAATTTTCTAAATAACTACTTCCATTCTAAATTATTATTATTTTTTTAACTTTTCTAGATACATTGTTTTTAATATATAGTATATAGATATTTTGTTTATTTAAATATACACAACATAAATTATGTGTCTAAATCTAAAAGAATCAAAATGTCTTGTGATTTGGGATTGTCGGGTCCCAGCTAGATTGGGCAGGCCCGACACGTAGATTGAGAGGTTGGAGGAAGAGGAAGAGGGCGGGCGATGGTGGCGGTGGTGGCGCGGCGGCGCGCGGGCCGCCTCGGGCGGCGGTGGCGCTGGGCGCTGCGTGGGCGCTTAGCGGGGGCGGCGTGGTGCGGGGGCAAAAGGCGACAAGGGAGGGGGAGAGGGAGAGAGAGAGAGATTGGGCTAAAATTTCTTTATTTGCTTGTTACCGAAAAGATTATAAACCCCTTACTTATATAGCCCGGCTTAGTGAGACTTGTATCTCAAGCAATCTCTAAAGGTTTTTTATAGATTGGAATACCTTTTACAAGCATGTCCTATTTATTTATTTCCTAATAAGGGTCTCCCTTATAGATGAGATATCTCTTTGCACACCAAAACACCTAAAGATAATCCTAGATATTTTCCTTCCTTTTCTCCGAATTAGTTGCCAAAGAATCCGCGGAAGGAGGGGGACGGAGGCGGGGGCGCGCGGAAGGCCGGGGGTCGGCGCCGCGCTCCTTGGGCCCTATCGGGCCTCCCCTTCCGGGCCCTATTTCTGGATCATGACATCTCCCCCCTTCTCCGACCGGGCGCGTCCTCGCTGGATGAAAGTCCATTCAGTGACACACGGAGGGGATCGGGCGCCCGGGAGGATGAGCTCGACTGCGGCATGAGACGACCCCCGCACGGGGTTCCCGAGGATCATGTTTTCCCCGGGTTCGCTTGGGGTCAAATTCGAGAAGATAGTGAAGGTTGCCGATGTAGCCGTGGTAGATGTACCGATGAACAAAGACGTCTCGTTTGGAAGTTTGTCCGGACGACGGGCTGCCAGTAGGAGCTCCTCGGGCAGCCCACATCGAGGTCTTGGTGCACCATGTCGCGTGGGGGGACTCTCGGGAACAAGAAACGCTCATTGGGTGGAGCGTGGATGAAGAGCGGAAGTAGACGCCGGATAGTGATGTCACGGCAGTAGGAGGAGTAGCAGCCAAGTTCAATATCGTACCCGCACATGAAGGGAGCCGACGTCGAACAGGAGGGCGAGGCGGTGGCGGCCCTCTGGATCGTAAATGATGTGGGCGTTGTCGACGGTGAGGGAAGAGGCGATCCATGCCATCGAGGAAGACGACCTTTGCGGGGCCCGGCGTGGTGGCGCCCGCGATATATCACCGCCAAAAGTATGGCGGTCGGTCTTGCGGTGATGTTGGCTCAGTCGTGTAGGCTCCCAAAGGCGAGGAAGTTCGTCGGCGAACTCCGCCTGAAGCAAAAGCCTCCGATTAAGTACGGCGGTAGTGGAGGCGGAAGGTAGAAGCGGCCGTCGAAGGGGAGGAGGCCGTCTTGGGTGTCATATTTGGACGGCGTCGCCGTGTGGTGGCGTCGAGGGGCGATGCGGCGTAAGTGCTGATCCTCAATGTAGCCTGGCGTAGTTGGGCGAAGACTCCGGCGGATGTGTCGTAGAGGTCCAAAGGCGGTTGCATGCCTTGAGCGTTTCCCAAGCCGAGTCGGGTGTACGGATGCCGGCGAAGATGCACACGACCAGGGGAGGCCGGGGCGGCGCCCTACGCTGAGGGGTGGAGCTGAAGTGGCGTGCTCGGGCGACCCTCACGGTGAAATGCTGCAGCTCGTGGGTGCGAGTCCCACGTCCGCGCAGCGTCCCCAGCTTGCCGGCCAAAGGCATGCCAAGGATGACGCGGACGCCCTCGCTCAATGGCATGGCGAGGGCGTCGATGTCGGCTGTGCCGGGCGTCGGCGTGAGTGGCACGCCGAAGGTGGTGGCGCGGCATGTAGGCGTGGCGCGGTGCCGGTGGTGATCGACACGACCGGCCGAGTCAGGAGGAGCTGCCGTGGTCACCACGCTGGGGTCGATGTAGTTGTGCATTGCTCCCGAAGTCGACGATGATGTTGACGCCCGTGTTCGAGATCATACGGACGAGGTAGAAAGAATGAGCACCACGCATCGGGAATCGGGGTCCCCGGTGAGGACCTTCAAATCGGTGGCTCCTCTTTGACGTCCGCTAGTGTGGCGTTTGTCGTGGTCGTCGGTGTAGTCGTTGAAGATTGTGATGTCGAAGAGATGCTTGCACTTGTGACCCCGTGAGAACGCGCGCCACAACCGTGACGAGCCAAGTCCCCTGCGTCGTTCCGTCATCTCCTCTCGGTGTCGGGCCGTTTGAACGGCCGAGTTGTTGCCGGCGAGGGGGGTGCAGGGGCGACCAGGACGAGGGGCGCGGGGCCTGCCCTTCGCCGGTCTTTGGCTTGCGGTGTTGTAGAGGATGGCGGCGTCGCTCGTATGCCACTGGCGAGAGACATGGCTGCCTCCATGTCCTTGGGTTACGCATCGACGTCCCGTCTTGAGCGTTTTCGCCCAAGCCTTCTTTGTGTAGATGTTGACTGGCTGCTGGTCGTCGAGGTTGCTGCCTGCGTGCCACGTGTGCCGAAGCGCTCCGGTGTACTCATCGGCGGTTACTGTCTTCCTTAGTGATGCCCGGCTCACCCCACGGATTGCGCGGATTCGATTTGGGCCAAAGCGTTCGTTGACATATTGGGCGAAGCTTACCCAATCTACCACTGGTTTCTCTGGGGCGACCTCATGTACCATTCTTTGAAACTCACTTTGTGAGATGATAGGGGCGTACCGGACTGCTTTCTTCTTTGGCGCACCTTTGTCCTCGAAGAATTGTTCGCGGCGGTTGATCCATAGGAGGATCCTCCTTTCCATCATAAGTTGGGAAGGGACGACTTGTGCGAGACGGGGGCGAGCTGAGAAGGTGTCGCCCGGAGGTGGAGGGGCGGCGCATGCGCCCCGATGGTGGCGCCCCGCAGCGCGGCCCGGGGAGGCTTCAAGTAGCACTTCATCAGTTCGTCGCCGATCGGCCGCGGTGACTTGATTGTCCCGCCCTCGCTTTTGCCATCGTCCGCCTTTCGATGAAGTCGCGGACTCTTTGTCTTCGAACATTGCCCTCATCTCGATCTCGGCTTCACGGAGTTGTTGCGGTGTTTGAGCGTTCTTTGGATCCTCGCACGAGAAGATAGAGAGCCTATCATCGATCTTGTCCATCCCGGTGTTGATCTTGGCGACCTCGTACGCCAAGTTTTTCGCCGGCGTCTTGGATTCGTGTCCATGGTGGTGGGTGGATCGTAGTGGTCTCCGGATACCGGCCGTCGTGTCCCAGTTAGATTGGGGGCGGAAACCCACGCATGAGATTGAGAGGTTGGAGGAAGAGGAAGAGGGACGGGCGATGGTGGCGGTGGTGGCGGCGGCGGCGGCGGTACCGGCGGGACGAAGGCGCGGCGCGCTGGGCGTGCGCGGTGGTGTCGGTAGGGCAAAAGCGCAGGGAGAGGGAGAGGGAGGAGAGGGAGAGAGATTGGGATAAAGTTTCTTTATTTGCTTGTTGCCTCGAAAATTCTGAGACCTTTACTTATATAGCTCGGCTAGTGGGACTTGTATCTCAAGCAATCTCTCTAAAGGTTTCCTTATAGATTGGAATACCTTTACAAGCATGTCCTATTTATTTATTTCCTAATAAGGGTCTCCCTTATAGATGAGATATCCCCTTGTACACCAAAAACACCTAAAGATAATCCTAGATATTTTCCTTCCTTTCTCCGTAATTAGTTGCGAAGAATCCGCGGGAAGGGAGAGAGGACGGAGGCGGGGCGCGCGCAGGGGGGGCGGCGCCGGCGCTCCTTGGGCCTATCGGGCTGTCCCTACAGGCCCTATTTCTGGATCATGACGGGGATGGAGAGTAATACTACAAAGGAATGTTAGGTGATTCATTAATAAAACTCATAAGGAAAAAGAAAGTTCAAATGGTGTACGTACCTTTGACTATTTTCTAAGATTAACAAGTAGACAGTGCGAGTGGAACTCACTATGGGAGACGGCCTCTTTGCCCTAGCGGCACGGATGCTCGGCAAAGCCCGGATTGCGCTCGGCGAAGGCTTTGCCGAGCGCCGCGCTCGACAAAGGCCGCTCGTCAAAACTTCTGACGGCTGATCGAATTTATTTTTTTTTCTGTATATTTATCCTCATTAGTTGCATCGAATTATGGACTGCAGATATAATAGTACTGGCAAATCTGAATAATTTGTGCTAGCTAGTTAGCAACAAAGCATGCAACCTCTATACGCGCGCATAGAACAATTAGTATAATAAGATCGCCATAGTGGATAAGATCGGCTAGCTGGTGAGTGTAGATATGCTTTCAGTTTCAGATATATGCAGGAATAGCATCTCTGGGAAGCAGAAGACGACAGACACCTCAGATTTGTGCGCATGTGGTGTAGTTAATTATCATGATCGATGAGTGGTTATGATTGAAAGCTACGTGTGTACATTTGATTTTAATGTATTTCATGGAAGAAAGCACCACAACCTGGCCTTAATATATATGCATGTATGCATAGGATCACTACTACATTTGATATCTTCAGTTGTTTCTTTTTAAAGGCGAATTGAACTTTCAGGCTCTGTCACAAAATCGTGATGTTTCAAACTAAACAAAAGGGAAAAGGGCAAAGCAAATAAGAAACAAAAGAAATTGTGTATTCATGGGAAAGATATGTGTTGTATTATTTACAATACAGATGCATGATCAACGATGTCTTCTAACAAAAAGAAGGGTATTAATTATGATGATTATTTATCGTAATATGCAGGATGCATGCTTAAACTTGTTGGAGCACTGGTATATGATGATTATTTATTGTAAAAGAACTTGAAAAATAGAGCAAATTGATAATAAGCTAGGTTTGTTTGTAGCACATAAGGCCCACCGAGTTTCTGTGAGAGAGAATAATCTGAAACAAGAACAAGCAGGCTTTAGTGTTAGACTCATCAAGTGCCGGATATATTTGCCTTTTTTTTTCCAAATACATAGCTGTGGACAGTGGGGTTGTGGTTGCCGTCTCGGTCTCTTAAAAATGTTCAGCGAGGTGACCGGTGTGCACAGCACATGTACTTATGTCTATATTAAAAAAGAAACTAAAAGTTCTACGTCAACATTTTGTTAACTACGACGTCGTCAGTGCACATGGTTTATTTTTTCAACACATGTCACTTTTATTTGGTTGACTGGCCACCTATAGCTACTACGCGTACGATCATGAAACTAGAGGCCCATATATATATAAACCATATATATATATGCTAGTGACTTTCGGTGAAAATAAAAAGCAAGCAAGCTAGCATTAGTGGAGACGTCCGGTGGTGGTCCAAAAGGCTTATTAGTGGTCGTCAGTTTCATGTGAATGCAACGTTTAACACACAGCCGGCCGGCCGCACTGATGAGGAGTTTAAGTACTTTAAGAAGGCCGGTGAGGTGATGGTGGAGAGAGAGAGATCAGCTAAGCGCCGGCCAGCCAGCCAGTACGTGAAGCTTTGCAGCTGTCCCTTGACCTGAGACATGCATCATCCATCGATCCATATCCTATTTGTAGAGCAGATCTGCGTCACACCAACTTGTTGTGAATATAATGATAAATTTGTTTGGGGCTGTCTATTTGGCAGCCGGGTGTTTTGGCACCAAAAAACACCTGGGTGATTTGAAATAGAAAAACACCCAAATCCAGGAGACTAAAAATATGGGTGTTTTGCCATCCAAAAACATCCGGGTGTTTTCTGACATAGAAACACCCAGATTTTAATAACACTAAAAAAATCTGAATGGTTCTGCTAAAAACTCTGAATCAGGAACATCAGCTGCAAAATACAAAATCTATGAAGATACCCACCTGGATGTTTCTGACATGCCTGACTGTGAAATGCACATCGGGTGGTCATCAGGCACATCCACTGATGCAATTGGAAGCTTCAACCTGCACCAAAATTCACAATGCATGATTTTTGCATGCATAATACAGACAGCAAAAAAAATTTATTGCCTAGAGTGAACTTAGCAGGCAAAGAAAAATTAGATGAAGAGAAAAACTTGGTCAGCCAAGATAGATGAAAGTATTTTAAAGAACACAAAATTAGTATACAGAAGCAGCTCACCTCAAAAAGCTCAGAAGATTATACAGCAGCAGGCTTGGCTTTATGTCAACACATGGTCAGCCACCTTGATTGGTTAAAAACAAACTTCTTCAGATTTTGTGCCTACACGGGATACCATATCATTCAAAGGAACCATCCAAATAGCCATTCAGATATCATTAAGCAAAATTCAAAAAAAATTCAGAGGAACCATTCAGGAAAAATTCAGATAGCATTCAACAAAAAACCATTCAGCAAAAAGCATTGAGTAAAATTCGGATAGAAAATTCAGAGAATCATGAAACCAACAGCTGGGTTGACTCTACAACAAAAATCAGTACATACAGTAACCCAAATTCAGAATGATATTGGCCAAATTGAATGAAACAAACATTCAGTAGGGCATTCCTAATGCTACTATTGCTCCTAATGTTCAAGAGACTGCATATCCAAAATACTAAAATACAAGAATGGACAAATAATCATATTAAGTTTAACTCAACAACATTGCCTTAAGTGCGAACAAAGCTACAAGACTCGGCCTCGAGGGCCCTACCGCCCACTCGGCCTCGCTACCCCTAATCTCTGCAACATATCCAAACCCTAAACTAAGCAAAATGGCCTTAAATGCGAACAAAGCCACAAGACTCGGCCTCGCTACCCTAAACTCAACAACATATCCCAACCTAATCTCAGCAAAATGGCCTTAAATGTGAACAAACCTCCAAGACTCGGCCTCGAGGGCCTCACCGAGCCCTCTCGGCCTCGCTACCCTAAACTCAAAGCAAACTACAAAACCCTAAACTCAACAACGTTGCCTTACGCGGCGAACAAAGCTACAAGACTCGGCCTCGCAACCCTAATCTCAACTAAATATGCCAACCCTAATCTCAAAGAAAAGCGCCTTTTAAGTGCGAACAAAGACGATGACGGCGGCGAAGCGCCCACCGCCCCCTCTCGGCCTCGCTACCCTAATCTCGGCGTAATACGCCAACCCTAAACTCAAAGCAAAATTTACTTAAGTGCGAACAAAACTACACGACTACAGGACAAAGATAAACAGAGAAGTTAAGGGGACGATATGAACAAGCCGCTAGAAACCTTTAGGAAAAAAGAGTGACGATCCAACATTCTTCTACGTGATTTGATCTCGATGATGACAAGAGAGTCAAGAATATCTTACGGAGAGATGGATCGTCACTCACGATACTATCGAAGTTTGGAGACCGTGGTTAGCTTTGATACGACATATATGACAAATAGATACGAGATTACCCTTTGCACCTTTTGCTCCAAGCATCACGGGTCATTCCCAAACATGCATTTTTGGTTGTGCTTTCCTCGCATGATGAAACAAAGGAAACTTTCAAATGGCTCTTTGAAACATTCATAGAATCGATGGGAGGAAAGCATCCACAAAGCATAATCACGAGATCAAGACAAAGCAATGAAGGGTGCTATAGAAGAAGTAATGCCAAACACAAGGCCGAGAACGCCTTTTCCACATAAAGAACAAATGTTATAACAAGAACCTCAAAGTGTTTGCAGCAAAATCGGGGAAGATAATGACCTATATAATGAGTTTGAGGACATAGTTAACAAGCGCATCACGGGAGATGAGTTTGAGGATTTGTGGGGGAAAATGATAGAGAGTTATGAGCTGCAAATGGAACAAATACTTCACAAAGATGTGGGATACAAGAAAAGATTTATCGAGTGTATTACAAGAGCGATTTCTTCCCTTTCATACAAACAACATCAAGAAGTGAGGCTACTAATTCTAGATTCAAAGATAATGTCGGACCAACCTATAGTGTTATCGGCTTCTTGCGAGAGTATGCTTTTGAGAATCATTCAAGTCATAGATAGAGCGTAAAAAATACGGAGGGCGACTTTACAAACAACCAAAGGAGACAAAGGGACCTACTCTTTGGATATACTTTTGAGGAACAAGCACAAGAGTTGTACACGAGAAACATTTATAAGAAATTTCAGATTCGATTCGGACAGACAACAACTTCGAATTACAAAGAGATAGAGCAAGGCAGAGAATATCATGTCGGCGGAGAAGCAACCAAGTGCGAAAAGTACACGAGGATAAGGACCTATGTGGTGCAAACTAACCTCGGAAAGGGGTGTGAAGAATTCACTTGCATTTGTGCAAAATTCGGCAAAAGATGGCATCCTCTGCTCCCACATCCCGAAAAAATAATAATTGAGAAAAGAGATCAATAAAATACCGAGACAAGTACATTATTGGTGGAGGAAAAAAAGGACAAAGGGTGATCGGGGAAACAAGACTAGATGAAACTATAGCAACTAGTTCTTTGCTAAGATACAACATGCCGTCAATGAAATCAACAACTCAATTCAAAGGTCGCTCAAAAAGGAAGAAGCTACCGATTACCTTTATGCGTAAATGGAAAGGATCAACTCACACCTAGATACCATAATAGCACCTCGAGACATGCAGAATGCACCAACCTCAAAGCACCACGGGAATCATTACAGAAACTTAATGAGACAGGTTGAAGAAATTCAAGATCCGTAATCAACAAAGAAAACAAAGGCCGACCACCGTAAACCAAAGAGGATGAAGACACGCATAGAGCAAGTTAAAGAGAAAATGAAGAAAGCCGAGAGCAAGAAGAAGAAAAATGAGACATCAAATGAAAATTTAGGTAAGATTCATAACAACACTATGATATAACCATATATGTGAAAAGTAGAATTAATGACCTTAGCAATATGCAAAGCACCATCGATGTCGTACATTAAAATGTTTGAAAACATAATGACCGGCATACATCTTTTTATTGTATCCGACACGCACATTAATGATTTGGGAAAAAAGGAGCATGACTAAAATTTAAATTGAAACGAGGTCGCCGGGAAAACCAAAGTCAAAGAGGGTCAAGCAAAAAAATACAAGGAAGACCAATGGCGAGACATGCAAACCTGAAATAGATGGAGCCCGTGAAAAAGAGGACATAAAAAGAGGAAGAGGAGATCTCATGTTCTTGATTTAAAATTGAGAGGATCCCAAGTGTCAAGAAAAAGCAAAAATGTATCGGCAAGCAAAAAAATATTGTAATCATGTAATAGACTTGATCAATTGTTCCATTATCCACTTTGCAAACTATTGTTTTTTGATATAACATTTTTGGACAAACGATGCCCAATTCCAAGAACAGTTTGCTTCAAAAGAACTAGTACACTATTACAATGAAGCAAAATGCTTCACTTTTTTTAGTCCGGAGTACAACTATGAAAACCTAGGACAACAAAATGAAAGAATCGACAGGCATCCTTAAGCATAGAGTAACTCTTCCTCCTTAGGAAATAACCCGAATGATATCGATTTCTGTTGAGAAGAAAAACCACACATCGGTGGATACAATTCAATTTGAAAGTTGCATATATTATACATTAAAAAGATGGACAACAAAAAAATGAAAAGATAACTTGACAAACATACATCATCAATCTTATATGACACAACAAGATCCTTACGCCCAATCGTTCCTCGGATTGAACAACATATCATTGCGTAACTTGATCCTAAGCACGGGAATATCACACTTCATGTCAAAGACGGACATCAAAGAAGTACGGGAGATGACCAATGCTCCATACACATCATAGCATATATTCCCCGAATCAACACCGAAAAAAAAATGAAATTATAAAAATATGTACCGGGTAAGCCTTATATCTTATTTGACAAAAATTGATATAAATGAACCACAAAAAACATACTCATTTTGAGGGTGAAGTTTAGGGTACCGAGGATATATTGGTTTAAAATCATCAAAGCTGAATTCAGACTTCACATATTGGACCCACAGAATTTGAATTCTTGGATCCGAAAAATCAAACAACATGAAACATAATATTCTACATATACCAACAAGAGTTTTCTAACATGAAGCAAAAAAAGGAAAACACAAAATCAACAAAAGACATAAGACATACCATCTTTTCCTTAACAAAAAAGGTGGTACCGATCATACTGAATACATGCAGTCCAGAACACCCACTTGTGGTCCTTAATATCAATTAATTTAAAAACAAACCGATTGCTCCATATATGAAGTTGGGAAGAAGAGCTTTGAAAAAAAAGAATAGCAATACGGTGCATCAAAAAAATGAGACTCTCTCGATATATATTTAAAAATAGAAATGAATATGAATGTACTAGCATAAAAAAAATACCAAGTCACATCGATGAAGAGGTCTAGTCTTTGCCGAACGATCAAATGCTTTCTTCATTATACTAACATCCACTTCACCATGATCTTTGAGAAGATTATCCTATCAAAATAATAAAAATAAATATTGAGCACATAAATTTAAAACCAAGAAAATAGTAAAAATTAAAAAGGGATGGAAAAGGAACTCCACGTAAATATTAGAGAAGAAGTAATGGCACTTGGATACAACTTGATGCCCATCGGGTTGACAATACGAGATGGTAAGCAGAATGCAGCAACTAGAAAGTTGTTCACTTGACCACCGGGTTTCAAAGATTCACCAAGAGACCGAAGGTACAACGAACACCCTTTGTATTTGATCCAAAATGGAGGGCATTTTCACCGATGAAAACGGGCAAAACAGGGGAAAATAGAATCAAAAAGTGAGATACACAAGCGGGGTAGAGTATTATAAGGAAAAAAAAATAAAACAAAAAAAAAGTACCCGCTAGACTCGAATGCACAACCCAAGTACAGCCTTATAGTTTGATACTTGAGATTTAGAAACTTTAATACGCTTCGGATGATTTTCAAATTCATCACCAAGAATACGACTACTAGACGGACCATTCTCCTAGTCCCATGCAAAGGACTTTACCACCAGTAGAATAACACCCTCCAAACTCTCGATCAATAGAAGAATCGGGCTGGAAACCCCCATGAGTCTTACTCAAAGACAAAGGAGATTCAAAACGACCGGTTGCATTGCACACATTAGAATTATACTTGTCATCCATTTTCTCGGCCCGACGCCTAAGTTTCTCGGCAAAAGTCATCGAACCAAAGGTGCAAACAACCTGGAGAATTATCCTAAAAAAAGATAAAGAAATCAAAATATGAATAAACATATATAAAACTTTTTTAAGAAATATAAAACAATAGCAAAAACACTAACATTTCCTTTGGAGCTAGATGCATTCGATTTTTCGGACGTAACGGATCCCATACAAAAATGATGACTTCAATGCAACATTTTCAGGAATCTCGAGAGCAATCAATAGAGATAACAGGGGCATGCTGACCAACCTACATTACGGGGTGAGGAAAAAGAATATTATACATGACTAAAAAACGAGGAGAAGATGAGAAAAATATTGCACATCTTGTTGAAAAAAACATACTCAACAACTATCCTACTCAAAGATGCTATCTTGAACTATCCTACTCAAAGATTCATTCAACAATGCAAATTTTTTAAAAAATAAACTAACCTACTTAACATGCTATCTTGCACCATCACAGTAATCCAAGGAAAACACCAACACAAAATCTGAAACTTAAACACAAAATAGAAAAGGAATGGGGATACAAACCTTAGAAACAAACATTCTTTCTACGACGCTCATGATGAGATGGGGATACGTAAGCGAAGCGTAAACAAAGTTCTCTTTGTCAATAAAGATAACATCTTCATTTGACACAAAACCATGTGGAACACCACGAATGAGATACAACATTAGTTTTATCACCCAACATGGATCGGACGAAGCATTTACATAGGAGGGTCCACCAATTAAACCATTAGACTTCTTTTTACTTTCAAACCATGGGCAGAACCACTTGTGTTACCTGAAAAAAAAATATTGAATATTTACACAAATCACGAAAAAGTAAAAATGTATTATGAATAATAGGGAATTATTGAGAAACAACCATAGATGAGTAACAAGATTTAGAAAGGGAAGGGAAAGATAGAAAGGAGGAAGACCATGACACTCACTGCATTTGGCCTTTTCAACATTGTCAACATTGATGTAATCACTATTAGCAACAGTGCCTTGTAGAGAGAACTTTTGGAACAGAACCTTTGAAAAGAAACAAATAATTAAAGAAGGAAAATAGGAAATATATATAAAAAAAAGTATGAAATATGAAAAAAGAAAACTCACCACTTGAAGGCACCTTTAGACATTCCATTAACACCCAAACCAACATCATGTCCATCAGCTAGACCGTCATCCTCTTCAATAGGCCAATCTGTTGAGATAGCTTTGAATACATCAACAACTAATTTCTTTGCTTGTAAATCCAGATTACACACATGATTTAGCGGCTTAGCAAACATAGTTTGAAACTCCGTGGAGGCATTGGATAGAGAAAGAACATCAACATTGAAAGACAACCCACGGTCAAAAGAATGCTTCTCTATCAACCGAGAAATCTTCAACTTGAGACCTAAAGGTAACTTGCGGCCCGAATGCGGCCTCCATGCGCCGACAAAAATCATGATCAAGATCCTCTTCGTAAGAGATTGATTTAAGACGACCACTCTATAACAAGGGACAAAAAAGGAAATGTGCAAAAATTTAACAAGATGTCTTCAATGAAGGAAAACTTTAATACGGCAACATCATCTATAAATGAAATAAACATACCTTAAAGTAACAAGTGCCTTCAAAAATCAACCAAAGGTCTCAGAACCATACACTCCAGCCAGTTATTGCCCGTCAAGCTTGGAATAAATCTTGATCAAATCACCTTTCCAAACCGAGATAATGGGATGGATTGAGAAGGTGCCCGATGCCTAAAATCAATATGGTCCAAATACACAACCTAGGAAAAGAATATATAAAATTACTCATTTCAAGACAAATACGAAAAACCAGATAAAGCAAACTTATCTATAATCAGTAATCCTTGATATGATCAATGTATTCAAAAATACTTATTGCAAGATAGTATAGGCATCCACCAAAGCCTATAACCCGCTTTGCTCTATGATCAAAGCACTCTTATTAAATGACTTGACATGATCAAGTAACCACTTCAATACATAAGCACACCACTTGAAATCCTTAATGTGATTGATGTCTTCAAAAAATTCCAAAATACTTTGGGCTTGGTACAATATTGGTATTAGAGCACAAGAAAACCGCTCAAAGCAACAACCAAAAAGCAAACCAACAGATCCTCGTCAGACAAAACTTCATGATTTACAATCTTGTCGGCAAAAAGTCAACTGGAGGAATCTTTGACTTTCCAAACTTTGATGTAACAACATCTATGCCAAGAGTTGGATCAAGGGAACGGTCTTGAACCAAGAGGAAGGTCCAAGACAAGATGAACTCAGATCTTCGAGAAGAGATATGATCTTTCCATCATGAATAATATCACCCGACTTGGAGTCAACCAAACGAGAAACCCACTTTGCAAAACTATGAGGGACACAGCAATTATCAAACAAAAGCAGAGATCCAAAACCATGCTTAGTGATTACATCCTTCTGGTCCTTGCTCAAAGAAGAGATAACCCCGGTAAAAAAAGCAAATACAGATAACCTTCAAAACCATCCTTTGACTTGCAAACAGATTTCTTCTTTTTTTGACTGCAAATTGGAAAAATATTAAATCAGGGAAAAAACAGTTTATACATAATTTGAAAAGAAAAAAAGATATAATCAAAATATCCGTAATCTATACAACCCTAGAACAGAACAATGGGATATGGCTGCTTTTAAATCATTAACAAAATTTTTAAAACTAAATCAAGAATCTAATAACAAAGCTTGATGATTAATTAAAATATACCTTATGCCTCATAGCCTTTTCCGATTTTTCTTCAAATTCTTTATCTTCTCAAGTTCAATCAAGCACTTTTCATAAGGATTATCATGGAACTAGAATTAACACTTGAAGAATCATCCCGGACATAAATTAAAAAAATGGCAGTAAAAGATGAAAAAAAAAATGTGAGACCATCAACTATGCATTATGAATAAGAATTGATGAAATCCTGTAATATACAAAAACTAAATGGATAACAAATAAAACAAAATTACTCACGTCTGATAAAGATTGACTATCAGAGACATCATCATGTGCATCAGAATCCACATAATCAGCCTGTGTGCATTCGATACCTTCCATACTGTCACTATCAGAAGGACCATAACTCAACCCACGAGCCCTCTTGCGCCCCATAGCTGGGGAAAAAAAATTAAAGAAACAACATGTCCTTAGTAAAAAACAATGATACTATTTGTATACATCGCTACACTAACAGAATCTTACTACTAAAAATTTTAAAAACAAGCAAGGTGCATCTCAAGAACTATTAAAAATCAAATATCAAAAGTGAAATAGAAAACAATACATAGGACCACCACTAAGAGGATGCACCTGACACTACACTCACCTCACACTACACTTAAAAAAAAAAAAAAAAGTGGAAAAACTTATGGACACAAACATAGGAAAAGGTATACGTCTAACACCCAAATGCAATGATTCAAAAAACTAAGAAGCAGCCCTGAACCCCAAGAATTAGTCCAAAGTCACTGCTATGTCAATCAGTAAAGAACCGCCATAAAACCGGACCTTAATAAAGCTTGGGCAGCAATTTCTATATCATTCATACTGAGTCTGAACAAACTAAGATGCAGCCACGGTCCCCAAGCAAAAATTCCCAAGGAAGAAGGAAATAACATGAACTTAAACTGAAAGCAGAACGTGATGTGCTGAATTAACGAACATGGTTGACATATATACATACAAAAAAACAGCAGCCTATGTCACATGCTTCTACAACTACCTGTACCCCACAACAACTGAAACAAAAAATCATGAGTTCCTATTTTCTTAACCTCATGAGTGTGCTGAATTCAGGGACATCGTTGGCATATACATACAAAAAAAGGGAAAAGAGGCCTATTTCACATGCTTGTACAACTAGCTGTTTCCCACAAAAACTGAAACAAAATCATGACTTCTTATTTTCTTATCCTCATGAGTCTGGTACCATCGCCATCACACAAATATAGCATGCATGCATATATTCCCCAACTACTAGCAAAAAAAAAAAAATATATAGTACTATCAGCAATAAATGTACTCCAATTGAAGCACTTGGAGTTTATAATTAAAAACCCTATTCTAATAAGAGCAAACCAAAACAAGGTATTGATAAATAAATGAACAAAAACAAGGACACATACAAAGACTAGTTGCAAAAATGCACTTCAATAAACAACACACAACCCAGATTTCAATTACAACAGGGTAACAAAACAGGCTTACTCCTATTTTAAGCAGTTTTGCATCAACAAATATACAACAAATAATGAAGACACCGCGCTGCAAAAAGTTCTCATAAGCAATGACTATATTTAGCTACATATTACATGCAAAAAGAGAGTTAGCCATACATCATGAAGCTGAAAAGTCACTTAGACTATTTTAACCAACCCTTTAAGTTGTTCCTAGATCCCCAACTGGACAAATACATACTCCTCAACTAATAGGACCTTCAATCAACCGGAGCAACCAACAGCAACCTATCAATCACCAACCCCAACCTCCAATCCCCTGCGAGAAAATAGTAGATCCTTCCTGGTTTTAGACCAAAATGAAGCATCCCCAAACCAACCCAACAGCAT
This sequence comes from Hyparrhenia diplandra, assembly GCA_015847255.1. Lineage (NCBI taxonomy): Eukaryota > Viridiplantae > Streptophyta > Magnoliopsida > Poales > Poaceae > Hyparrhenia > Hyparrhenia diplandra. The sequence continues at coordinate 308,009 of JADLZK010011468.1, forward strand.
ACATACGGGGCAGATTCAAGAACTAGCCTACCATTAACCATCAGAGCACAAGGATCAAACCTGAGCAAACACCGCACGAAAACCACCAAAACTCGAAGGGGGAGGTCCAAGTCGCCGTCGACGAAGAAGACGGTTGACCACCACCATGCGCAGACACCGCGTCGGAAGCATAGCCCGGAGAACCACCAAAAATAGGGAGCCATGCGACAAACGAGCACCACCAATCCACCGCCATGCAGCGAAGGAGCGCGGAGCCATGCGCCATGCGGCGGCCAGGAGCGCCCAAATGCACAACCACCAGAGAAATCGTCCGACGACCCCGGATTCCATTGACGGAGAGCAAAAACAACACAAAATCCAACAACCAAATACAAAATCAGGGCGCCGAAGTAGGAGCAATCATGCAGCATAGCATCCGGGGAGCCACTTACCTAGCCAAAACCGTAGACGGCAAAAAGAGAAATCGCCGCAGCAGAAAACCCCCACCTTCCGTTGCCTCAGAAGAAGACGACGACCCACAACGGACAAATGAAATGAGGAACGATACTACAGGGGCGCGGAATCCACATATTAAAACAAAATGCGCCGACATGTGGGACCCACCAGTCGAGAGACAAAAAAAAAAAAAAACAAACGCCAAAAACGGTCACACTAGATCGGTTGGCCTCAAAACGACAACCCAGATAAAATCAACGGTGCCAGATCTGGGTGTTACAACTTGACAAAACACCCGGGTGTCATATAGCATTTCTCATTTGTTTTTATTGCAAAGGATAGTCGCAACTTGTCAAAAGTTTATGCAGCCAGCTTTGTTAATTAAAGGTGTTTTTTTTCTACGTTTAGAACCATTGTCAAATGCAGCCGGGCCCCCCTGTTCACTTGAACTTAGTTATCCGCCCGACTTATTATCAATCTATAATACAGTATTTTTCTCTCATAACAAATTAGTATAATTCACTTTTTTTGCGACAATTAGTATAATTAGACTTATCAGCCGATAACTTACAATTTTGGGCAAGGTGGCTAATTTTGTGTTATCCCGCGGTCAATGGATCAGTCTACTTTCTAGGTTTTATGCTTACGGTCTTACCTAAGATCCGCTAATTCATTTTTTTTCCTTAGAACAGTTGGTTGGGTTCCTACCTAACCCACACAATGTCCTTTGCCTTTGTACTTGTTGTCCTTTGGCAAAGGGAGAGACCGTGGCCTTCCATTGTGTGTTGCTTTATGCGAATCCATAGAGCCTAGAGGATGTAAGCACCGCACGCACTATATATGGAGCTGAGACTGAGATGACATTCGAGTACCTACTTTATATAAAGATAAAATTCGTTGGAACATCAACACGAGCTACAAATGTGTCACGTTGGCTATGTATTTATTTTAGCTGATAATAATCAAAAAGGCTGAAAGCTACTAGAAATGGACTATGAGAAACCAAGATTATGCTCTGTATATAACTGTCGGAACTTGCTCGCCTGAGTTTAAATTATATATACTTGGTATGGGTACTACATTTGTCTTGAGTTATTTCAAAGAACTTTTTCAGTGATAGATAGTGTGCCTCTTAACCGACAAAAGGGGATTATTCAAAAGTAGGCTCAATGGACAATGAGGATGGCATAGCTGTTGGATGGTTAGGACCTGCAGAGTGGAACAATGCAGTACCAGACATGATCTTTCAAAGAAGAAGACTTTTTCATATAATCTAATTGATTTGGGACCTTCAGATCCATTCTTTTTCCTCTCAAACAAGCATGAAACATATGCTTGCATGGGTTCTTTCTTAGATCTAAATGGAGTGGCGATGAACATGAACTCGGGTTTCAATCTATATATTCAGATATCGTCTACATTATGATTCGTAAAAAACAAACAAGATACGCTTGTATTTGCAAGGAAGAATACCCATGTGTAATTTTTATGATTTTCTTTATTTCCTTTCATGTATCCTGAACTTGTTGTAAGACCCTGTACTTTTTAAATTTTCAATAAAAGCACGGTAGAGGCGCCTTGCCTCTCCTGTTTAAAAAAAAAAAGAATAATGGGCACCAGTAACTAAAGATTGTCTGGGGAAGTGCTAAACAGGTGTTTTAAGTGCTTGGTTAACTACTACTACCGTTTTGTCTAGGAAAAAAAAAACTACCGTTACCGTAAAGCAACCAAAAAAATACTGCTACCGTAATTATCCAAAAAGGAAGTTACTGACAGGTACAGCTAGGACTAGTACGTGCATGTGCAGAGAAGAAGAAGCGGGGTCAACTGTCAACAACCTCTCCAGCCTGTAAAACTGTTTGACGGACGTAACGGAGTACTTTACATCACGCTGACCACCACGCTAGACTAGATGTCCTTGGATGAGTACCCGCCACGTGTCAACTCGTGCACAAAAAAAAATTGTACTTGTACGTGTTGGAGAAGTAGCAGCACCAACGATAGGCACCAGGAAAAGGAGCACAGGGGAAATTTGCAGGTTTTTTTTTGAAAGCTTTGAGAAACCAAGAACGACAAGAGCTAGTTCCAGCTGCAGCCCCCACACACAAGAGCGAGCACGTCGTCACACAAGCTGCTGCCACTCACGACGGCGACCCGATTTCATTTTGTGGTGTGGATGTGACGCCGCCGGCGAGGGGTCCCCGGCCCCCGGCCACGGCCAGCCGAACCCACGAGCCGACGTGGCGGCGCGTCGTTGGACGGAGGGGAGATTTAGGCCCCACCGGAATCGACGCGCGGCACCAGCAGCCCTCAGCCCCAAATCCCCTTATCGCTTTGGGAGGGCAGTCAGGCAGCCACCCACCCCACGTCGGCCGTCGCTGCATTGCATCTGCATGCGCCCGGTCCATAGACCATAGGCACACGCGCACACGCGGCTGTCTAGTCTGTTGCGTCGCACGGCCAAGAGAAAAGAAGAGAGTGAGTGCCCCTTTCTTGAAAAAGAAGAAAAGAGAGTGATTTTCCCCTTTCCCACATTATTTTTTTTTTGGTTCATTTTATCCCCTGGAACAATATTATATCCAATATGGGAGAGGAATAGAGAAAACATGGCGTAGATAGGCGCACAAGAAGGGTTTACCACTGAGTTGACCACGACGCACCAAGCAAACGAAACAAGAAGTCTTAGATGTTTCAACAACACTCTCTATCTAAACTACTACCTTGGTTCACGAAGCAATCAATTTTCCTAGAGTTGTGCTAAGTTAAAGTTTTATAAGTTTGATTAAATCTACAAAAAAGGACAACATCTGTCAAAGATGTTGATAATTCTCTTCTATCAAATTGGTCAAACTTACAAAACTTTGTGTTAATTTTGGGATCCATAAAATTTAGAGCAAATACTGGTATGTGAAAATTTTCCTTTCCATACTTAATCAAATGTCATATATATTATTACTAGGGACTAATGATCTTTTAATATGCATTTGTTTTGTTAATCCCAATACATGGCCCTTTGTGTAGTCTTGGCAAGCCCAGAAGCCAGAGACATAGCATATATTATTCCTTTTATCTTTGTGACTTTTGCACCTTTAAGGAACAGCATGGGAATATGAAATTCTTAGGAAAGCGACTTCACAACCAACAACTAATTAGAATATGTGTTAATCACAGACTATATATTCTATAGTACGTTTACAGAATACCAAAGGAGCAAGCCACACCTCTACAAAAATTGTAAAACTCCGAGTCCTAACCAATAAACAATTGCCCACCAAACTCCTCAGCTTTTGTTTTACCATATCACCTAGCATCCCTACAACTCTGCAAAGTCCAAATAAACTAGAGGGAGAAACACTATCTAAACTCTCAAGTCCCAAGACACTCCAAAGTACTTAAAAAAAAAATAAAAGAATTTGGAAAACATATATATAGAGAAAAGGGATCAAACAAAATAAAGTCATCCAAATAAACTAGATGCAAATCCATGAACCATGTCCACACCTCAGTGACCTCCATCCCTACTCGACTCGTGCACCACACCTTCCTTCCTCTTCCCCAAACCAAACCAAGCAAAAAAATCCAAAAAAATCGAGTCTTTAATCCTCGCCATAGGCCGCAAAGCCCCCCATCCCTCCCTCCGTTTCCTCCCCCAACGCTCACCCACACACGCACCGCCCGTCCGTCCGTCCCCCCCCGCGCCGTCGCTGCCCGGCCGGTCGGCTCCGATGGGGGTACGTGCTGTCGGCGGTGGCGAGGGTGCTGGAGCAGCCCACAGCGTGGGGGGGCGGCGTGGGAGATGGCGCTCCTCGCGGGACCCCTCTGGGCGGCGGCCCTCCTCGGCCTCCTGCTCGGCTGGGCCTGGCGCCCCGCTGGGCGGCCGGCCTCGTCGTCCCCACCGCCGACGCTGCTTCCGCGCAGCCGCCCTTCGCCACGCTCGACTTCTGGAAGGCCCAGCTCCCCGCCCGCCTCCGCGCCCCGCTCGGCTACGCCGGCGCCGCCGTGCAGCAGAGGGAGGAGGAGGACGAGGACGCCGTGAAAGGGTATGTAACTGTGTATGTTGGCAGACTGCCCGGAGAAATGCGCGGGTTGGTTCTTCGTGCGGGATTGTGGTCAAAGGCTTGTTCTTTGGCGGTGTCAAGGGAGGAGCTACCTACCTACCTTTTGACAGAATCACGGAATGGTGGTGCTTTGGCAGGTCGTCGGAGATGGCGAACGAGGAGCTGGCGGTGGGGAAGGATGACCTGGTGAACCTCTGGAGGCTGGTGGAAGGCAGGGACGGCGGCCCGTCCTGGATCAAGATGATGGAGAAGTCGCTGCCCACCATGACCTACCAGGCGTGGAGGAGGGATGCTCAGGTGGACGGATTTTCATGAGCCTTAGTGTCGTGTTTTTACTTAATTTTAGGTTCGTGTAGTGATTGAATTTTATCTGGATGAATTCAGACTGGGCCTCCACAATACCAGAGTAGCAGTATCTTTGAGAATGCTACTCCGGAGGAAGTGAGACTTCTTTGGGGATGATGAATTCCGAATGTCCAACAAGTGGGATGATATGCTTATTTATCATAAGACACTGGAGGAGTGCCAGACCACTGGGACGATGAAAGTACATTGGGTCCGGAAGGTAAGCGGGTCTTGGGATTTGCTTTAAGGTCTCTCTGATTGGCTGATTTCTTCATGTCTATCAGCTTATGCTTTGATCTCTTGCTCTTGTTGTTGCAGTTCCCCTTCTTCTGCAGTGACAGAGAGTACATAATTGCTCGTCGGATATGGAAACTGGGGGCGCCTATTATTGTGTCACAAAGGTAAAACAGACTTGAAAAACTACTGCATGTTGTTCTTTTGTAATACTTCCTTATCTGGGGATTGATTCAGGAGGTAATGGGACTTATGCTTCGTCCCTAATCCAAAAATATTTACTTTCTTGGTTGAATTTTGTTGCATAGCCTGCTCAGTGGTTGTAGCGTACACTTCATATGGACTATAATGTTGGCAAAATTTATGTTGTTGCCCCTCAACTAACTCAGTTTGGAATAGGCACAGACTTACGCTTAGGTGTTCAGTGGCTGTTTCTCAATCCTGATATTTCGTGATGGCTATGTGTATCTAATGATACTGACCTGAGGCCACCTGTCCAACGTTAGAGTACACTTACATAGACAAGCTTTTCACATCATTGAAGTTTTGATGTTAATGTCAGAGTTGTTGACAGTTAAGTCTCCAATTCCTCCTTTTCATCATTATTCGAAAGCAAAGTATGGGGAACCTCCATTGCATAGCAACTGCCTGTTACAGCAAGGAGAAGCTGGGAAGTAACGATATATCAATGTTGAACTTAGAAATATATCAGTTCTGGCTATATTTTCTTGCGTGATGTGTTCTTCCACTCTCTGTTATCTCAACAAAGAAGCCATAAGCATTGGCAAAAATTAAATAAACAAAAAGAACCCACAAGATTGTATCTTTAAATTAATATCTTGACTCTGTTTCATATTTCTACACATGTTTTTAGTTTGGTCCAGTTCCATTCCTGAAACAACAACAACCTTTTTTAAGGTTTGACTTTCTTTTTTCACACTCTTAAAAATATGACCTGTGGGGGTTAAGACAGCCCCCCGGTATTGCATTAAGAAGACCTTCTCACGCAGGTTGAGAAAAATCCCTCAACCCCCTGCTCCACCCATACACACCATAGCCCATGTGAGAACAGCCACGGTTGGGGCTGGGCTTTAGGCCCTGTTTGGGGGAGCTCGCACAAGGAGTCAAACCTAGGACCTGAGGTGCGCTTGAGCAGGCCACCTAACCAACTCTGCTAGAGGCCTTTTTGCTTTCTTTTCACACTCTTAGAGAATCATGTACACTGTTAACAGTATTTCTCCTTTTCCTATGCTTGTGTGTTCATATTTTCATAATTTCCTGTTATACTATCTCTATTTGATCTTCTATTTCACCCAAATTTCTCTCTCCACAACTAGGTCACTGTTGAATTTTTAGAATATCCGTTCTTTTGGCCTTCACTACTGTTTTCCTTAACTGCCTGTATACTTCTCTGCTGCCTTAGTTTTACTCCTTCCTAACACATTATTCTTCACTCAGTTGATATAAATCTTTTTGCTATTTTTTTTTCTCCATCAACTTTCAGTTGGTATAGGAATATGAATGCGTCACTATTTTTTTTCCTTCTATCAGCCAATACGAGTGATAGACTGATGGTTCCCCCTCAGGGTACTTGTTTTGTTTGAGCCTATATATAATGGCGTATGCCTAAGAGAGAGAAAAATCATTTCAGTCCAAGTTGTAGTGGAAGTTTATGGATTTAGTAATATATTGACTTTTTTTAGCATTTATTCCATATACAGTGGTTTATAGGATGTTTCTCTAATCCTAGATGTTTTTTACATCAATGCAATTTAAATTAGTTGTTAATGATCTTGTTAGCAATTAGTAGTTTTGAGGCTAGTTCCACTTTCGCATTGATCAGATCACTAAATTTGTATGTGACCATTGAGACTATTAGGTTACTCATATATACTTGACCATGCCCAGCCATTGATGTATTGGTAATGTGATGCAGGGTATACCATGCTCATCCATTCCCGGGCGTAACAAACCTCGAAGGGTTGATTTGTATTATTCAAAGCTGGTGCATCCGTGCAGGTAATCATTTTCCTTGCTTACTTTGCTTGAGGTTGGGAAATAATAAAAGTTGAATAACCGAAAAATTTCCCTTTTCTTTCTGTGGCACTTCTCTAACTAGGACTTTTCTTTTTGAACTGATGTTGGAACAGTGGAATCCAAGAGAGGGAACGGAGGGTTGACAGCCTGTGAGGTTCTCTTGTTTCACCATGAGGACATGGGCATCCCATATGAGATTGCAAAACTTGGTATCAGGCAAGGAATGTGGGGATGTGTAAAGAAAATTGAGCCTGGACTCGGGCCTATCAGCAAGCCAGGGCTGCTGGGGAGCCACCATCCGCAGTGCTTTGATGGCCCGAATCAATACTAAGGTTGGTGACAATTTTGTTCGGTCATTGGAGTCCAACATAGCCTAATCAGAAATCGGTGGAAGCAGAAGAGAAGCCAGCGAGGAACCATGTGGCAAGGTTCCTTGTACTCGGAGGGGCAGTTGCTCTGGCCTGTACTCTTGATCAAGGGCTCCTAACTAAGGCTCTCATCTTTGGCGCCGCAAGGAAATTCGTTGGGCAGAGGAATGCATTGTAGCATCTCTGGTCTTTCCCAGTGTCCTCCGCTTGGCCCATGTGCTAATTGGACTAGCCCTGATTCGCTGATGTGGAGTGGAGGAAAGAGAGGTGATTCAGTGGCTGGTTTATTGGCGCTAATTCTATTTGTGACTGAAAGAGAGCAGATTAAGAGCATTTTGGTGTACATATACAAGCTGCGGCTGTCTGATGATGAGGAAGAGGGAATAGGGAAACAATGTACTTCCCATTTGGAAAAAGGAATTCCTACTATATATATAAATTTGTTTCATGTAAACTTGTATCTCAGACCAGACCTGGTCAGATGACTATGCAGATGAGAAGAACAAGCATTTTTTTCTGTGTAGCTTGTGCTTACCTGTTTTTAGGGGTGGGTGGGCAGGGGGCGCCTACGCACTATGGTCAGACTGTTTGAAAGAATCCTAGCGCTCGATTTTTTTGTTTTGGTGTAAAAATTATATAGGTGGATATTGAGTATTTGAAAGAATCTGGAGGGCGACAATAGTTTGAGCATCATTGGTCTCCGTGGGCGGTGTTCCAGCTTCTATAGAGAATTTGAAGACTCAATTGCCTGAATCTAATACGTATTCGCTAGCTAATTATATTAGCTAACCTAGCTGAAGGGGGTGTTTGGATGTCTGTTGGTTGATTTCAAACACAACTGTATTTGGCGCCAAGACTGCTCCTACTACTACTGCACACGTGGCAGTGGCTTTGGTTACTTCGCCAGTTTGCCTTTCGGCAGGTGTTCCATGTCATGCATCAGGATGGAAAAATAAACTTTATGATGATGGCGGAGTCATCGACAGAATTGAAAAGGTGAAGTGCAGAGATCCCTGCTGCACTGATGACTGGATGTTCACGCCAACCAAGAATAGAAC